>OX442318.1:1462195-2062313 GCA_949358305.1 Strigamia acuminata | reverse complement strand
TGTATCCGTAATAATGAAATCTGCTTTTGCCGAGACCGAGATCCCGAGACTAAAAACAACCGAGATCTCCGAGACAGAGATTACGAGACGAGCGAGATCTGGAAGTATACTCAAGCTGAGATCAACCTTGAGTTAGGCTTACCTGCATCCGCCACCGCTTCGTAGGCGAGTTCTAACAACATTCTCAATTGTGGATCCGTGCGATTAGCATGTTTCGCAAGGACTCCAAAAAAAGATGCATCAAATCTATTCAACTCTTTCAATTTTCCAGCTCGAGTTGGAAGCCCGTGCAACCCTAGAATAATACATGATCGTGAAAAGGTACTTACTCTCTTCTCTATTTTACTGTTTAAGCGCTAGGGTCTTTATAAATAGCAGCATGTCATTGGCATAACTTCGCCCATCCACCAGGAGTGACTAATGCTCCAACTTGATTTATCGTGTATTCTTTGGTGTTTTTTCTTTTTTTTCTTAACAGACGGGGGATATCGCCCCCCCCCTTGACCCCACAAACCTCACCTTGAGCGTTTTTTTGGACGTGATGGGAAATTGAGCACTTATGGTGTCACAATATGATTAGTATGCATTATGCTGGGCGCACACATGCCGCAATTTCGCGTCGCGTCGCAATCGCGTTGCCATTTGCCATGCGCAGGTGACGTCATTTCCTTCGCGCAGGTTCGAAATCTACTTTTGGAAATAGTACTTGTCCCAAGTACTATTTCGCCCGCGATTCATGTCGCAGCCAATTCCGTGAGCTGTTTGAAATGACGTCATTTCATCAACATTTTCGGTTGCTGTGTGAATGCTGTGGAATGACGTCATAAGATTGAATTCGCAGAACTGAAATAGCTACATGTGTGTAGCATTGCGCGCGATTTACAGCGCAATTTCGCTTGCGAAATCGCGACGGGACGCGAAATCGCGGTATGTGTGCGCCCAGCATTAGTCATTCCTAGTGTGTGTGTATGTGGAATTTTATTGTCCTCACTCGCTTGTTTTGCATTGGCGGGACTGTACATTAAACCTCGCGCTATCCCGCGAGAACATAAATAAATTGCCACCATTATTGACGTCTTCCAAAAAACGTACCGCGTTCCCGGTATACTGCATACCGTACCCAACACTGGCAGTGAACAAGGAATTAATCTGACTTTGTTTGATGGATGAATTCAGACCAAACAATTTGCACTTAAACAGTAAAATGAGTTAATTTCTTAAGTTATTTCACCAACTGGCCATCTTCTGTCATCTTCAGTAACCATGTCGTCTCCGTTGAAAAGATGTTCTCTGTACTCCCACAAATTATTTGATTCTGGCATTTTGCCTGAAATGCCGCTGATAACAATCTCATCTGAATCCAGCGATGTGATCGGCGTTGACCACCACGGTTGCTCCGAATATGCAGGCATGACTAGATTTCAAGCAAATTTAACATTTTAAGTAAAAATAATAATAAATAGAGTTTATTGAGTCTACAAAAAGTAGTCCTGTCCCTCCCAACAGCAAATGTAAAGTTTTAAGTAAAAATTGTAACTTTTATGTAAAATTTTTAATTTTTATAGAAAAATTTCAACTTTTATAGAAAAATTTCAACTTTTATAGTAAAATTTCAACTTTTATAGAAAAATTTCAACTTTTATAGAAAAATTTCAACTTTTATAGAAAAATTTCAACTTTTATAGAAAAATTTCAACTTTTATAGAAAAATTTCAACTTTTATAGAAAAATTTCAACTTTTATAGAAAAATTTCAACTTTTATAGAAAAATTTCAACTTTTATAGAAAAATTTCAACTTTTATAGAAAAATTTCAACTTTTAGGGAGAAATTTAAGGTTTAGATAGAAACTGAAAAAGCTCACCTTTTAGTTGGCACTTATTGAAAAGCAGAACCACTTAATGTAGCTATGATGTTCAAAAGTATTCACTAGAAACTGATTGAGTTGCAAGTGATGAAGGGAGTTTAGTTCACTGGATGATATATGAAGGATGCACCAATCAGATATAAGAATTACCAGTTGAAACCAGTTATTACTAAGGAATCGGATTCTGTAGTAAGTTATCTTGGACTTGAATCTAGCAATGCCACCTTGGACTTGAATTAAGTAATACAATCTTGGTCAAAATAACTTACATAATGTGTACACGCATCAAAGTGTTTTCAATTAAATGCTTGTGAAATAACAATTCTCACTTTACATTAACCCTTCCAACCCTAAGATGGGTCTTTTTGTTACACCACTTTAAAAAAATCATTATTTTTATGTAAAAGAAATTTTTTTTATCTGATTTTTGCTGACTTTTCCTTTGAAACTTCACTAAACACTACACCACAATTGAGATTTTTTTAATTTTTTTATTTCGTCTGTAATTAGAACCCAAAGATTAAAAAAATGATCAAAATATAAAAAAATTGATCAGAACATAAAAAGATTTAACAAAATATATACAAAATTGATCAAAACATATATAAAATGGATCAATATGTATATAAAATGCATCAAAATGTCCATAAAATTGATCGCAAAGGGACACTTACATGTGTCCTTGATGCAGTGGCGGCCATCTTTGTTCTGGTCAAAAACATGTGTTAGCCAAATTCTTTTGAAATTCCCTAAAACCTCGGATGTTGGCATGTGCAGAATCTGGGTCAAGGGTTGGAAGGGTTAAATACTCTGAGCTTGGCATTTGAATTGCATGCAGATTACTCAAATGTATCCAATACAGTCGAAACTCTTTATAACGAATCGCAAGGGACCTGAAAAATCGATTCGTTATAACGAGAATTCGTTATATCGAAGTTTTTTAACATGGTGTTCTATGGCCAGCCAATCAAACCGGCCATTTTTAGGTATTCGTTATATCGATAATTCGTTATATCGATAATTCGTTATATCGATAATTCGTTATATCGATAATTCGTTATATCGATAATTCGTTATATCGATAATTCGTTATAAAGACTTTCAAGATGTCATCATAGTGTAAGAAGGGATAGTGGTCTCACTCCGTAAGTTTCCTGATTCGCCACGGTGGCGCTGCTTTGCACAGACAGACTACTACAGCATAGAAATGCATGCTGAACTAGGTCAAAACCACTCATTTTGATTGTTTTAAGCATCAGAAATAAAAATAATTATTACACACATATTTTAGACGACGAAACATTAATTTGGTAAAAAAGATGAATAAAATTAATTTTAAAAAAATTTTTTTTAATTATTTTTTTATTTTTATTATTTTATTATTTTTATTTTTTTATCTTTAAATTATTTTTAAAATTATTTTTACTTCTGATGCTTAAAACAATCAAAATGAGTGGTTTTGACCTAGGTCAGCATGCATTTCTATGCTGTCGTAGTCTGTCTGTGTAAAGCAGCGCCACCGTGGCGAGTCAGGGAACTGACGGAGTGAGACCACTATCCCTTCTTACACTATGATGTCATTTAAAACAATTCGTTAAAACGAGGCTCGACTGTATTCACGAAACCTTCACCACCGTATCCAAAAACAAATATTTGAGGAAGAAGAAATTAAATATCACCTCAAAATTTACTTTTTTAATTTTCTAAATCTAAAATCGAAATTTAAAACTTGTCAAATTTCAATTCCAAACTGCTAGTTTGAGACAACAGTAAGCGATAAGCAGTTCAGAGTCTACAACATGCTCCAGCCGGCTAGTCTGCTAGTTACACAAAATCACCACCAGATGGAAGTGATGAATCAGTCCAGCAGAGTAGTTAATAAATTATTTTTGAATAATATTATTGACGAGCCTCAGCATTTCAGCATAATTTAAATCCTAAAAATGATTTCATTAATAGGCCAACAACTAAAACACTTACCTTAGCTTACTCGCACAAGTATGAAATTCATTCCAAGGTCGAACAAGAAGTATATAAGGTTCCGTCATCAGGGAGTCTTCTGTGATTGGTTAATTATTGTGACGTCACAAAGTGCCCGTTTATTATTACGGTATCGATCTGCATATTCTGTCAGGTCTTTATTTTTGTTGAGAATTTACCAGTAGCTTGGGCTATAAATAACTACCAATGAGATTAGGCCTAACAAAACAACAATCGTTCTCCCGACCAATCCCGAGGCACGTAACAATCCGATTTTGACGTCTCATTGGTTCTTACCGGGTAAAATTTCCTCTCGCCATGCATTTTTCCGAGAAATTTTTCTCTTGCTACTGGCGCCCTCCGTTGCGGCCTTTACGAACCAAGCATCAAATGTCAAAAGCGGTTTAATTGGTCGGGAGAACGATTGTTGTTTTTGAGGCCTAATCTCAAGGTAAATTCTCATTTTCACTATCTCATTTTCACTATCTACATTATTTTCTATCAGTAAATTCTCGTTTTAAATACACCTCGCGCTTAGTAATTGGTATATTACCTATGACAATTACACGTTGCGCTCGGTGTGTTACCTCTGAAAAAAGTGCTGTGAAATTTGATAAAATTGAGATAAATCTGTTAACTAACATTTATGTATTTGCATATGTGAAGTCAACATTAGGAGCACTTTGTGACGTCATAATGTGTCCCAACAGTGCTAAAGCTAGACCGGAACTGCCACTATAATCTGATGACGGAACCATATATACTTGTACTTCTCGTTCGACCTTGATTCAATCTAAGATTGGTTCCTCTTCGGATGACGAGCCCTCGTGTTTGTCCTAACCAAACATTTACAAACTGCAGGTGTTTCAGGAATGTATCCCCAGTGCTGATTTCGTGGCCAGGAATGACTAACGCATCAATAGTTCGAACAACGTTGAAAAATTGAATTTATAAATCAGTGTGGGTGTTAATTTGATTTGCTTTGATTTGATCTGCTTGTTACGAGCCAGTTAAGTTGAGGTAAGGTGAAGTGAGCGCAATCTGAGCAGGGAACTTGCCATCTTGCGTTAATAATTCTGTTAGATGCATTAGCCACTCCTGGCCGCAAAAGATTCCTGAAGCGCCTGCAGTTTGTAAATGAGCCTCCTTCAAACGCCATTCAAACGTAGGTTCACAGTCATTGCATTGCAGCCTTGTTTTAAGATTTGAATATGAAATACAGTAAAATCAAATTCAATTATTCATGATAGTTATACAATTTACACAATTTTTTAAAAGCATTTCTGACCGTGTATTTTACAATAAAAAGTTGATTTAATGATCAAATGTCACTAATATAAAAAAAAAAAAAAAGTTCCATGAGTGCTACCGTCTTCCCCCGAAAAGTGTTTTAGATCAATTTTGACGGGTGCGATGCCGGGAAGCATCCAATTCAAAACGAATTCAAAACAAATTAGAAATATACTGTTAGCCACTATCGCCATCGTCACATTTGGCCCACGCTTGCCCGGTCTGCTAGCCAGAATCCGAGAGGTGCGGTTGTCTTTTAACTGCATCGCCACAACTTTGGTTAGTTGTCGGTTAAATTAACTTTTTGAAAGCTACTAACTGTATACAAAAAGTCATGTTTTAATTTTTTATGTTTTAGAATTGTTTTGAATTGTGTGTTTTGGAGAAAACTTTATGAGTGGTAGAGTTTTTGTTTTACAGACATCGTCAAAATTACGTTGAAATCAATCTATTGCGTCAAACATGGTAAACTCACCGCTCTTTGCTAAATTTGTTATTCTCAGCTAATTTGACCAAATACTCCAAAAAGTAACTTTACAATAGAATTTTTTTAATATCGCATTGTTACTTTTTAAGTTATAGTGTGAAAAACCACAACAAATTAGAGAGTTTGTGGCAGGTACTTTTCCCTTACAATTATGACATTTAGTGTAAGGTAAAAGTGGATACGGTTAAAGTTTTAAGTTATCGTTATAAAATTGGAGTTAACCTTGTACATGTCATGTGATTACCGAAACTAGTAATGTCTCATTCGCATAAAAAGAGAGAATTCCTGTTTTTAACTGTTGCAATACAATGCTGCAACTTTATTATTGTGGATTTACAAGAAATTAAAGCACAAACAATTAGGAATTCCAAATGGCGGCAAAACAGGTCAATGCTAATCCAGATTTTTAGTTAGTGACGTAAATAGTGGAAAACTACCGGATTAGCTACGCTACTTTCAGTTATAGTGTAAGCTCCGGTAGAGTTATAAGTTTTTCACTATACTTCTAGGCTTAACGGGGTGTTTTATAAGGGAAAAGTACCTGCCGCAAACTGTGTAATATAAACTTGTCGATGTTTCTAACGAAGCAAGGTCTTGTATCGACAACGATAAAATAAATTTATACCACTGACGATGATCGAAAAATCAAAAGGCCGTTGATGGAAAAAAAATCTTTTTTGCAGAGACCTTATTCTTTAACGTCAGCTTCACTTATTCAAATAAACGCTAACTATGTTACTGTAAGAGGGCAAAAGTCACCAGACGGCCAGAAAGAATTATCCATTTTGTATGAATCAGAGAATAAAATATTCAAAACTTTGACAAGTCTTGTTCGACAAATTCCATTTTTAATAAGGGCATGTAAACTTTACCGGTATTTACCTGTATCAAAAACGGGTATTTTTTTTAAAAAAAACCGAATACCGTCTTTAGTTCGGTATTTTTTACCGGTTTTTATTGTGAGAAAAATATGGAAAACACGGCTGAAAAAATTCATTTTAGAGATGGAAATGGTCAGTTTTTAACTATTTTTATTTTCAATTAATTATTATTATTGTTTTTTATATTTTTATTGAGTAAAAATTCGGTCCAATAGACTGAACCGGAAATACCATGAAAAAATACCATGAAAAAAAATATGGGGTCATTGAGCTCATTGCTAACAGACTACATCTGAATGGTTTTTATAAAGGAAAAGTACTGCCGCAAACTCTCTAATGTTGAAAACCCAAATTTATGAATTACCAATTTACTCTAGAACACTATCTGTGATTACTACGAAGTTGCAGAAATATTCGACTCCAAAAACCTTTTCCTATCATTATCGTAAAATTAATTTAATTCAATTTAATTTAATAAGGTCAGGGGCATATCAAAGGATGGGAACAAAATTCAAATTTCAGTTTAAACATAAAAAATCCAAAGAAATAATTTAATGAATGAAGCATTTTATCATGAATGCAACATTTGCGATATTTGGTCGAGTTTCTGCATTTATATAAGATAGAGTTAAAAATCAAAGTTTACATTTCGTTGTAAACAAATCCTTGAGGATCTTCCATCTTTGAGTGCACTTTAAGACTTAAAATACAAAACCTTTTGGACTTAGAAACCTCAATCAACATCGATTAGATTATGGACTAAACACATCGAATTTCTCAGCCTCGCATTCATCGCTCGCGACTTCTCTAGTACCGTAGCACAAAAAGTTTATTGAAAATGAGCAAAATCGATTCTGTCATTCCCCAACGTTTCAAAGGCAAAATCGCAGTTGTAACCGGCTCCACAGATGGGTAATTTAAAAACAAAACGTTGGAGGCTAGAAAATAATAATGTGAACCGATTAATTACTAATTAACCTCTATTGATTAAGCATGGGGCTCGCAACGGCGCGCCGACTTGCACAAGAAGGCGCCATTGTAGTAGTGAGCAGTAGAAAACTTGCAAATGTCGAAGCCGCAGTAGAGACACTCAAGAAAGAAGGACACGATGTCAGAGGAGTTGTGTGCCACGTAGGCAATAAGGAAGACAGAGATAGACTAGTTGAACAGGTTAGAAAACCTCCGTAATTTGGTGTCAGAAATTAATTAATTTCTTTCCAATTTCTTTTGTTCTAGTCGGTTGCCATCAATGGGAAAATTGATATTTTTGTGTCCACTGTAGGTGCCAATCCCGTTACTAACATATATGATAGTCTAAATGTATGTAATTAAGATGTATTTGTTTAACATTGCTGTTCATTATTGGTTTCTGTCAGGCTAGTGAATCACAATGGGACAAAACGTTTGATATCAATGCAACAACTCCTTTTCTATTGACCAAAGCGATTCTCCCTTACATGCCAAAAGGGTAGGTACTAAGCTTGTGCGGTCATTTTTTTGCGTAAGTGTGGTACGGTGTTCACCAAATGTTGCAAAGAATGAGGTATACTGCAATATCGCATCAATACCGCAATATCGCAAATGAAACAAAACAACAATTTTTGCCTAAAAATAGTCAATTTTGCCTCAATAGTGCGATTTTTGCCTAAAAAGTGCAATTTTTGCCTCTGAAGAGCAATTTTTAAAGGCTTTTATTTAACTTACCTTGAATGTTTGTCTGTGTGTTTCAACTTCCGGTTTGTCCAAATTTGGGTGTTTTTTCCAAAAATCAATTCACCGTAACAAAAAATAAAAATTTGGGCTTCGTAGCGCCCTAGAACAGATCATTCCACACATTATGAAAGAAAGAAAGGAAAAAAAGACTCATTTTTCAGCGCTGTGGACTAGAAGTACGAATGCTGAAAACTCTGATTTACGGCAAACTTTAAGCATACCGGAGCGCCACCTGGCGAAACCCGTGTTCTTTAATGTTCGCCCGATACGAATTTGGATGTTTTCGGCACTAAAAAATGATTTTAAACTCCTGAAACCACGCTCATTTGATTGGAAATTGCATTCTGCACAAGCCTGTATGTTTCTTTTTTCGATTTGGTAAAAAAAAAATACGTTTTTTTACGATCGTAGCCGGCTACCACATGGTCAATTTAGTAAGAAATTTGAATTTAGCCATAAAAACAAAAAATATGAAAAATAAACGGTTTAAAAAATTAGAAATATGTTTCCTGTGCAGAATTTGCCGCTCTTTCAAATGGTGCTGATAACTTTTTAATCTGAACTACATTTTTTTTTTTGTTAAAAAATGATTTGTCATTTGACAAATTTTTAGTATAGATTCAAATTTCTCAGGGATGCAGCATAAAAGCCTTTTTCAAAAACGTAGTTATTTTGGTTTACTTGTTGCCACTGAAGAGCAATTTTTACACGAAAAATGTAATTACAAGTATTGCTTTAAAAATATGATTTTTAAAATAAATATTGAATTTTTATTGTAAAATTTATGTTTTTTAGGTAATAATTGCAATTTAATCGCAGTGGCTACGTTCACGTCCGACGTAAACTTATTATTTTCAAGGCGCGCTGTGATTGGTTGAGAAATGCATTGAAATACATTGACGAAAAACCCAGTTCTGTCTAATTTGCTAAGAACAGATAAGGTGAGGTCTAGGGGGGTCAAGGGGGGTCGTAGCACCCCTTGTTAGGAAAAAAGAAGCTAACACCTTGAAATACATTGATTTGAGAAAACTTACGCTGACGAACCGAACCGACATCGATAGCTCTCAGCCAATCACAGCGCGCCTTGAAAATAATTCGTCCACGTCGGATGTGAATGTAGCCACTGCACAATTTAATAGTGAAAATTAAATTTTTTGTATAAAAAAATGCAATTTTGACCTATAAATGTGAAGTTGTTGCACTGCAAAATTCAAATAATTCTAATTTTATCATAATTATGTATTCGGCCGAATAACAGGTTGATATTCGGCCAAATACATAACATTCGGTTTTTAGGCTGAATAGGACGAATAACCGAATATAAACCGAATATTCTGTGCAACCCTATATTAGCTCGTAAAAAAAATACCTCAGTATGGTATACCGCTACCGCACACAAGGCTAGTAGGTACAGTTACTAAACCAATGTCTGTCATTTGATCTTTGTTGCAGAATAGAAACAAAATTAAAAATGGAACGGAAACAAAACAGTCAGAGTCAGATCTTGTGTCTAAAATGCACAATAAAATCAGAGTGTGTTCTGTTACAATTCCCTTAACAGAACTGTAACCCCGCTGCTTGGGAAACTGCGACTACATGTATTTTAGGTTTTTCTTTTTCTGTCTCCTAAGAAGGGTTAACAAGGGGGGTGGGGGTTGCAGCCCCCTTGATCCCCGTAAACCTAACCTTACTGTTTTTTAGATAAAAAAAAACATTTATTTGAGACGGCTTGTCGCGATACATTGTTGTCGTGGTAAATAATGTCGCGGCAACTATGCGCCCCTCTTTGAATTTTGCATCTACGATTTTTACTCTTTAAGTTTAAATGCTCGATTTTTTGTTGAAAAGATAGAATTTGTATTTTTTACAGAATCGACAGTATACTTTCAGCATCTCGGCCGTTTCCAAGTCTCGGTTTTCCGAGACGAGATCTCTTACGAGACCGAGACAAAAAAAAAAAAAAAGCAATGAAAAACAATGACAAACAATGAAAAACACGAAAAACAATGAAAAACAATAAAAAAAAACAATAAAAACATTAAAAAACGTACGTTACGTTTTTATTCGATCTCGGTATTATGAAATCTCAGTTTAACGAGACCGAGATCTCGAAACGAAAAACGTCCGAAATCTCCGAGACCGAGATCCCGAGACGAGCGAGATCTGAAAGTATAAATCGACAGTAATTAATTTAACTTTTCATCATTTTGCAGCGGGGCCATCGTGTACCTTTCATCGATTTCAGGAGTATCGATCTATCCGGTTGGTTTGTTTGCCTACATATTGATTTTTTATTGTAATTTAAAATGTCGCCTTGAAACAGACCGCTCTGACATATTCCATCAGTAAAAGCATTCTGTGTGCTCTTAGCAGAGCTATTGCTTACGAATGCGTTCCTCTTGAAATTCGAGTCAACTGCGTCTCGCCAGGTGCTATCAAATCCTCATTCGTTGAGAAAGTAAGTTGGCTACTGTGCAAATAATAAGTGAATAATTAACTTAATTCAAATTACCATTGCAGTATATGACAAATGAAACCTACTATTCGTTGGTTTGTAAAGTTATTCCAATGAAAAGGTTAAATGCGAATTTTATTTTGATTTTCACTTTTTTGCATTTGTATTTTTTTATTATTATTAATTTTTACTGTAGGTTTGGTGAACCAAGTGAAGTTGCACTGTTAATAGCTTTTTTGTGTTCGGATGATGCGTCGTATATAACGGGAGAAAACTACGTGGTTGCAGGAGGACTGCACTCGCGGCTTTGATTGCAACGACTAACGCTAAGTACACATGACCTGATTCCGTGCACGGAATGATCACTTTCCGTGTGGCCAGAAGTTTTGGTCGATTTGGCACACATGGTTCCGCTTATCACACACGAAAACTTTCTGGCAACCGAAATTCGATTCTCTCCGGCAGTGATGGTGCAGGGAAAAATTCAGAAAAAATCAAAAAAATTCAGACTGAATATTCAGAGTCTGAAAGTCTTATGTGTACTTAGCTTAGAATACAGTTGCCTGGAGCTACAAATTTTCTGATTGCGTAAATTGGAATAAAATAAATAGATTCGGAGTTGCAAAATTTAAAAATCCTGTTATTCTGCGAAACTCGCGGGTCGATTCGTCTTTTTGCTTCGTCGATAAAACTGCATGGTAATACAACGTTGACCTAATTCCAGCCGTATTACGCCTAATTGTGGACTGTGCTCTACTACGCGGAAAAGTAGTTCTGTGTCAAAGCATCACCTTAGACAATGAAACAAGTGTTGGTAATCGATCACAATGTCTGGAGTTCAATTACAATTCTGGTGTTTTGGACTACTTTTTTGTGCCACTACACCAGTGATACGGCTGGAAATAGGACAAAGTTGTATCGGCTCAGAGTATAGGTTAATAATAATAATAAGTACCGTATCGTTTATTGCTGCCACATGGGCTCTGTCAACCCTAACAGCCGAAGCCTACAAGAGGGCTGACAGGAGTATGGTATTTGTGTTTGTGATGTGACACTTTGCATGGCCCTTAGGCAGAGTGCCCGTCTAGAGTTCCGGCGGCCATGCAAGCTGCGATTTGTAGGACGACTTTCTTAGGATCCAACCTTGCATTTGCACTGAGAGCTGGGAAAACCACAGAAAACTCAGTTGGAGGCGGGTGGCTGATGTTCTTGCAATAGAAACATGGGAATGACGTCCCACGTATCAACATGAAACGACAGAAACGAGTAGTTTTAGACTTTTTGAATGCAGCTAGTATCTTAATCAGACAGAGACAAGGATGAGAAAACAACTGGGATTCTCAGCAGATCTCCCATCCAAGTACTGACTAGATCCAATGCTGCTTAACTTCTGCGTTCTAATGGGAAACAGACAATCAACACGGTGACCCGGAAAATATTCACTTTTTGAGAAAAAATTTATTTTTTGGAGAAAAATTTTATTTTTTTAGAGAAAAAAATTATTTTGGAGAAAAAAATTATTTTTGGAGAAAAAAATTATTTTTGGAGAAAAAAATTATTTTTGGCAAAAAAATTTATTTTTTGTAACAGAGATCCATTTCTTCACCAAAAATCATCACAGAAACACTCAAGAAAGACAGTCACGATGTCAAAGGAGTTGTGTGCCACGTTGGCAAAAAAAAAGACAAAGGTGCGGCTCTCCAAGATGCGGCGTCGCTAAAACGTGCGTCGCTAAAGTGAAGTACATTCATATAACTGGAAGAATGTACTTCACTTTAGCGACGCCCGTTTTAGCGATGCCGTTTTTTAATCTAATTATACCTAACCTGACCTAACCTAAACAAACTAACCTAACCTAGCTGAATCTAAGCAGCTGAAACCTGGCGTCGCTAAAGTAATGTAAACTATCTCAAAGCTGAGACTAGCTGACCCGAAAGTACTAAGACACAACCGCTAACTTAGTTTAAATTCAAGTGATTTTATTACAAAACAATTCCTCTTTAAATATCGCATTGGTCAGCTCTGATTGGCTGACCACAAGGAACAGCCCCCAATTGGCTGTTTTCCCCCAAAAACGTCTATTGGACATATTTGTGTATGTCCGCCCGCCCCCTGGCGATCGTTATCGCCCGTCCTCTCATCTCGAACCCAAAAACTCCACAGTAATACAGAGTATATATACAGGGTGTATCAGAATTCATGTTACACAGAAATAGGGGGTATAGAGAGAGACCAGGAGATCACGTTTCCACTAATCAAAAATTCCAAAAAAAATTTCCCCTTTTGTTACAACCCAAAAACAATGGAAGATTTCAAATATCGCACGTCACGCGTATCGCCCACATTTGCCAGGTTAAAGCGTAATTCTCAAATAAAAAGACACAATCGGTACCCAACAGCAGAAGTTTATTACAAGAAATGCTCTACATGTTCAAATGCATAACTTGGTAAATAATCTAAGGAAATTAATCTTTTACATAAATGATTTATTTTAGTTTTTCCAGATTTTTGGTTTTTTTTATGATTCTTTAACATTAAAATGATAGGTTTGTATCTTTTTTTTTGATAATTGCGCTTTAACTTGGAAAATGTGGGCGATATGCGTGACGTGATATTTGAAATCATCCATTGTTTTTGGGGTTGTAACCATGTGGGAATTTTTTTTTGGAATTTTTGATTAGTGGAAATGTGATCTCCTGGTCCCCCTCTATACCCCTTATTTCTGTGTAACATGAATTCTGATACACCCTGTATATATACAGGGTGTCCCAAAAGTCTGAACCACCCCAAATAATTTCCAAAATACTTGAGATATCAGAAAACTGAAGAAAAACTCATAGAGGAAATCTTTCATTGCGAATCTGATGGAATCTTCAAATTTGACCTCAAAGGTCATTTTCAAGGTTATTCAATTGCTAATTTCTAAACCAATCAGGTTAGAGCAAAATTTCCAATTACAAAGTTGTAGAGAACCATCTAATTAGTCTAGAACTGTTCTTAAAAAAATTATTTCTTACGGAAAAATTTTGAGAAAAAAAGGTTTAAAATGTTAGTCTACTCAGCTTTGTAACCTAAAACTATCATGTGGAATGTATTCCCAAAATAAATTATTTCCTTTCTTTTGTGTTTCCTCTCTTCTACTTACAAGTATGACCCAATAAAGTGTCCTAATTGAGGATTAGCTTGGTTGCCTCAATAGTTTTAAGTTAAAAAGCTGAGTTACAAAGCTGAGTAGACTAACATTTCAAACCTTTTTTTCTCAAAACTTTTTCGTAAGAAATGAATTTTTTAAGAACAGTTCTAGACTAATTAGATGGTTCTCTACAACTTTGTAATTGGAAATTTTGCTCTAACCTGATTGGTTTAGAAGTTAGCAAGTGAATAACCTTGAAAATGACCTTTGAGGTCAAATTTGAGGATCCCATCAGATTCGCAATGAAAGATTTCCCCTATGAGTTTTTCTTCAGTTTTCTGATATCTCAAGTATTTTGGAAATTATTTGGGGTGGTTCAGACTTTTGGGACACCCTGTATATGTTAGTGGCTCTTTAAAAATTGGAAAATTATGTAAATTTTAACTTTTGGCTCTTCTGTCTCAAAAGGTTGCCGACCCCTGACCTAGACTACTGTATTACTCCATGCCAAAAAAATGGACCCCAAGTTTGAAGGCGTAAGAGAAGAAGACATTCTTCAAAGCGTGAATGATGACACTCTCCCTTAGTGAAACACAGTAGCTGCATTCAAAAACTCTAAAACGCCTCTAAAACTCGTTTCATGTCTGTACATGTGACGTCATTCCCATGCTTAACTAAGGCATCAAGCAGAAAAGATGAGGAAATGGCCAAATAGTGAAATTAACTCATTTGCAGATCATAAATCCTTGTATGGGAATGGCGTCACACGTACAGACACGAAACGAGTTTTAGAGGCGTTTTAGAGTTTTTGAATGCAGCTAGTATTTCGGTCTTAATTCGCGGCCACAGTTCGCCATATTCGCCTGGGACAATATCCTGCACCCAACAAATAATAGATTTCACAAACAGACGCCGTCTTTACTGAGCTGCCACCATGCTGAAGTACAAGAGTTGCGGCACCTGTGGACCTTCAATCTTTTGGTTAATACAGACCCCTGAAAACCTAGTTTTTCTAAACCATTGTCTCCAGTCGAAATTAACGACATGACACTTGTATGTATGTCATGTAAAATGTAAAATCTTTCATCTGAAATATAACTTTTAGGTTAACCAGTTGAGGATGCTACAAAACTGTTTCTCTATCTATTAACCACTATTAAATGCACTTACAGCACTATCTCAAAATAATAGAACGTCTTAACCACCAATTCTGTTTCCACTGTTCCCCAATTTGCCTTTCAGGAAATGTCCAAGGCTAATTAAAAAGTTGTTCGTTTGCAAATTTTGATGTATTGATAATGTGCCAGAAAGTTATTATTAATCCTAGGAATTGCATCTATAAGTATTGTTTCATTTGTTAAATTTACAATAGATGCATTCAAAATGTTTATTTCACTTATCTAATCTTAGATAAAGCACACTTGTATTTATAGAGATTGTAAACTTGAAGTATGGATTGTTTATATGATTTATCCTATATTTGGTGTGTGATAAATGTTTTTTCAGGTCATGGATAAATATTAGAAATAAATCTAGTATTTATCCATCATTTTTCAGTATGCAGTTTGCATATGCTGTCAATAGATGGCTTTAGCATGTGCAGGCTGCAAACTCTAGTCACTAGATAGCTCTGCTGTGTGGGTTGGTCAACTAGCTCTGAGGTAGAGACACAGCAGGTTATATAGCTGAGTGAGGAGCTCATTTCTTCTCTCTTTTGCTCCAAATCCCAGAGGAACAACACCTTCAGTGTTTGGTCCTCTTGTTCATGTTTTTTCCTTTGTTTTTTGTCTGAGTTATTTATTAAGTGTTAGGTTTAAGGATTTGAACTTTGAATATTTTCTCTTTAAGCCTAAAATAACTTTGTCATTTTTACCTTTGTTTTTCCAGATTATAGCTGTTAATTTAACTTGGAATTATTATTGTTTTCATGTTGGGATAAATTGATTTGAGTTTCATTTATGCTTTGTAAAATAGTCTTTGTATTTGTTAAGTTATTTTCATGAATATTTAATTAAAGCACATTGATTTAATTTATCTTTACTTTGTTGTGTTTAATATATTCATAGAATTAATTTGCATATTAATTCTTTAAATAACTTTATATAAGACAAGTTTATATTTAAGCATTTATCCAGAAAAAATTGATTCTACACAGGTATAAATAATATAGACAAAGCTTCCACTGTCAATTTGGGTCAGCAACCATCCATTAGTTGTCTAGTCAACTGAAGGTCAACTAGAGGTCAACAGGCTGTACACAAAAACATGTATAGGTACACAAAACCTAAATCCTCTAAGCGTGTACAGGTTTTGTATAAACATTTTTCTGACGCACTGTATATTGCTCAATAGCTCCTGGCATTTGGGTCAAGTGCATGGAAGATGTAATCATATTTCTTTGCAAAATATTATTGATGTTTACTGTCCGAAATAAACAAACATTTTCAAGTACTTAAAACTCTAAAGTACCGTATTAATGATCAGAAACAGCAGAAACATAACTCATGAATGATTAATGTCTTTGGCTGTTTTAACTACGCATAAACTACATCGTAAAATAAATCATTTTTAAGTATTGAATGTAGCTATTCGTGACAACAGTCAGCTGTTTTAAGTCATCTCGTGAAAACTGTACTGTGTTAGGAGCAAACAACTTTATATTTTAATCGTCTGCTTATTCCAACTTCAATTCATAATCTGCACATCACAGTTCAGGTAAGCTTTCTGAAGATGAGCAATTCAACAACATGCCTAGTTATGTATTGTCTTCGCACAATACGTTTAAGTATAAAGAAAACACATGGTCACATTGCTTACGTAATAGTAAATGTATTACCAGGAATGAATAAATGAATGACTGATCAGTTCAATAATAAACTAACAAGTGTTTATTCCAATCTAAAGTAATGACATATACATAACTGGTGAATGAACGTTGACCAATCAGGATACATTGTATGTATGTACTACACATGATGTACGTGGTATGGCTAATACTGTAACACAGTAAACTAAAAATTTAAATTTAAATGATTAAAATACACCGACAACCTCTGAATTCAACTGAAATCTAAAATTCATTTAATCACAAATGTTAAGCTTGCAGTACTTGATTCACCATTTGTAGGATATGTTGACATCAAAAATGTCAATAGAAATTTTCAACAACATGTTCGGAGAAGAAATGTGAACATAGTTATTAAACATCATTATTTTGTCTGGCGAGCGTCTTTCAAAACATTTTAATGGTTGCTTTTCTGACATTCAACTGGTGATTAGTTATAATCAAGTCTTCAATTATTGCAACTCATGTCTTTGTGATAATTTATTTAAGTTGTCATTAATTTTAAATTACTCTTTCAACAGACAACATCAATACAGTGCAATACGAACACATCGAGTGCTGCGAATCCACGAAGCGCAACTTAAAACTGTAAGTACAGAAAGCCAATCAAATAAATTGGCATCTGAAAAGTTCACAATAATTGGTAAAAGAAATTGTGAAATGTCAGTTAACGCGCCCCTGTGCCCAAAATTATTAGAAACTGAAGAAAACCATATGTAAAAGATGCAGATACAAAAATTTGTGGTAAGAGAAGTTTGGCTACAAATTTTTCACCAAAATGGCATTTTAGACTCCTTTTGTCATGATTCCTTCAATAATAGCCATTCAGCATCGTTCCAAAATTGAACCTCCATTTATATCTACACTAGATAGATCACGGAAATTGAGATTATAAAGCTTCTCCAACTTACCTAGGATTTTTTTAAAAAGATAAATTTGAACCAACCATGATTAGCAATTTTTGCTCCGGATTCATTTTGATTTACTTAAGAATTTCGATTTATAGCTCCATTTTTACACAATATGGCGAGTAAATTACGCCCAATGGGTGAACACAAACTGATTCGACCATTTGAACGAATCCAACAACGTCGAGAAAGAAAAATACAACACCTTCTTGGCAATGTGATGGCAGAGCAATCGGAGATGCCAGCATTTGTGAAATCTATGAAGAACATCTTAAAAAAGAAAAAAAAGATGTCCGTTCTATTTTTCACATTGCTCATTGTAAATTTGGCAGCGTGTGGTTTCCAAACTGGAGAAAGAATCTTGTATTACATGAGCGAACCAACAACAGTTGATGCATATTTAATTGAAACCAAACATGGCGCTTTTCCAAATGTTTACATTTTCCCAATAACAACGCAAGAATATCAAAATTTTGATTCTGAAAACACAGGCAGAGAATCCACTAAAGACGAATGTGAAGGATTTAATGAATTGTATCGCAGTAAAAAATATAGTAAACAAACGGTTATAAAATATTTGAGTAACACGAGTTACATAACTGATGCATATTTTTCAATGGTAAGAATCCATTTCTCCAATTTTTACCAACAAATAAGAAAACATCTTTGCAGGAAAAATCACGCAGTAATCTTACAATTGAAAACCTCTTCACTCTTCTACAGCCTCTTGCTCAAGTTTCAAGTCGTAAGTTAAAAAACTATAATAATTACACAGCTTATGACTAAAAAAGTTTCGTTCAGCACTGCAACTTCCATTTGGAAATGTTAGAAACAAGATAATTATCAAACTAAAATTTCCCAAAAATTGTCCGGTTGTTGAAGTAAGTCTTTAATTATACAACATTTGCAAATAAATGTTGTTAACTTATGGCTTGTCTAATTTTTAACATAACATAATAGTACCTTTAAAGAAAAAACACTAGGGGGATGACCCCTATATAAGGGCTACGAAGAGAGCCAATCCCCAGTCTAATTTTTACTAGTCCACCACGCGGTCGCCAAATTTTTTGGGCCTTTATACCGCGTTTTTTGTGTAAGTTTTTCTTCGTTTTTTTGCGTTTTATTCGACCTTTCGATGTCTAAACCCAACCCATCGAAGAAGGGACGCCCTTTGCCTTCCAAATCGAAGCAGACGCCGACCATTCCTTTGCCTGTGTCTGAATCGACCACACAGGTCCAGTCGGCCGCCATTGCGGCCAATTCGACCACGAACTCGTCCGTAGCTGCGTTTAAGGAATCGGATTTCCAATCCATGTTCCAGAAAGGCCTACAGGACTTCTTCAAGTCCTCTACCTTGCTACCAACGGCCCCAGCGATGTCCGAAGAAGCGATTCGACTGGCCGCGAAGTCCGTTTTTCGTTTGGATTCTCGCAGGTCATCGCCACGTTCTTCACCCGATTCCGAGTCTTCTTTTTCCCGCAAGGCGTATCCTCGGAACGCAAGAGCGAGATCCCCGGACGTGGGGAGGCGTCAGACCTGACCTCGGTCGAAGGTGCTGGCGTCCTTTTCCGATTCAAGTTCGGATAACGTGTGCTACGACTCCGGGTCCGACCAGTCGTATGCCTCCATTTTTAGTTCGCCCAGTCCGTCAGGACGTAGCGACGAGGTAGCCAGGCTCAAGTCAAAGCTGGCCAAGCTGTCGAAATCCTCAAAACGTAAGCCGGTCGTTCCGAGTTCCGACTCGAACGACGAAATTGCGACGAATGTCCCTATTCTAGCCAAGAAATCGGCGGAAAAAATTGAAGAAACTTTGTCTACCAGGGTAAACGATTTTCTTCCCTTTGGTTTTTATATTTACTGAGATTTGTCTCTTTCTTTCAGTCGTCAGCTTCCGACGCCAAAAAATTCCGGGGCAAATTTCCCCGACCTGCCGATCAGGTTCCGTCATTGAAACGTAAAGAAATGGACGACGACGTTAAAGCCTACCTGAACGATAAGAAGACGAATTTTTCATCTTTTCGCGAAAACTTTTTGAAAAGTTTGGACTCCTCAGTCCTTCGAATTGGAGCAGTGGCCTCTAAACTCTTCGACGCCGCCTTTATGTCAACGTTTGTATTTTCCCTTTTGGGTTGTAGTTCTCCTACTGATTTTGCTTTTCCTTTTAGTCCGCTATCTAAATCCGAAATGTTAGAAGCGTCGTCGGCAATCCTACATTTCGTTCGTGTTGCGACCTTTTCCATCTCCAACGAACGTCGAGCAAACGTTATTCACGGGATCGGAGGAAAGAATTCCAGTCTTTTATCCAAATTTAAAGACTGCAAAGGCGAGACTCTTTTTGAAGGAAAGTTCCTAACTTCTTTCAAACAGCAAGCGGACGAAATCTTTGCCATTGATCGCGCCAGGAGTAAACTTCCAGGATCGAAGCGCCAGAATTCCTTTCGCGCCCCTAATCGCTCTCATCACCGTAGACAGGACGATCGAAAGCCGTATCACGACAATCGTTCAGATTACGATCGCCGTCCTGCCAGAAACTTTCAGCCCAGGCACCAACAGCCCTTTCGTGTCCCCCCCCGCTCCAATCGAGGACGGGGGCGATCTGGTTTCGATAAATCGGGTGAGAAAATTTTGTAAAAAATTCACTGTTCCCGATTCTTTGCCGTTAACAGGCCGGCTTCCTCACTGTTTAGACACTTGGCGTCTTATAACTTCAGACAATTGGGTGCTTCAGGTAGTCGCTGGTCTTAAGCTAGAATTTCTATCCACGCCTATTCAAAATTCCTTTTCAACACCTTCCTTTTCCAATGAGGTATTTTCTATTCTTGATTTAGAAGTCAAGGACATGGTTGAAAAAGGTGCAGCCTATCCGGTCAATCACTGTGAAGGGGAATTTATTAGTTTCCTTTTTATTGTCCCCAAAAAAGATGGGGGTTTTAGACCAATAATTAATTTAAAACCACTAAATGAATTTATTCCTTTCACTCATTTTAAAATGGAAAATGTTCAGACGGCTCTTTCCCTCGTTGAGCAAGATGCTTTTATGATTAAACTTGATCTTTCAGACGCTTACTTCTCAGTAGTCATTCATCCTGAATCGCAAAAATTTTTACGCTTCTTTTGGTTAGGGGTCCTTTATGAACTTGGAGTACTTCCCTTCGGCCTAGGACCTGCCCCATTTTTCTTTACAAAAATCTGTCGAGTTATAGCAACTTTTCTCAGGTTGTTCAACGTAAAACTTGCAGTTTTTCTTGATGACTGGTTCTTCACCCATTCCGACAGAGATCTTCTTATCCAGCAGAGGGATTTTATTCTACTTCTATTTAAATCTCTAGGTTTCAGAGTAAATTTTAAGAAATCAGTTCTTGAGCTAACGACAGAGTTAGTTTTCCTAGGATTTTTGATTAATTCCAAAACTATGCGGGTTTCTCTTCCTTCCGAACGTTCTCAGAATATAAAAAAGGCCATTCAGAAGCTGCTTTCTGCAGACAACAATATTAATAATAGAGACTTGGCTTTGGTTATAGGGAAGCTCAATGCTACAACCTTAGCTATCTCTTCGGCCCCCCTTCATTACAGGGGTCTCCAGTTATTAAAAACTCAATTGCTCCGGAAAGGAAATTATAATTCGCCATGCTTACTTAACCTTGTAGCAAGGGAGGAACTAGCTTGGTGGCTCAGAAATTTGGATTTCTGTCAGGGTAGATCTCTTTTTCCAAAATCCACTTTAATTAGCATTGATACGGACGCATCCCTTTCAGGCTGGGGAGCGTGCTCAAATTCTATCTCTATAGGTGGAAAATGGCCACCTTCCTTAGCAACCAAACATATAAACATCCTTGAATTACTCGCTGCCTTTTGGGCCATCAAGTCCTTTGCCAAAGACTTGTGCGGGGGTATTATTAAGTTACGAATGGACAATACAGCGGCAATCGCTGCTATTAACCACCTGGGTAGCCCTAGGTCACCCAATCTCACGGCCGTGGCCCAGGATCTTTGGTCTTGGGCTATGGCTCGTGATCTTTCCATCCAAGCTGAACACATCCCCGGTAAACTGAATATACAGGCTGATCTGGCCTCCAGAGGCCACATTCTCGATTCTGGGGATTGGAAACTAAATACTTCTTGTTTCGATAGTCTTCAGGCCCTTTGGGGCCCGTTTCAGATAGATTTGTTTGCTTCAAATCTTAATTGTCAGCTTAAGAACTTCTTTAGTTGGTTACCAGATCCAGAAGCTTTAGCTTTCGACGCCCTGGTTCAGGAATGGGGGTCCGATCTTAACTATGCTTTTCCCCCTTTCTGTCTGATTCCTGCATGTTTACAAAGGATCCGATTAGCTTTGTCTCCAACAAGGATGATCCTTATTACACCGATTTGGCCAAGTCAGAGTTGGTTTCCGGTAAGCACCACTTTAATTAGTTGCGACCTTTGATTTATTAAAAAGTTTTCCTTTATTTTTAGATAATCTGGTCCCTATCAACACAGGCCCCGGTTATTCTCCCGAATCTGACGAACCTATTACTGAATCCAGAAGGGCAACCCCACCCATTGGTGGCTCAGGGATCCCTCCAGTTAGCGGCCTGGCATCTATCCTCTCTTCCCTTCGAAAGGATGGAATTTCAGAGGAAGCTTCCCGATTGGTGGGAGTGTCATGGAAGCCTTCAACAGCAAAAGTCTATGCAAATTGCTGGAAATCATGGGTTTCTTGGACAGCATCCAGGAATTTGGAACCTTTTTGTTCATCTCCAATTTCCCTAGCTAATTTTCTTAGCTTTCTGTATTCAGAAGGAAAATCGTATAGTGCAATAAATTGCCATAGATCTACTATTTCTCAGTATTTAATTATTAATGGGGGCCAAGATCTGGGATCTCACCCTCTCATTCATCGGGTCATGAAAGGGATTTTAATTTCCAAACCCAGAAAATATCGTTACTCTTACATTTGGCACGTAGGGCCGGTTCTTCGGCACATCAAGTCCCTATCTTCGGTCCAAAAACCTTCAGGTCTTCTTCTTAATCAGAAGTTAGCTACGCTTTTGGCCCTTGCCTTGGCAAGTAGATCGGCTGATCTCAAGCTTCTATCTGCAGATGTCCTTTTCAAAGACAGCTTTTGTATCGTTCCTCTTTTGGGGTCCAGGAAATCTTCTTCCCGAACCCCTTTTCGTATTTCTAAATTTCAAGATAAAGACTTGTGTCCAGTCTTGGCTCTTCGTGAGTACTTAAATTTCACCATTTCAATCCGCAAGGATACGAAACAATTGTTTATTTCGGCTTCTTTCCCTTTTGAAGCAGTTTCTTCTACCACTATATCCAGATGGATTAAAAGCACCCTCGGTGACGCCGGTGTTGATACCTCAATTTTTACTGCTCACTCTACAAGAGCAGCTTCCACTTCTTTTGCGGCAAGCAGACGTGTTTCTTTAAATCATATTATCAAAGCAGCCGATTGGTCGACTGCTGAAGTTTTTCAGACCTTTTATGAGAGACCAATTGTTTCTTTTTCGGAGGAATTTTCTTCAGTTGTTTTGGGAGGCTACGAACAGCCATAAGTTAACAACATTTATTTGCAAATGTTGTATAATTACAAATTTTGCTAGTAATTATGAAGCAAAATTAAAATTATACTAGGCAAATAAATGTTGTTAACAATCCCACCCTAAACACTAAAAGTTACTAATGTGTTTTTTCCTTCCCTTGTAGAAAACTAGTCGACCTTAGGACCTGTCCTCGGAAGTTTTTCTCTGTAATAATTATTCATTAATTGAATAAAGTTTTTTATAAACTACAATCTATGTGTTTTTTATTAGACTGGGGATTGGCTCTCTTCGTAGCCCTTATATAGGGGTCATCCCCCTAGTGTTTTTTCTTTAAAGGTACTATTATGTTATGTTAAAAATTAGACAAGCCACAAGTTAACAACATTTATTTGCCTAGTATAATTTTAATTTTGCTTCATAATTACTAGCAAAATTTGTAATTTATCTAACATTATAAATATATTTTTGCTATATCATAAAACACTCAGTGCATTCAAATTGGTTAAGCAAATACTGGGATGAACGGATGCCATTAGAGCATGGGTTGCCCGATAAGGTCATTTAGTCGAATATTACTTTGTCGACTAAGTGAACAAATACCGGTTGCCCAAATAGTGCCGGGTGCACGACACATAAATAGAAATTGAAACAAAAGACTGGACACAGAGGTTTATGGCCTTTTAAGCTGCAGAATATCTGCGAGCAATACGCTGAGCATACCGCATTCAAATGTACACGTATGAACAAAAAAATCTTCACATGCTGCCACGCTGCTTCAGCTCCAAATGAGCAGTTCATTTTTCTGCCACTGGCGGCTAGAGCAGTCTACTTTTCCTGGGGGCAACAGAAAGTTTAAATGCAGCACAAATAAAGATGAGATAACACAGTGATGCGAGGTTTGAAAGGACTTGTCTGATGTGTGGCAAGAGTTCAATTAAAGTTTTCTTTACAAGTTCTCAAATCTATATAATATGTATATCGAGTTATTACAAGTGGTGTTGACATCTGGATGGCTGTCCAGTGTCCGTCATTCTGGTGTGCATAGTGTTTGGGCAGTTTGTCCCCCAGCTAGGTCTGGCGTGAAGTCGGGTCACTTCGGCGCCGACATAATCGGTGCCTTAAAGGAAAAAAAAGTCATTTTACAACTTCGATCATTGGCGGATCACCTCGACGCCAATCATTTTGATGCTGTAGTGCAGCGGTTCCCAAACTTTTTAGCATCGAGACCCATTTTTAAGCAAGATGATCTTTCGCACCCCACTTCATCAACTGGTGCATTAAATTAAATCAAAAACGAACTACTAAAAAGAAAAAAAGAAATTTTTATATAATTTTGCATAAAATTTTACATAAGTTCGCAAAAAAAGCTTGTCCTATTTAGGCGTGTGTGAAGGGTGCGCCTCATAGTTTGGGAAAAGCTGCCGTAGTGTATGCTCGCCATCCTAGTATTTTCTAACAAACAATACTTATTATAAGTTGCTAGGTAGTAAATGACTAGCAACATCTTTTGGCTTCGGTATTAAATCCGATCGACACCCAAATCTTATACCGTGTAGTCATGTATTTCTTTGGGGGCTCGAAGCCTACTTGGGCTCTAGCTCCAACATTCCATCTGGGCTGCATGGACATTTGGACACATTTCATAGAATTTATTGTTAGAAATCGCACGTTTCATTGAAAAAAAACGCAATTCGATAAAACGAGATTCGAGAAAGTGACCCGACTTCGATTTTACAAAAGAAGGAACACTAGTTTTCTTATTGTACAGGGTGAGCCATATAAACCTGATGCTTGTACTGTAGTAGCAATAGCAAATGTGAATAATTGTAATTTTCTTGTCTAATTGAAAATGCTCTATTCTTTAATTTAAAAGATATTGATAGATCCGTCGCCAATAGCACATCTTACAAGTACAGAAGTATTTCAAATGGAATTGGACTATGAACAACCAACTAATATTGCTGCTACAGCTACTGTGCAAAAAGTAAAAATACAATTTATGTTTTAAACACACATTTTAATGTATGACGATATCAAGGTTTAAGAAAAAACATAAGACAACATTTATTCGATTTGCGCTCTAACTTTTTGAAAAAGATTTAGTTTTACTGCAGATCGGTGACTAAATACCAAATATTTACCCAAAAACAAAACAGAAAAAGTCAAAACAAAGCAGAACATTGATGGGAATTACAATTTAGAAATATAGTTATTCCAATTTGTGGGAATGTGGATCGGTATCGTAGTGTCAAACTTAAATTCACCTTCATTGATATGAAACCTAATGGTCGTGACGTGAAATTAAATACAACAGATATTATCGTCCGTAAATTCTAATTACCGTATTTTAATTTTACAGTTGAAACTCTTTATAAAGAATCGCGATATAACAAATTATCGATATAACGAATACCTAAAAATGACTGGTTTGGTTGGCTGGCCATAGAACACCACATTAAAAAATTTCGACATAACGAATTCTCGTTACAACGAATCAATCCTTCGGGTCCCTTGCGATTCGTTATAAAGAGTTTCGACTGTAGTAATATTCACAATCTAAATTCATGTTTCAGTATAACTTCATCAACACAAAACTAAATCCTTGTGATGACAATTTAATTGGCTGCTTCGTTCCTTGTCTCATGAAAAATGCTACTTGCAGGTATACAATTTTTAAAACATATTTTTTCAAGAAATTTTGGGTCTGGCTAGTTCCGTAAACCATACGATAGGGTGCAAGCTAAAAGATCCAACTAACAGGGTAGTGAGACCACCACAGGACAATCCTATTCACTGTGACTGGTATGGATATTATTTTGCAGTAGTGGCCCAACACTGTACATGAATGTTTAAATTTTCTATCTACATATCAACAACCAAACATAATTGAATTTATTTTTTAGATATCCGTTTTACAAAATGAGATATCTACCAATATGCAATGACAGTGACTTTACACAGCAATACAAAATGTTGGACGACTTAATCAGTTCAACTAATCTAAAGGAACATTGTGAATGTCGTCAACTATGTGAAGTGACAAGACTAAGCATAATGTATGAAGAAACGATTAGTTCTGAGGATACTCTGGACTTTTTCATTGTCAACAATTACGTCCGAACGTTGCAACAAAGTATTTCATACGACATAATCTCTTTACTGTGCGACATTGGTGGAAACATCGGACTCTATTTCGGAATGTCTTGTTTAACGCTCGTTGAAATATTTGTTCACAGCTGCAAAATGCCATTCGTAAAGTTCAGAAAAATGACAAAAGCAAATTCCAATTTGAAACACAAAATTCAGACAATTTTTGAGAAAAATCAGAAACCCGAAAAAAAATCCTTCGTCAAACAGATGCTGAAAATCTCGGTTTTCCTAATTCTAATCCTCATGTCGATTTATAATGTTTACAATCAAATTATTACCTATTTGGATTTTCAACTCGTTAATACTGTTAGTCTGGAAAGAGATGAGATTATACATTTTCCACTCATTGTCAATTGTCCAGGTAGTAAGGAAATACACGATGCTAAGATTGACTTAGCTAAAACTCTTGGTGCAGTTTGCCCTAATTACCAACTCCTTGATTTACTCCACCCTAAATCTTTATTTGTAAACAATTCACTTCTATTATGGAAGAGATCGACAGATACTGGTGGAACGTACAAGAACGAGATAATAGATACTCAAGAGAAAGTAAGCAATTGACATTTTGAATCACATATACGTAAATAATAGTTGTATTCAAAAACTCTAAAACGACCGTTTCTAGCGTTTTTATATATTTCAAGTGGCATGACATGCCAACTCTACATGCCATTTCTGCATGACATGCCACTGCCAACTTTTTATGCCAGCTCTTAATAGACCCTGACATTTTTCTAGAAGCCTCTATTTACCTTAATTTGGATTTTTTGTTCAATTTTCACTGTCTACACTTAGTATCATAAATTTAAGACCAATGAAATCTCTGAGACATGAAGCATTGTAAAAACTTTGAGTAACTCGAGGACTGATTACCCTAGTTTGGGATGCATACTCATGTAAATAAGACGAGTAGATTCCATATTGCTGGTTGTTGGCCTTTAATACGTTTGTCTAGGGGTTGGAGAATCCTGTCTCCAGTTCTTGGGTGCCAATAAGGCACGCCGCACCGGCAACCAACCCGTCACACACAGGGCGTGAGCCCCATGGGTGACGAGGTCGGTCAAACATAACATTCGTGTCGTACGCACTTACCTGTACGACTTATGCAGCCACTCATGGAGGCTTCAGTATGGCAGACGCCATACTACGTTGTGGTGAATGGTGAGGAGAGCAGAGTTAGCACGGGGCGGGGTTGCCCTTGCTGCTTCAGGCCTTGGACACGTCTTGTCCCTTCAGTGGTCGCCGCTCCTCTCTCTCTCTCTCTCATCTCCTACTCACCACACCACTCAGCTCCCTCCTCCCCCAGACTAGGTCATCCTGGTTCTGAAAAAATCGAGTAGCAAAATCCCGGTTCTAGAAAAATGGCAGGGGATTGGATGCCCTAATTGATAATTAAAACATACGTCACAATTTTGTCTGTTTGCTACGTATTGCTTGTACAAAATACTTATTTTGCAGTACGACAAAGTTGATCCCAAAATTGTAGAAATATCATACTTGTCAACAGTATTTGGAATGTGCACTGTGTTTAAGAAAAGTAAAAAGAATTATCAAAACTCAAATACACTTGCTTTCAATTTAAAATATCTACAGTTGATGAGCGATATTTTCCGAAGAAAAACAGAATAATATATTTGGATGGACTCGGATATCCAAAGACAAATTGCACTGAATTTCAACCAGTAAGATAGTTTGTGAATTCACTTACCACTCAGATGTTTATTTCCTTGTATTGATTGCAGAACTTCATTCTACCACAAGATCAATTTTTCCATCCAAAACACATTTTTTACAAATCTAGTAGCAGTGCTGTTGATATCGATATTTGGCATCAAACGGTAGAATTTGTGCACTTGGTAAACTCACTAATATTTTCTGAATTTGTCATTTTCAGCTCATTCGAGTAAACACACCCAAAAATCCCTGTCAAATAAATGAACTTGCTACAGAATGTGAACAGAAATGTTTCAAAAAATATATTGATCAGCAATCATTCGCGTGCAAGTGAGTTTCTATTAATCTTTGTACATTAACGACATCAAGGGCTAAATTTCAACTTGCTGCGACCAAAGCTATTCCTGTATAGAAAGACTCGTGACGGGTTGCTATTTCTCTTATTATACCGGATGACACACGTAAAGCCGGTCCAACAATGCAATGAGCATTACTATTGTCGGACCAGTTTTATTCGGGCCACCCGGTAACTACCCTAGTTTTTATTTAAACTAATGATCATAAGCACCAGTTTAAACATACACAAATTATTCATCAACTCTGGCCTAAGCTATACTTAAAACCACCACAGCGTTGATGTATTTCCCTATTGGTCGAGCCGTATCACTGGTGTAGTGGCACAAAAAAAGTAGCTCGTAACACCAGAATTGTATTCTAACTAGGCATAAACAACCAATAAAAAACAAAACCTTTGTTTACCTGCCAAAAGAAACCAACAAACTATACTTACATTAATTGATTGATTGATTAAAAAGGGAAAAAGGTTATTTAGCAGATAAAATAAACATTTTATTACCAATTAAATAAAATCCATCAATCTAATCACTTTTTATACTTAAACTCATTGAAAATAAACAGAACTACTTTTCCACGTAGCAGAACACAGTTTGCAGTTCGGCGTAAACAGGCTAAATACATCAACGTTGTGGTGGTTTTGAGTATACTAGCATAGTAATACAGTATTCTATTAGATTACCGTTTATGGAAAACAATGCTTTACCTTATTGCGAGGATCACATAACAGCTAAGAAAACTACCGAACAATATTTGAAGACTCAATTCAAGACAGATCCCCACAAAAGCTGCAAGTGTGCAGTACGCTGTGAAGAAACAATATTCCTACCTTCAATAATTGGAGAAAGCAATGACTACCGGACGATTACATACAGTATAAACAGCAACATCCGAGAAATAATAGAAGAACAAAAAGTAATTACCATTATCAAATTACTGTGTCAAATCGGATCAATTTTTGGTATTTTGACCGGTCTCTCATTATTTGCTCTTGCTGAATATTTCATTTGATTCAACAGTCAACAAAATCACTCCGCAATTTATCAAACTTTAATGAAATTCTAGTATTTCCCAAACATTTCGTTTGTAGTCGATAAAAGCATTGAAAATGCAACAAAAAGGTGGCACAAACACATTCTCTGTATAATTGCATGACTTCTGTTAATTGGAGAAAGAAATAACCAATTTGGACCAACGACCAGAATTTATTTAAATTGACCCTTCAATGCATAAGGATAAAATGTACCCGTTTTGGTTTAAGGCATTACGCTTTTAGGAAGAAATATCATCACAAATTGCACTTCTATTCCTTATTCTACAAAATTTAGTTTACCTACTGCCTAATTAACACTAAAGTGATCACATTTACATTTTGCTGCAGTAGAGTCACAAGTTCTGGAAATAAAACTTAAAACATTGATTTTAATGCAACAGCAACCTCACAAATATGTAAAAGAAATTAACTGAAATCTGAAATTCATCTAATCACAAAAACCACAAAAAGTATATCACAAATATATTTGTCAATAACTACAGTTGTCACTAATCAAACACACAACTTTGACCAATCTAAAATATGTCACTACTTTTAAAAGACAAAACACAAAAGCACTTTTAAATAGTTTTAATCTTAACTTTCAATTCAATATCATGTAATTCATCTCGTATGTACTAAATTATAAAATAAACTCTTGTTGTTTCATCTCATGTATTAGTTTTAGACTAGCTCGTTGTACCCATCAAATATTTCGTACAAATAAACTTAATATCGTAGTTTACCGATTAAGAGTCGCCCTCGAATTGTAGACGCTCTCGAATAGTAGCCGCGTGTTTTTGCAAAAGTACGATATTGTTTCCGTATTCAACCTCACGAACGATGAACGTACGCTTTGTTCGTGAAAAACGAAATTGTAATTGTTGACAAAAATGGCAGTTTTGAATAAGAGCCGGGGCTCTTAATCGATAAAATACGGAACATTGAATACATTTTCCCAACAGACTATTCAAAATTAATAACAATCAAGCAACAAACTATTCGTGAAACGAAGAATTTCGATATTGATTACCAGCACCTGCTGATTGAGCACCACAATGTGGTCCATTCACACAATGCGAAAGTAAATTCCGTAATAAAACTGATTTTCCGCACTATAGTCGAATTTTCCAACCACCAATTCTGTTTCCACTGTGTCATAGCAGAAAACAGAAAATGTAAAAAAGTAAAAATTAAACCAATTACCTTGTCTGAATTGCTGAAATTTGCCAGCCTGAGCATCAACTCCTCAACAAAAAATATAAAATTTCACTGTGTCCATCTCGTGTCTCGTCACAAATATTTCCTGATGGTTTTCCTCACCGAATTATGCTCGATAATTCACGTCATCAACTAAAAATAGAGAAAACAAAGATTAGTTCGCGTAACATCTGATCAAAATATTGATGGTGATTTGCTTACGACTTATTTGCACCATTTTTTCAAATTCTCATCATTTCCACAATCGTCGTTAGAAATCCAAAAAAAATCTTCCTTGATTTCAACGCACCTCGATCTGTCTACGTCGAGACCTCGTCACTGAACGAGCAGCGGAACACGAACAAGTTTCTCTGAAAAGTTTAGATTCAATTCTAGTTAATTAATTGATTCGATAAAATTAAGATCACTCACTCACTCATCCGTCACTGTTCAAACTGGCCCGATTTAATATGAAATGATGTAGACTCGAAAATGGCCATTTGGTACACAAGTCTCTCAATTGCTGATGGTGCTGTGGTGAATGCCAAGTTTGAACGTAAATGGTCAATTTGTTAACACAAATGTTCACAAATTGGTTCGTTTCTGAGGGTCGGCGCATCTTCAACGTGTCATCGTTATTCGATTTATCGAATCACGTCCGTTTATCACACTGGCAAAGTGGAAGGAAACGAATGGTCCGGTCTGTCGCCATTTTCTAAAAACTGTGCTAGAAAATACCAATTCCAGCACAGCTTTGAAGCCGTAGTGCCGCCACCTGTAGACGAAAAAAGAAAAGAAAAACACTCAACTTGAAATTGATGCAAAAAGAAAACGAGCTAGAATGCCATAATCACTCATGATTTGATCAATTCTAAGAATAAATGAAAAACAACATATGCATATCATCTATAATACACAATCTTGAAACAAAATCATAAAAAGAAGGCCAACTTATTGGCACGTACATAAATTTAATTAAGAAACAAAGTTAGCGATAAAATAAACTCTGTGGTCTATCAGAAACCAGTGTGGCCATTACTGCAATGTTAAATGTACTTTACATTAAATTAATAAACTGTCCACACTTCGTAGAAATTCTAGTAAAACCCACTTGTTCATTTTTACATTTTAAATTAGATTTCGTGCCATGAACTGCCAGCTGTCAGATTAGACAGATATATTCGCATTAATAATTCCGTTCATGATAAATAAATTACGCAGAAATCGATGCGTTTTAATCCAGATAAGTGTATGTACTATTTTGGCAAGCTAGACCCCAAAAACTAGCACTTCTGTTAGTAGTTTGCTGCTATCCATCCTGCTGCCTGGGTTCAGCTGATGAAAAGTAGAATAAGAAAAAATGAGTCGAGTTTAGTGTCTAAATGTGTTGTTTACGTGTGTTTATGTACGCTGGATTAGCATCGACAGGTTATTATTATATGCCTAATTGACGAAAACCGTGAGTTCGAATTCATTATTTAGCAGTGACAACATGTGTGAAAATTAAAAAATTAAAAAGCAAACAATTGCGACCGATTGTTAATTATTGTTGCCATAGTTATCTCGATGCAGTAACTTAACAAGAACAAACGAATTCGCATCGACATTGCTTTCACAGTCGTCTGTGTTTATGATCACGTAAGTCTGCTCCATTTTATTCCTTATTTCCTAAGTTGCAAACATTTCTGAAGATCACAATTGATCGTAGATTTTGAAACGGGCAAAGTTAATTATAGGAACACTATATGGCGAGAAAAATGCGCACAATATGTGAACACAAACTGATTCAATCATTCGAACGAATCCAACAACGTCCACAGAAAAAAATGAAACACCTCGTTAGCAAGATACCATCCTTTATAAAATCTATCTAGAACATTTTATAAAAAAAACAAAAGATGTTTATTCTATTATTTACATTGCTCATTATGAATTTGGCAGTGTGTTTACCAAACTGGAGAGCAAACAACAGTAGATCCAAATAAATGAATTAAACAGAAAATAATGTAGAAAATAATAAAGTTGCTGCATAGTGGCGCGATATTGAATTTTCGCAACCGGAAACACGCCCCTTAAAATGCATAAAAGCTACAGAAACTTTCTTGAAAAATATTTCAAAGGAATTGTGGTGTATTGGCACCACAAGGAATTGTGCAGGATTAAGTGCACCAGAAAAGTACATTGTATTAGCAACAATACAATGTACAAGGCATCATGCAGCTTCGTCTTTTCTTCCTAGTGACGATTGGCCAGGTAACAATGCAATAAACACTCTACTTCTGTTAGTGGAGTGGAGGAAAGAGTTTAGGCCGAAAGATCTCTGGCCTTGTTTATTTGCCATCAAGAGGGAAAGAAGGTAAAGTGAAACCCTGAACAGGATACGACCCAGGATTAAAAGGTGAACTATATCAATAACAATTTTTTTCCTGTTTTTTTCTGTATAGAAAAAGACTATACTTTCAGGGGGTTAGGCCTGGGATGGGCCTAACCAGGACTCTTTAGGCCTAGTGTGAAATTTCGCCACTAGGATTCCAGCCACGGGTACAAAAATGACTCCACTCAGGACTGCAACAATGACTTCAACCAGGATGCAACAATGACTCCAACCAGGATGCAACAATGACTGACAATACCAACACAACACTAAGCTTATGTCTAAGTTAGCTCTCTAGCTTAGGTAGTGCTAGATTTTCCCCCTTGTTAGGGCACATTAAGTGGGCTGAGCTATTCACTACAAGCCACCTCCCAGGTGAGTGTGGCCGTGTTGATCCTAGCCCATCTCTTCGGATGAGCACTTACGGAAAAGGGTAAGGCTAGGTTTGGGAAGTGAGAGCACTCGCAGGATTTTGACATCCTACTGGATTGTATTGTTGGATTCAATTGTAATCACGGAGCCAGGACGGAGAGATTACCAGGCGGCGGTGGACAGTGACAATGACCAGAACGAATTAGTAGCCGGCGTAAACCAAGCTTCTTAGACGACTTTGACCAAAATGGCGTCAGGAAGCAGAGTTGGGACAACTTAGGTGGTGCATGTGCCCCCATTTCAGGGCAAGACCAAGACTGATTGGAGTTTGTGGGTGAAACAATTTGAGTTCTTGGCCAAGCTACACAAATTCCATGAAGATAAGGACACTCTTAAGATGCTCTTGGTGGCCTCGATGGGAGCGGATACTCATTCGTTGCTGCATAAGCTGATTTTGCCGACAAAGATTGCTGATATGATGTACGAGGAGATCGTAGATAGGATCAGAACATATTTTAGTCCGGCAATACCCCCGATTATTATATGGAACCGGTTACGTAAGAGGGTATGTCAGCCAAAGGAGTCTGTGGCTGCGTATTTCGCTGTTCTCCGCGGTTTAACAAAGAAGTGAGAATATGACGATACCAAGCAGGTGGATTTTCCGGTGATGGACCAGCTAATCGAAAGCTTGGGGAATGCCACGGCGACGCAGCCGAGAACCTTAAAGAAGGCAATGGAGATGGCCATGGCATTCGAAGGTGCGGCAGCTGGTGTGGCGGATATGCAGGCCACGACATGTTTTGAACCGGATATGGGAACAAATACAGCTTTACCCATGGTTCCGGCTAGCATGGTAGCTTACAGTTCTCAGCCCCCATGGCACATGTTTATATGAAGGGTGTGGTGAGGCCACAAAGGCCTATCGTGAGCATTGTCCAGTCTGCCCCTGCGCGCCCGCAAGGTGGTTTACCTTACGGTGCCTGTTGGTATTGTGGCCAAGTGGGCCATCTGAAAAGAGATTGCCCCATAAGACAACGGGACAGGCAGCATATGCAGCAGACAGGTCGTGGACAATCGACCCAAATGCAGGACGCAAATGCAGGACCATCTGGGACCCAGCAGCGTGGTCAAGGAAGGCGTACAGGATGTGGACGTGCACATGGTGGTGGTCAAAGGCCTGCGTATCAGCCCTTTCAGCAGAGCTGCACCCCAATGAATTATGTTCCCTCAGTCACTCAACCGGGATGCCAGATCCGGAATCCCGATTATGATCAAGATGACCTCTTTCGCATGTCAATGTGACTGGGAAAGATCCCCGTGGTAGCAACAGTGGACATTGGCTCAAGATATTCGTTGATCTCCAGAGATACTTTGATTAAGTGGATGACCTTAAGCAATTTAACGTGGCCTGTACAACCAACCAACATTATGTTGATTGGTTATTTCGGTGAGAGAAGACCCGCACTCGGGAATGATGGAAATGACGGAAATGGCATCATATCACTTCATTTCCGTAAAAAAGTACTTCCTTTCCTTACGGAAATGACGTCATAGGAAGCAGTTTGTAATATAACTCCACCATTTTGAAATATATTTCAAACCAATGTTTACTCTCATTTCGTGAAAATTCTAAAAGCAAACAAGCAAATAACGCGACAAGTCGGAAATGTGTGTACTTGGCTACATTCAGTCAATATCTTAATTCAACAAACTCCCTCCACATCAAAACCTTTACAAAATGAATAAAAAAAGTTATAAAAAATTCAACATTCGTTTTATTTACACACTGTGTCATACACTGCATTCAAATATTAGCTATTCATACAATATTAAATATTAAATAGCGAATATTGAAATTGCAACATTTCTCTTTAGTTTCTTGAGCGGACAACTCCTTCTAAAAACTTGTAGCTGATACAACGTTGGCATCAGTCAGAGAAAGTAAGTAAACATTTGTTTCCATCACAATATTCTATTTCACAAATTTAATATAATTATAAACAAAACAAAACTAATCCAATTTTCTCAGAGAGCTCCAAGTTTGGAGCCCTGGACTGTGCCTTTTGCCTCTTGTGGATGGTTGCAACCCGGATTAAAGACCAACAACCAACAATCCGGAGTCCCTGTTTCCATTATTTACGTGAGGTCGCGTCCCACCCATGGTATCCATTCCCCAGGCTGCCATGGAGAAGACTCCCCCGTCACATTATATTTACCGTATTTTACTGATTAAGAGTCGCCTCGAATTGTAGCGCCCTCAAATAGTAGCCGTGGCTAAGACATCAAGAATACCGTATTTTTACAAAAGCAGGTCATTAATTTATCCCATGGAATTTCAAACCAATCAATGAAGAACTTTCAGAGATTTGAGATAATGAACAGAAAACACATTTACATTCTTATGTATATAGATAAATTTCAATTTACAGCTCTATTTTTATGAAAATATGGCGATAAAAACATACCCAATTGGTGAACACAAATTGATTCGACCATTTGAACGAATCCAACAACGTCAACAAAGAAAAATGCGACAACTCGTTGGCAATGCGATGGCAGAGCAATCGGATATGCCATCATTTATCAAATCAATGAAGAACATTTCAAAAAAGAAAAAGAAAATGTCTGCTCTGTTTTTAACAATGCTCCTTGTGAATTCGGCAGTGTGTGTCTTTCAAACTGGAGAACGAATATGGCATTACATGAGTGAACCAACAACAGTTGATGCATACTTCATCGAAACCACACATGGTGATTTTCCAAATGTTTATATTTACCCATACACAACGCAAGAATATCAAAATTTCCATTTCGAAAACAAACGCATGCAAGACATTTTAAACGCTTGTCAAGGATCTGAAGAACTGGATTTTGGTGAACCCAAATACACTATTCGAGAGATGGTGAAATATTTGCACACAACTAGTTACATAACTGATGCATATTTTTCAATGGTAAATTTTCATTTTTGCATTTTTTTTAACAACCAATAAGTAAATATCTTTGCAGAGAAAATCGCGCAGCAACCTGACAATTCAAAACCTCCTTAATCTTGAACGACCAGTTGGTCAAGTTTCAAGCCGTAAGTTAAAAACTAGAAAAATGCACATCCACGTTTATTATTATAAAATTCATTTTTGTTTAGCCTTGCAACTTCAATTTGGAAATGTTAATTACAAGATGGTCATCAAACTAAAATTTCCTGAACTTTGTTCGCATATTAAAGTAAGTGTTGTGTCTATTTGTCAAAATTATAAAAATATTTTTGGTTATCTCATCATATATCTGTATTGATATTAGAAGCAAACTATTTTGCAGATTAACAGAATTGCTTTTGTAAACCTTATATTTTTAAAGAAATTTAAATTCATATTAGTTCGTAAGACAAAATAGTCATTAGTTTAGTATGGGAATAACAATTTCTTACAAGGGAAAGTTGTGACGGAAACTGTAAATAATTGTAATTTTTAAATCCAATTAAAAGTGTTATATTTCTTCTCTAAATTTAAAGCTATTAATACATCCGTCGCCAGTAGCGCATCTTACGTATGAAGGTGATGTTAAAATTCAAATAAAAATTAAAAGACGATATTACACCAAGCAATATCTTAGCACCATTGCTTTGGCGAAAGTCCAAAAGGTAAGAATAATTTATCAATTAAACACACAATAATATACCTTTAATGAAATAACAAAACCCAATGGGCCAGAGCAATCTGACATTTATAAGCTTATTTTTCAGTCACTATTTTGACTAGAGTAGTGATTGTTGGGGGAAGCAATACCTCAACGATCAACATGTAGCGACAAAATTGTTGCAATTCCAGAACAAATGCTACAATGTGCAATGGAAAATCTGAAAAGCAGTTTGGAAATGTGTAATTGGTATGGTCTTCGCCAAGGCAACCTGGGGACTGGTTACCCTGGTTTGAGACACGTAAATAAATAAGGGATTCCAGGTTGTTAGGTTGTCCGCCTTTAATCGTTAGTCTAGGGGTCGGAGTCTCCCATCTATCCATGTGTTTCAGTGCCACAAAGGCATGCTGCACAAGCAACCAACCCGTCACACACAGGACGTAAGCCCCATGGGTGATGTGGCCGGTCACACATAACATTCTGCTGTACTTACCAGCACAGCTCATGTAGCTGCTCATGAAGGCTGCAGTAGGCCCATCGCCATACTATTGTTTAGAGTAGGAAATAAACCTTGTTAGAGTAGGCTTACTTAGTATTAAACCTAAACAGAATTGTTGTCATGGAGATTTAACCCCTTTTTGAGAATTGCTTGAAATTACTGTTATTTCTTACTTACTGTGTTTATTACCCTCTTTTATTGTAATTTATTGCTTTGTTGTTGTTTAATTCTCATTTTCCTGATTTCTGTTATATTTCCTCCTATGTTCTACTATTCCCATGTTAAACCTAGACTAAGCCTTTTTTTTCTCTACTTCATTGTTCGTAATAATGCTTTACTGTATGTTAATATGCTGTTATTATTCTAAGTTTTCTTTATTTATGAATTGTGCATTATTAAATCAGACTTTACTTGGTTTTCACTGAATGCAGTCCTTTTTCTTGTCTCTCTTCCCCTGGCACCTGAACCTTAGGTTCTAAGACTCCATATGAGTCAGTGGTGGTAGCTCCCTCCATTTTCACCCTCCTGAGGTCACTTCTGGGCAACTACGTCACCTGTGGTGGCAGGTTAGCCCAGTGCTCGCGTTGGTGCAACCAGCCACACCCCACCCCACTTCTTCTTGACCAAGACAAGGCGACCATCCGCCACAACTATTGAGCATCATAGTGGTGAATGGTGTGGAGAGCAAAGTCAGCACAGGGCACGACTGCCCTTGCTGGCTTCAGGATCGTCTTCGCACGTCTGTCTCGGTTGAGACCCAGCGCTCTCCTCTCTCGTCAACAAACCACTCAGCTCTCTCCTGGCCATAAAATTAAAATCAACTAATCTTATTATGTGTAAATATTTTAATTTTAGTAACATTCACAATCTTAATTTCTCTCAGTATAACTTTGTCAACACAAAACAAAATCCATGCGACAACAATTTAAATGGCTGCTTGCATCCTTGCCTCCTGAAAAAAATGAAGTGCAGGTACACATGTTTTAATAACACATCATTCTGTACTTATTTATTCCGTACTTATTTTTTAGATCCCCATTTTACGAAATGACAGACCTACCGGAATGCAATGCCACTTACCTAAGACAGCAATATAAAATGTGGTCAAACTTTATCCGTACAACAAAACTTAGAAATCATTGCAAATGTTCCGATTTATGCGAAGTGACCAAACTAAGCATAAGCTATGAAAGATTGGATATTCCTCAGCCTCATTATGCTCTCGAAGTTATCGTTGTCAATAATAATGTCCGAACCTTGCAAGAACATGTTTCCTATGACATCATCTCTTTACTGTGTGACATTGGTGGAAATGTTGGACTCTATTTCGGAATGTCTTGCTTAACAATCATCCAAATATTTTTTAACAGCTACAAAATGCCCTGTATGAAGTTCAGAAAAATGACAAAGGCAAATTTCAAATTGAAACACAAAGTTGAAACAATTCTTGAAAAAAATCTGGAAATGCAAAAAAAATTCTCCGTGCATCAGAAACTGAAAAACCCAGTTTTCCTAATTCTGATCCTCACGTCGTTTTACAATGTTTACAATCAAATTGCTACATATTTTGATTTTCGACTCGTCAAAACTGTTAGTCTCGTGAGAGATGACAATATTCAGTTTCCACTTATTGTCAATTGTTTCGATACTCGTAAAATAAATTCCTGTAAGCAGATGTTAGCAAAAGAACTTGATACAGATTGCTCTAATTATCAACTCTTTGACTTACTCCACCCTGAATCTCCATACGTTAACAATTCACTGAAATTATGGAAGGACTCTAGAGATTTTAAAGGATACTACAAACAGTAGGTGGCAGGCGGATTAGACAAGTTGACCGAAGTAAGCAATTGAAAATTTAAAATCCCACACAACTTATATAAATAATCTAATTACGTGATCTACGACATCATCCTATTCCTTAATATCCCCATTCAACCTTGTTAAACACAATTTAAGCTGGGCTTGGAAATTGCTTTTACAAACGATTTCCTTTCCAGTATGAAAATGCAGACTCAAAATTTGTAAACATATCATACTTGACCACTCCATTTGGAATGTGCACCATGATTAAGAAAGGTATAAATCATTACCAAAAATCAAATATGTTCTTTCACTGATAAATTTTTACAGTTGAAGAGTCATTTTTTCCAAAGAATAACAGTTTCATTAATTTCACTGGAAAGTTTACTCGAAAATGCAATGAATTTCATCCAGTAAGCAGATGTCTTCTGAATTCACATTTCATTCAGATGTTTATTATTATTATTTTTTTACTCATTGCAGGTCTTCATTCTGCCGCAAAATCAACTTTTTCACCCAAAACACATTTTACTTTTATGTGCACGCTGTGGAGGCTTTAAAATCGATCTGTCGCGTCTAACGGTAGAAGTTTTGCACACGGTAAAATCAGTGTTATTTGCTAACTTAGTATTTTCAGCTTATTCGCGTAAACACTCCCAAAAGTCCCTGTCAAACAAATGAACATGCTACCGAATGTGAACAGAAATGTTTTAAAATGAAGCTTGACCAGCAGTCAGTCCAATGCAAGTGAGTTTCTATTAATTCAACATTTATGTATTAATCATCAGAAGTCTGTCTGTCTGTCTGTCCGACCTCTCTCTCCTCCAAAACTAATAAACAGATTTCAAATCCAAAAAGTGCATAAACAACGATAGCTACCTAAGCATTTTCCCACTGACCTGGACCCAAGCGCCTTTTTTTGCGCACTTACCATAAGGGCTAGGCCTGTGCGAATTTGCGATTAATCGCATTGCGATTTTTTTTTTGGCGAATATCGCAACTAGTTAAGTTGCTAGCTGTTGTTTGCGATATATCGCATATCGCGATATAATCGCAATAATCGCAAATAATCGCACATAATCTCAATAATCGCAATATCGCAACAACACAACGTTCGTTGTACGCGATCGAAGCGCCGGCGTATACGCGTATTCAACAATTGAATTAAATTTGTCAATTAATTTTTATTTAGTTTTGTTTTGTTTTAGCATGGTTAATTCAGGGATGGACTAATCGCCAGCTGTCTGCTGTCACCTGTCGAATGTCGCGGCCATCAGCCGTCGACATTCGACCGTCAGCTGTCGAATGTCGCGTCCGTCGGACGTCGACTGTCACAGCCGTCGAATGTCGACCGTCAGCCGCAGCGGTTGACATTTGACAGGTGACGGTGGACTTACGACTGTCGTGTCGATTGATGGCCGCGACATTTGACAGGTCCATCCCCGAATTATCCATGCTAAAACAAAACAAAAATAAATACAAATAAATTGACAAATTTAATTCAATTGTTGAAACCCGCCAAATGCGCGTAATACGCCGGCGCTTCAATCGCGTACAACGAACGTTGTGTTGTTGCAATTATTGCGATTATTGCGATTATTGCGATTATTGCGATTATTGCGATTATTGCGATAATTGCGATTATTGCGATTATTGCGATTATATCGCGATTATTCGCGATATATCGCAATTTAATCGCAACAATCCAATATCGCAATCGCATTTGCAACAATCCAATATCGCACAGGCCTAGTGAATGGTCAGTTTTGTTACGTAATTTTCGAGGGGGGGGGTGTGCGGATTTGTTACAACCTTGTTACAGGGGGGGGAGGGGGGTCTAAAAACGCAAAAATTTGCCTTACGTAATTTATGGACGGCCCCTAACTGTTATTAAAATCTGACCAAAAATAGGATTTCGTGACAAATTTTTGTCTGAAACTCTGATTATCTTGTAGGATGAGCGAGATTGCTTGTATTACTTTATACGACCAAAGCATCAAAGACTATAATTTCAACTTATTAAAATATTACAAACTGCTAAGTTTAATTCATTTTTAAATAATAGAAATGCACTGACACTAATCTTGATATACTATTAGATTACCATTTATGGAAAAAAGTCCGTTGCCTTATGGCGAGGATCACACAACAGCTAAGAAAACTACCAGACAATATTTGGAAAGTCAATTCAAAACAAATCCCCAAAAGGACTGTTCCTGCACAGCACGTTGTGAAGAAACAATATTCATACCTTCAATAATTCAAGACGAAATCAACTTCATTACGAGATTCAGTATGGACAGCAACATCCGGGAGGTAATAGAAGAACAGAAAGTAATTTCCATTGTCAAATTACTCTGTCAAATCGGATCAATTTTTGGTATTTTGACCGGTCTCTCGATACTTTCTCTTGTTGAATATTTCATTTGATTCACACGCCAACAAAACAACTCCTCAAATTTTCAAACTTTAATGATTGTCACTAATCAAACACAGCTTTGACGCATCTAAAATATGTCACTACTTTGAAGAAACAAAAAAAGTGTTCCGTAATTTTTCATGTAAAAAGACACAGCTGCTCCATTTAATGCATGACATCCAATCACATTCTCAACGTCATATTGTGGAAATTAAACAATATCTTCTTAATATCGCTGTATATAGGATGGAAGAAAAGTCTGATCCCCTTAAATATTTCCTGAGCAATTGCACTAGGCCAACTTTGATGAAGCGATCATTTAGTTTTGTTTTGTGAGATCAATCCAATGATGGCATCAAATTTGACCTTGAAAGCCATTTTCAAGGTCATTCACTTGCTAACTTCTAAACCAATCAGGTTAGAGCAAAATTTTCAATTACAACGTTGTAGAGCATCATCAAATTAGTACTACCCAACTTATCTTAGTCATCTTAAGTTAAATGTTTTCTTTTTAAAAAGGAGACAAATCAGCTAAAATAAAGCCAGCCATTGTGACAAAACTTAAATTTCTACTACAAAAATACTCAATTACTTTAAATAAAGGTATTCAAATGTGCATTATTACACAAGTAAACAAGAAAAACCACTGCCTTTTTTAATGCCTCAATAATTATTTTATCACAAGAATAAAAAATTTCACTTTGCTCATTTTTTTTCTAATTTTCTCCTTTTTAAAAAAAAACCATTTAACTTAAAATGACTAAAATAAGTTGAATAGTACTAATTTTATGGTGCTCTACAACTTTGTAAACGGAAATTTTGCTCTAACCTGATTGGTTTAGAAGTTAGCAAGTGAATGATCTTGAAAATGGCCTTCAAGGTCAAATTTGATGACATCATTGGATTGCTCTCACCCAACTTTCTATATTATCGCTTCATCAAAGTTGGCCTAGATGCAATTGCTCAGGAAATATTTGAGGGGAACAGACTTTTCTTCCCCCCTGTATAGCTTGTGTAGTTTAAATGCATTATCGAATAATATCGCCTCATTGTTATAATATCAAATAAGAATTCTTGTACTCTGCACTCGTACTTTGCCTAACCCTTCCTTTAAATTATTCAGCCTGAAGTAAACTCATTAATTGTTTCACCTTCACAAGTCTAGGTTCTCACACATATACAAGTATAGTTGAGTATCAATAACACAATACAACTTTTAAATAGTTTTCATCTTAGCTTTTAATTCAGTATCATGTGTGTTCTAAATTATAAAATGAATTCTTGTTGTTTCATCTCAAGTATTATTTTTAGACATTACTGCAATGTTAAATGTATTTTACATTAAATTAAACTGTCCACATGTTGTAGAAATTCTAGTCCTCATTGTAGCCGAACCCATATTTTTATTTTTACATTATACAGTACTTAACACTAAAGTGAACACATTTAAATTTAGAAGCTGAAGCAGCAACACATGCATGTGAACTTAATTTTACAGCACATTTTCATTTGATTTTTATTAAACTAATAAACTGCAATGTCGCCCCTGCAAGTGCCCAGTGTGCCCATATTATATACCGTACTGCCTCATTCAAACGCCTGAATTCACTTAGTCGCCGGACCCGTTTTAACGCCGGGCAGACGTACGTCCAAACTTCTATTAACGCCGGCCTCGTATTGACGCCGGGTTTCAAATTGGCGCCGGGTAAACCCGCAATAGGCAATGACGTCTGCATAACGTACGCACACGTTACGTTTTGTATGGTATATAAATTGCCTTCATTGTTTGTTTATCACATTGTTTCCGTGTTAGCGTGTTAGCACAGTTATAAATAACAATTTTCTTTCAAAAAAATATTATTTTTTGGTACTTTGTTTTCGGGATTTTTTTTCTTTACAATTTTTCTGGATAAACGCCTGGCTCATTTAACCGCCTGGTTTCAAATTACCGCCTGGCAGTCAGCCCAAAAAAAAATTTAAACGCCCGGGCGTTTAAATGAGGCAGTACGGTAATTCAATTTTAGAAAGTTTCGTAATACAGTAAATACTGTGATAAATCTTTAAAGAAAATTTCCTAACATGTTGACTTTATTCAAGCAAATAAATTACATCACAAATTTTATAAACATTGACATTGCTCCAACTTGCAAAAAACAAATACGCTTTTAGTTTGCCTAGGCTCACTATATGCTTACATACAATCTTATTTAAACAAACCAGCGTCCAGCATTTTTAAATATTGAAATAAGTTATTTGTTTTAACAAAATCCGTTTGCGTTTATTATGGGTAAACAACACATTGGCAAAGTAAATAAATCGTAGAAACTGAAGATACAAATATAGAGATTATTCCAATAAGGTGTTGCAACTTCGGTAAGTTAAAACATGTTATCCTAACCTTGTAAATGAAATAGTAACCAAAATTGAATCTATCAACTACCTATTATGGCTCCAAAATTGTATTTAAATTGTATTGTATGTGTTTTGTACTTGTCATGTTTGTTCTTAAATTAAATTAAATTAGTCATTTTTAGCGCTGCACTTAAAGTAGAGTTAATTTGGGATGGGTCAAGTATCAAAATGTCACAGGTAAAGGGAATACATTGACAAGCTTTGTTTGCAGTAGAGTCCAAATATCAATTCCAATTGGTACGACATTGAATCGGAACACCAACGCACAACCGGAGAGTGAATTTCCTTATATATCTCTTCTAGCTCTCTAATATGGCAAGATAGTTCCTGAGGCAAGTGAGTCATATTCGCCTGCCCGGTCACCCATTGAGGAATTCAAAGCTCAATTGAATGTATGCAATTACTTCACCAATTGCCCCAATATAAAGCCAAACCAGCAAAGGAAACATGCTGCTCCGTATGCCTGTATGACGATATGCTTTTCGACCAATGACGGCAAAGTAACCAAGTGGCATCCCCCTGGGTCTGCCAATCCCAGTACCGTGAGTGATCCATGGATCCATGCTCGAGCAGTTAGTCAGCCGCAATTCATAATGGTTGCATTGTATAAAAAAAATAGAGAAATGTGCAAAAAAACTCAAAATTTCAGAAAATTCCTTTAGATAGTGTAAGTAAAAACAAATTGTCACTTATTTCAAAAGATGATGAAAAACCCAATCTATGACATAACAGGGTATAGTCAAGCTTGTCTCTAAATGTTTTAGTTAATCAATTTATTGTATTGGATAAAATTAAGATAATTAACTCACTTGACAAAGACCAGAAATCATCCGTCTCGGGAAGTCAGTGCATCAATAGCTGATTCGTGCAGGCAAAAATCACAACTAAACCGTCCTAACACATTGCCAGCCCGCTACGATCACATCCTAAACGAGAAAAACGTATTAAACCAACAGCTCATAATCGTCGCAAATCAATAAATACAAATCCTGATGAATTTCCCAACCGCCGCCATTGAACTCGTCCATCTGGGCATCCGAAAGCGTGCTACTGTCGATGCTCCTAACCAGTGGCTCCCTCGCGGTTAGAGCAAAATGAACAATGGATAGGAAAGACGATGGGTTCGATATTTTCCACACGAAATCGACGAAGTTATTTTGTGATTGTCCATCATTGGCATTTTCAGATTTTATACCTAAATATATAAATTTAGAAAAAAATAAAAATTATCAAATTATTTTTAAATTTAACAAAGAATTCAAAAAGTGTGAATCCAAATAAATAAATTAAATAGAAAATAATATAGAAAATAATAAATTTGCTGATAGTGGCGTGGTATTGAATTTTCGCATAAAAGCTAAAGAAACTTACCGGAAAAATATTTCAAACCAATGTTTACTCTCATTTCGTGAAAATTCTAAAAACAAATAAGCAAATAACGCGACTAGTCGGAAATGTGTGTACTTGGCTACATTCAGTCAATATCGTAATTTAATAAACTCCCTCCACATCAAAACCTTTACAAAATGAATAAAAAAAAGTTACAAAAAATTCAACATTCGTTTTATTTACGCTCTGTGTCACACACTGCATTCAAATATTAGCTATTATTAAATAGTGAATATTGAAATTGCAACATTTTTCTTTAGTTTCTTGAGCCGATAACTCCTTCTAAAAGCTTGTAGCTGATACAACGTTGGCATCAGTCAGAGAAAGAAAGTAAACATATGTTTACATAACAATATTCCAAGTCACAAATTTAATATAATTATAAACAAAACGAAACTAATCCAATTTTCAAGAGTGCTCCAAGTTTGGAGCCCTGGACTGCGCCTCTTGTAGATGGATGCGACCCGCTTATGCTATCATCCTGAATGGTCACGAAGCGATTTCTAAGATAATAGGTAAGAAGTATTTGGCATTTTTCTCACCAGGCTGAAGTTGGCACCACATTCACATTCGCCCAAACTACAGATAGAACAAATCCCAATTTTTTTTTTACCATGGATTTCAATGGTTTTTACACGAAAATATAGAGGAATTTCTCCTAAACAAACCATGAACAACACAAGTCTCTACTCCTCTATATGGCACAAAAAAGACTTGTACTAAATTTCCAAATCTTCAAACCCCAATATCTCAACAACCTGAGCACGGATTTTTTTATGTAAAAAACCAAACGATATGGAGGACCTTTTCTACAAACCCTGAAAGGCACAACACTCTACCGCTCTTAGTTTTCGAGCGGTGGACACTTAAACATTCGGGAGCCTGCTGGGGAGCCCGCTGGGGAGCCCGCTGGGGAGCCCGCTGGGGAGCCCGCTGGGGAGCCCGCTGGGGAGCCCGCTGGGGAGCCCGCTGGGGAGCCCGCTGGGGAGCCCGCTGGGGAGCCCGCTGGGGAGCCCGCTGGGGAGCCCGCTGGGGAGCCCGCTGGGGAGCCCGCTGGGGAGCCCGCTGGGGAGCCCGCTGGGGAGCCCGCTGGGGAGCCCGCTGGGGAGCCCGCTGGGGAGCCCGCTGGGGAGCCCGCTGGGGAGCCCGCTGGGGAGCCCGCTGGGGAGCCCGCTGGGGAGCCCGCTGGGGAGCCCGCTGGGGAGCCCGCTGGGGAGCCCGCTGGGGAGCCCGCTGGGGAGCCCGCTGGGGAGCCCGCTGGGGAGCCCGCTGGGGAGCCCGCTGGGGAGCCCGCTGGGGAGCCCGCTGGGGAGCCCGCTGGGGAGCCCGCTGGGGAGCCCGCTGGGGAGCCCGCTGGGGAGCCCGCTGGGGAGCCCGCTGGGGAGCCCGCTGGGGAGCCCGCTGGGGAGCCCGCTGGGGAGCCCGCTGGGGAGCCCGCTGGGGAGCCCGCTGGGGAGCCCGCTGGGGAGCCCGCTGGGGAGCCCGCTGGGGAGCCCGCTGGGGAGCCCGCTGGGGAGCCCGCTGGGGAGCCCGCTGGGGAGCCCGCTGGGGAGCCCGCTGGGGAGCCCGCTGGGGAGCCCGCTGGGGAGCCCGCTGGGGAGCCCGCTGGGGAGCCCGCTGGGGAGCCCGCTGGGGAGCCCGCTGGGGAGCCCGCTGGGGAGCCCGCTGGGGAGCCCGCTGGGGAGCCCGCTGGGGAGCCCGCTGGGGAGCCCGCTGGGGAGCCCGCTGGGGAGCCCGCTGGGGAGCCCGCTGGGGAGCCCGCTGGGGAGCCCGCTGGGGAGCCCGCTGGGGAGCCCGCTGGGGAGCCCGCTGGGGAGCCCGCTGGGGAGCCCGCTGGGGAGCCCGCTGGGGAGCCCGCTGGGGAGCCCGCTGGGGAGCCCGCTGGGGAGCCCGCTGGGGAGCCCGCTGGGGAGCCCGCTGGGGAGCCCGCTGGGGAGCCCGCTGGGGAGCCCGCTGGGGAGCCCGCTGGGGAGCCCGCTGGGGAGCCCGCTGGGGAGCCCGCTGGGGAGCCCGCTGGGGAGCCCGCTGGGGAGACCGCTGGGGAGACCGCTGGGGAGCCCGCTGGGGAGACCGCTGGGGAGACCGCTGGGGAGACCGCTGGGGAGACCGCTGGGGAGACCGCTGGGGAGACCGCTGGGGAGCCCGCTGGGGAGCCCGCTGGGGAGCCCGCTGGGGAGCCCGCTGGGGAGCCCGCTGGGGAGCCCGCTGGGGAGCCCGCTGGGGAGCCCGCTGAAGAGCCTGCATACCCAACTCAGGTCATCTTCTTTGCTTTGTGTATGCCGCTTATGGTATCATTCAGAATGTTTGAATTTTGCCTTTGATGAAAACAAGGAAATAATTTTACTTGTGTTAAATGCTAATTTAAATGTGCAACGAAAATAATTATATTTACTGTATTTTACCGATTTAGAGTCGCCCTGGAGTTGGCATTTCTGTGAGATTCGATTCAACCCACTCAAAACTTGATGGTTTATGATGAACAGTGGACAGAAACTCAATTCATCAATAAACCATAAATATCCAATAAATAGACCTATTTATACAAAAATGCCCGAGCAGTTAGTCAATCCATCATGGTTACGTTGTCTAAAAAAAATAGAAAAATGTTCCAAACAACTCAAAATTTCAGAAAATTCCTCTAGATAGTGTAAGTAAAACCAAATTGTCACTTATTTCAAAAGATGATGAAAAACTCAATCACTGACATAACAGAGTATGGGCAAGCTAGTCTCTAAACTTTACATTTCATTGAAGTTGAAATAAATCAAATCTAAAACATCAAATATTTTTTTTTCTAATACAGTCGAAACTCTTAATAACGAATCGCAAGGGACCCGAAAAATCGATTCGTTATAACGAGAATTCGTTATATTGAATTTTTTTAACATGGTGTTCTATGGCCAGCCAACCAAACCAGCCATTTTTATGTATTCGTTATATCGATAATTCGTTATATCGCGATTCGTTATAAAGAGTTTCAACTGTATTTCTTTCATACCTCGTCGCTATTTTTCACCATTGCTTTCGATCAACACCGCCATTAATGCGACACAGATGCCATCTAGTGTTAAAAAGTAGAAAACATTAAAAAATGTCAAATATTAAAAAAATTAAGTCAAATTGTTCTATTTACTGTGTCTCCTCCCCTTTTATCTTTGTTTTCCACCCAAAAGAAATTAAATTTTACACATCCTGGTTTTCCCACATTTTTAATTATTCTTACAACCCAATTTCTACACCCACTTTTCTAATGCTTTGTGACTGGTATGGTCTTCGCCAGTGCAATCAAGGAACTGAAGACACTGGTTTGGGACGCATACTCACGTAAATAACAGAAACTCCCCTAATATTGGTTGGTTGGCCTTTATTAATGTTGTCTAGGGGTATGGGGAATCCCGTCACCCGTTGCGGGGGTGCCATGAAGGCATGCCGCACCGGCAACCGACCCGTCACACACTGGGTGTGAGCCCAATGGGTGACGTGGTCGGTTCGACTAAACATTCGTGTCGTACTCACCTACGACCCGCGTATCCGCTCATGGAGGCTGCGCTATGGAATCCGCCATAGCACTGAGTATCAACGTGGTGAATGGTGAGGAGTACAGAGTCCAATCCGGGACACGTCCTGTCCCTTCTCCTTCTCTGCAACTGTACACACGTCCAGTGCTACTCTCTTCACTCCTCTCCTCACCACACCACTCCACTCCCTCCTCCCCCAGGCTAGGTCAATCACCCACAAAGGGGATGACCTTTGGGACCGTATGGCGGTGTGTGGCAGTGACGCAGGTCACCCAGGTGGCCGAGCGGTCACAGCTTCCTTCAATACATGGCAAGATAATGGCAGTGGCCACGACTGCACTGTTAAATGTATTTACGTTAAATTAAACTGTCCACTTATCATTGAAATTCAAGCCCTGATTGAAGACAACTACTAATTTCTTGTCACATTTTAAATTCTAGTTCGTGCCGTATTCTACCAGCTGTCAGAATTGACAGATACACATACACATGCATTAATAATTCCATTCATGATAAATAAAGTGCACAGAAACCGATGCGTTTTAATCCAGATAAGTGTTTTGCATTTTACTTTTATCACAGAAAATGTATGTACCGTTTTATTTGATATCATACAACTTAGGCTGGCAAGCTATACCGCAAAACGGCACGAAATCCGTGAGTTCTGTGATGTTCATATAAATAATAGTAATAATAGTGAAAATACAGGCGCCCAATGAGAATAAAGCAGTAGGAGAAATATCAATAAATAGAAGAGCAAAATAGAGAACACATCTAACTTGTCTATATCAGCAGTTGCTATTCTTTTTCGTGAACGACACCCCCAGGAAAGCAGCATAAAGAGTCCCATACAAATTCATTATTTAAAAAATTTTTTTTTTAAGAAAAGAAGAATATTTTTTGATAAATTATAATTGACAACAATTAATGTGCATTCCATACAAAAGAATATGTAGAAGGGGTTGGACTTATTCCTCCCGCCCCAAAACCGCACCTTGGTCCATTTCCGCCACATCCCAATTACACAGCGTGATTTTCGTATTTAAATGATATAAATAATATTTAAATAAAAATAAAATAAAGTAAAATTCCGCAGAGCCCAAATGTCGCTGGGCATGAATAAAGTTGAAAATGTTGCACAATCTAATCAATTTTAAGGCGTGTTTGAGAACGTTTTATGAAAAGAAAAATATTCAAAGAGAAAATTTTGAAAACAAGTTTACCGTTTCATTTTTTCAATTTCAACTTTTCGTGAATCAACATTTATTGCTCCATTCTTTACATACCATGTCAGAAAGTAGTTTCTATTCAAACATTCAAACGGCTTCGCTTAATGTTTACACAAATTAATGTTTACACAAATTGTGCACTGAATTAATCATATGTAAACATCGCATTGAAATTGTGCACTGAATTAATCATATGTAAACATCACATTGAAATTGTGCACTGAATTAATCATATGTAAACATCGCATTGAAATTGTGCACTGAATTAATCATATGTAAACATCGCATTGAAATTGTGCACTGAATTAATCATATGTAAACATCGCATTGAAATTGTGCACTGAATTAATCATATGTAAACATCGCATTGAAATTGTGCACTGAATTAATCATATGTAAACATCGCATTGAAATTGTGCACTGAATTAATCACATGTAAACATTGCATTGAAATGTTTTAGTCACGATATATTTGCACTTCTTTTCAAATGACGTTTCAATAGAAACTCAGTTTATTGAAAAATTTAACGATTCAGTGTTGCAATAACTTAGCTGGCAACTTGCAAGCTGCTACAAAACAGGTAAAATTTAAATCATCTTTTTAATCTAACATAATAGATAAGTTCTAGCAATGAGGAAATTTGCACTTACTGTACTTTATGTTCCAATATTCTAAATACAACTTAAAAGTGCTGCAGTGCTGAGACTGCTGCTATAATAGTGAAGCAATTTTCATTTGCACATTTCAAAAGGTAGCGTCAGAAATGATATAAACCTGTAAATAAATTTTCAAGTCAAAATTTGAGTTACAATCAAGAAACCTGTAGTGGTCTCAAACTTTTTTCCAGCACCGTAAAGTCCCATACCCTTGCTAGCCATTCAGCATCATTCCAAAATTAAACCTCCATTTATATCTGCACTACATTAGATAGGTCATGGAAATTGAGATTGATACCTTGATTTTTATACAATATAGCAATAAAAATATACACAATGGGTGAACACAAACAGATTCGACCATTTGAACGAAGCCAACAACGTCAGCAAAGAATAATGCGACAACTCGTTGGCAATGAGATGGCAGAGCATTCGGAAATACCAGCATTTATCAAATCTATCAAGAACATTTCAGACAAGAAAAGAAACATGTCAATTCTATTGTTTACATTGCTCATTGTGAATTTGTCAGTTTGTGTTTTCCAAACTGGAGAGCGGATTTGGTATTACTCGACCGAACCAACAACTGTCGATGCCCATTTAATTGAAACCATACATGGCGCTTTTCCAAATGTTTATGTTTTCCCACCTATAATACAGGAATCTCAGCATATCGATTCTAACAACACGGACGGAAAAATTGCTAAAGACAAATGTCTCACATTTTTCGATCTGCTGCATGCTGATAAAAATGCTATTGAAAAGAAACTAAAATATTTTCGTGTACCTAATTACATACCTGATGCACATTTTTCAATGGTAAATCTCCATTTTGAATTTTTTGTAGCAACAAATAAGTAAATATGTTTGCAGGGAAAATCACGTATTAATCTTACAATTCAAAACCTCGCCACTCTTGAACGGACAGTTGCTCAAGTTTCAAGCCGTAAGTTAGAAAACAAAAAAAAATACACACTCGATATATTATTTTAAAGTTTGTTTTTGTTTAGCTTTGCAACTTCAATTTGGAAATGTTAATTACAAGATGGTCATCAAAGTAAAATATCCTGAATACTGTCACTATGTTGAGGTAAATCTTGAATTTAGCTAAAATTCTGAAAATATTTCTGCTTGTCTCAGCAAATATTAATATTAAAAAAATGCTATAACCTTATGCATCAAACGGTTAAAAGCATGCCAATACAGTAAGTGTGACGTACAGTATCAGTATTCAAATATAAAATGTTTTAATCTTTTTAAAAATTTATTATGTTGTTTAATTCAAACTGGTTGAGATTTTTTTGTACAAATAACTCTCCTGCAACTATCCGAAGCAAGCAGAAATGCGCAGGGTACCTACGGCTAAAAAAATATTCACATGCTCTCACGCTGCTTCAGCTCTTTGGACACGAATTCCCCTCCATTGTCCGATCTGACTGATTTAACCTTTTGAGACGTCGTTCGCTGACTTCCTGTTGCCAAATTTTGAATCTCTCTAGCACTTGATTCTTCTGTTTAAGAATGTGGATCCATGTGAATCGCGATGGATCATCAATAATGATCAAATACAATTTCGCCCCACCCAGTGAAACGGTTTTCGTTGGACCCCACACATCCATATGAACTAAGTCGAGGATGCCCTTGGTATTAATCGATCTAATAGGGGAAAAAATAGCCCTGGTTTGTTTGGCTCTTGCACATGAATCGCAATGGGACGCTTCATCTGATTTCAATTTAACCCCATCCGTTCTACCTAACGAGATGAGGTTCTTGCGGAAATTCGGAGTGTAAAAGACATGCTTTAAAATTATTTCTTTTGTTCTATTTCTGAATTTGGCCAAAAGTTTTACTTCTCCGACTCCCTCTATGCGTGTTGACCCTTCACCCATTTGAACGGAACCAGAGGGAGTTGTTGTAGTCTCGCAACCCCAGAACGTCATCTGGACACTTCGGTTTGGACCAGCAACACGTGCAGGTCGCGATTGGTGTGCGATGCGAATAAAAGGCTTTTAACTTCAAGAATCGAGTGTGAATCCCTTCCAACAAAATTCAACAAGTTCGTGTTATTAGTGGCAAAACTTTCTGTTGCCCCAGAAAAAGTAGACTGCCAGTGGCAGAAAAATGAACTGCTCATTTGAAGCTGAAGCAGCATGAGAGGATCTGAAGTTTTTTTTGACCACAGATGTACAAACTTTTTGTATCTTGCGCTGATATTTTCTGACATGTGATAACAATTTTTACGGAAGTGAGAAAACTTTGATGGCAAGTGCAATTTAATCTATTCTATTTATTCTCTAAATTTCAAGGTATTAATAAATCCATCACCAGTAGCGCATCTTACATATGAGGGTGTGGTTGCAATGGAATTGAAATACGGATATAAGTCATTACAAACACTACCAGTTAATCATATTATTATAACTACTGTGCAAAAGGTAAGATTAAAAAAAATTATCTTTTGAACATACCATTTAATGTTTAACAACAATATAAAGGTTTATAAAAAAACAAAAATTTTCCTTCACTGATGTGAACACTCATGTGTCATGAAATTAAATATATTCAATATTATTAGTTGTAAATTTCCCAACGATATTTCAATTTTTAGTCTATTTTACTTTGAGAAATATTCACAATCTAAATTCATGTTTCAGTATAACTTCATCAACACAAAACAGAATCCTTGCAATAACGATTTAACTGGCTGCTTGAGTCCTTGCCTCCTAAAACAAATTACTTGCAGGTAATATGTGTTTTAGCGTATCATTCCATAAGCAATAACTCTGAGGTAGATTTATGATCTGTGGGACATTTCACTAAAATTTATAAAATTATCAAACATTGGAACATTAATTTCATCTCAAAATAAAAAAGATTCCTAATAATATATTGCTTCAGAATGTGATAAAACTTGTGACTGGGTATGGTCTTACCCGCAATGGTATGGGGATTTACCACAGCGGGAGAGATGCATCCATCACGTAATAACAAGACAGGGACTCAGATTGTTGGGTTTTCGCCTTTAATCATTGTCTAGGAGTTGGGTCACCTATCTTACTGTGTGGCTGTGCTGTTAGGCACGCTACACCAGCGTTCGACCCGGAACCTAAGTCCCATGGGTGACGTGGTCGGTCAGATTGGACGAACATTCTGCCGTACTTACCCGTACGACCCATGTAGCCGCTCATAGAAGCTGCACCAGGCTCAAGGCAAAAAAGTGATGAGAAAAAATTTATTTTGGATGAACCTGATGGTATTCAACACTATTGGCATGATTTTCACCAATCACCACATCACATTTTTACTGGTGGGTGAGTAATGATTTATGGCGAGATATCCCTAAAAAAAATTTTTATGTTTCTTTAATTTGATGTGAGTTATTGTTTTATAATTTTGTACAAAGCAGTTTTGCACTTGTAAGTTAATTTTCAAGTCAAATTTAAACTTGGAACCAATGAATTTATAGTGGTTACAAACTTCTTTCCACCACTAGGTGCATTCAAAAACTAAAATATTTTGTGTTTTACTTCAATTTTAAACCAAAAATGACATCATTTCCTGTTTAAACTCACGTTAAAACTGAAAACACACTCAAACTAAAATTGTTATTTTAATTTTTGAATGCAGTATATCACACAACCAAACACAAGACAACTGAACTTAATTTTAGGTCTCCATTTAATGATACAAGATCCCTACCGAATTGTGGCGACACTTCTCAAAGAAAGAAATTCATCATGTTTTCAAGATTTGTGCATTCAACTAATCTAATAAAATATTGCAAATGTCTAAATGTATGCAAAGTGACAAAACTAAACCAAATCTTTGAAGACGAGCATAATACTGATCAGACTACTATCAAAGTTATGGTTGTCAATAACTATGTCCGAACATTGCAAGAACTTGTTTCATACGACATAATCTCTTTACTGTGCGACATTGGTGGAAACATCGGACTCTATTTTGGAATGTCTTGTTTAGAGCTCGTTGAAATATTTCTTCACAGCAGCAAAACGCCATTCATGAAATACCAAACAACGACTAAAGCAAATTCCAAGTTGAAATTTAAAATTCAGACAATTCTTGAAAAAAATCAGAAACCATCAAAAAATAATTTCGCCCAGCAGAAACTGAAGAACTCGTTTTTCCTAATTCTGATCCTCATGTCAGTTTATAATGTTTACTATCAAGTTAAGAGTTATTTTGATTTTCCACTCGTCAAAACCGTTAGTCTCACAAGAGACGAAGTTATTCATTTTCCACTCGTCGTCAGTTGTCCAGATACTTATTTAATAAATGAGGCTAAGGAAGAATTATCAGGAAACCTTGGTATAATTTGTCCTTATTACCAACTCTTTGACTTACTTCATCCTGAATCTTCGTACGTAAACAATTCACTCCAATTATGGGAAGACAGTAAAGACGTTCATGGATTTTTCGTACATGACACAATCGAAAAACGAGATTTGCAAAAGGTAAATAATTAAAATTCTATATCACACACATTCCAAGTAAAAAAAATCTGTTTAATTCTGCAGAAAACTTGCCTGCCGAAAAAATTCTGCAGGCAATCTTTTTTCTCTGCAGAATTCTGCAGAAAAATTGCCAGCCGAAAATATTCTGCAGAAAAATTGCCAGCCGAAAATATTCTGCAGAAAAGGTTAACAATTTTCTGCAGAATTCTGCAGAATATGGTAATTTTTTCTTCAGAAAGTTTTTCTGCAGAGCATGCAGAATTCTGCAGAACCTTTTTCTCCTGGGATACACGATAGCTCAAAAAAATGTTCTGTATACATATTTTGAATACAGTTTAATGCTGTTGTGAACTTTCATGAATGTTGGTTTTGAAATGAAAACAGCGGACAAGAAACACGTCTTTGCTTTTTGACAACTATATCTCAAGTGTCCTTCTTTATTGAAACAACCAGGGCTTCTCCCCCTTTTCACGACAGCCTTGATTGGCTGCCTACAATAATTATCCCGCTTGGGTGGTCATTGGGCGGCAGCGTCCGATGACCCCCCACGCAATGCGCGCTGGTGGTCCTCAAGCATCACAAGTTCGATTCCCCCCTGCAACGCGTGTCAATGACCCCGAAACTCTACACTGTATACAATCGAAACTCGTTATAACGAATCTCAAGGGACCCAAAAAATTGATTTATTATAACGAGAGTTTGTTCTAACGATAGTTCGTTATGACGAACCTTTTGTAACATGGTGTCCAATGGCCAACCAACCAAATATGCCATTTTTACCTATTCGTTATATCGCGATTCGTTATAAGGAGGTTCGACTGTACATACATTAATCATTAGTTTTGGGCAGTGTTGAGCCACTATTGGAAAAAAAACCGTGGTCCAGTGTAAGGTACCTTTATGGATTTCATCAGCAGTACTGCTTCTTACTAAAAGCGTTTTGGCAATTACTTATACAAATAATTTCTTTTGCAGTATGACGAAGCAGATCCCACACTTGTAAATCTATCGTATTTGTCAACAGCATTTGGAGTATGCACCACATTTAAGAAAGGTACAAATACAGAGCTAAAATGCTTTCTTTGTCACTTTTACATATTTACAGTTGATGAGCCATATAGTCCAATGAAAAACATGTTAAGCTTTGTGGATGGAATGCCGGAACTTGTCCCAAAGTGCAATGAAGATCGCGATATACCGGTGAAAAATTGTGTCAATTCACTTAACTTTCGAATGTTTATTTCTTTGTATTCATTGCAGAACTTCATTATGCCACAAAATCAATTATTTCATCCCAAGCACATTTATTACAGACAAACTAAAAACATCAATCAAATCGATCTTTCGCGTCAAACGGTAAAATTTTTGCTCATTGTAAACTCCTTGTTATTTGCTAAATTTGTTATTTTCAGTTAATTCGTATAAATACTCCCAAAAGTCCCTGTCAAACAAATGAATATGCTACCCAATGTGAGCAGAAATGTTTCAAAACTAAGCTTAACCTGCAATCATTCTTATGCAAGTGAGTTTAGATTATTTTAACGTATTACTTTATATGTCAACAGTATCAAACACTATGAATTTCAACTTAGAATAATTTTTCAATCTGCCAAGCTTAAATCTTATAATATTTCAATAATAGCAATACACTGACACTGACACCCTTCATGTTATTGTGTTAGATTACCGTTTATGGAAAACAGTTTGTTACCTTACTGCGAGGATCACATAACAGCTAAGCAAACTACCAGACAATATTTGGAGACCCAACTCAAGACAGATCCTCAGAAAGACTGCAAATGTGCAGCACGCTGTGAAGATACAATATTCATACCTTTATTTACTACACTAAGAAAAGAGTCTGGCCATTTGAATACGTACAGTATTGACAGCAACATACGAGAAGTAATAGAATGCTGCGATCCGGGTTTTTATCCACTTAATTTCTAATAAATTAAGCAGAAACCGCAGGTGAATGCTATAAAAGACTTACAATCGGCGGCCTTAAACTTGTCTAGGGTTAAGTTTATTAAGTAGGAAAATAAAGACACAATTTTTATGATAAAAATCACACAAATTCTTTATTAAGTTAAATACAATGAAATATAAAATATATTGACTAGTTGAAATAGGAAGAGCGACAAGTCGCGTAACAATTTGAGCGGAAAACAATGGAAGGGCTTGCAACGACTGTTGCAAGCTACAAAGCGCTAAAATGGCGCTTAAACAACACACAGTTGTTAGGCGAAGGCGAATTGTCTTCGTTCTCTGAACTCACGAACGATGGTCGAAGACGATGGTTCTCGTGGGCTCCTTCTACGGCTCGTGCGACGGCTCGGCGGCGGTGGTTGACGGCTGTAGGCGTCTGGTCCAGGTACGATGGCGATGGTTGCCGTTCGCGCGGCAACGATGGCGATGGTTCACTTGGATCAGGAAACTTCTTCTTCTCGTTTGCTGGAATTAGCTTCGGCTAATTCAAGCAGGATAGCTGGCTTTGTAATTCGTTACAAAGCAAGCTGGTGAAACTTGGAATACACGGTCCACTATCAATACGTATTGTCGGAGCAGATATCGCAGTGATGTTGTGGGTTGTGTATTTTTGTCAAGAGTCCCGATTTGAGCCAAGACGCGAGCCCAGCACGCTTCAATATTGCGCAGAAAACCTGCGCACTTAGCTCAAATGGGTGCAACTAGTGGTTATTACACCATATTGCACCATAACGGCTAATAACCGTTTTCACCCCGGACAACCTGGGGTGATATGTGCCTAGAGAGGATTTCTCCCCTCGGTCACATGATCTGACTTGGCGTGTGCCACAGTCAAATTAATTAGAAGACAATTAATTTTATCTTCTAAGTTGGTGAAATATTTTGAGATCACCACACATCCCCCCATTTAAGACGAATCTTACATGGAGAGAAAATGAACGAACCAATTTATGATTCGTCCATGTTCTGAGTTCGCTCAGGCGTCAACGGGCGCATCATATCCGTGGTGTCGTCCCTCGGGTTGGACCGCTCGTTAACCGTACACAGGTCGCGACCTGCGTTTGGTCCGGAGACCATTCCAGGGTTGACATGAAGCCAAACCTGGATGATTCTCGCCGAGTTCGCTCGGTTGAAAAATCCTAGCGCCGCAAACTCTATGGGATCCTCTGGCGCCAATCGTGCTCTCAGGAGTCGATCGTGGAGCACTGATGGTGGGCTTAACACCCGGATGTGGTCCTCGAGCCACATAAACACCTGCCTCGACAACTTGTGGTTGTTGCTAAGCAGTGTTCGCGTATCCGGCGTCAAATAGAAGTGCGGATACAGGCGCATCAGGGTCTTGAAAGCCGACTCTTTTTTCAGCGGCTTGACCTTCGTCTCCGGCTTGGCTGGCGGCGGCGGCGGCGGACGTGAGTCTTCCGTCGTGGCATCGTCAAAATGGCTCGGCGAGCCCAAGAAAACCAACGCGGGTGCGGAGGTTGACGAGGGTGTGACGCCTCGCCCCTGCGCTCGACCCACACCGGGGAGCTGACGGGTTTCGACTTCCCGTTGAACTCCGGCAGGAGTTGGAGAACTTCTCGGGTTCTCTTGCCAAAACGAGCATCCAGCGCCTTCTTGGGCCGACTGAAAAACAGCCAGTGACGCAGCTGCTGTGGCGCTTGTAACTGGAAGCGGTGGTCTTCCGGCTATTCGCGCCGTGGCCTTCGCAAAGGACCACTCGGTTCGCAACCGAACGGCGGCCTCTTCTTCGGTCTCACCGTTTGCTACGACTTGCTTTATTAGCTCGGCTAAGATCGTAGGCGGGTCGAGCCTGAGGTGGTACCACAGCTCGACTTTCTTCTCCGACAGGCCCATCGGCGCGGTCCAAAGGTACGTAATGGCCGCTAACGCCTGTCCTGGCGAAGGAAGAACACCAGGGTACAACACCCTAGTCATCCCCGGAATTAGCTGACGCTGAAAATCCATCAGGCGGGGATCATCAATGGTATTGATGTCGGAGACTTCTAGCCTTTCAGCTAGTCTCTGCCAGTCCTTCTGTGACTCGGCGATCTGGGCGCTTTGGTATGCGTCCAGCTTCTGGAGCACTTCCTGCTGCGCTCTAATGGGTTGCTGCTCGTAGCAGGTCCATTGTGGGCCGAACGACTCACTGAAAAATGGCCGGAGTTGCAGGTTGCTAACTCCAGCCGGCAAGCGGGAAACATATCCTTGTTCGGGCAAGCGGCTAGCGTGTCCAGGTACAGGCACACTACAGTCGGGAGAAATATCACCGACGACACGTCTCATGGCGTATGGAGTAGCCGGGTTGTCCACTTTGAACGTGGAGGCGGTTCGGCTACTTCGGGCGGACTTAATTGTGGAGTCCGATTCGAAACTCAGCGAAGACGACGAGCCAAACGACTCTGGTGTCCGTCCTCGTCGCGACTGCGGGCGTGACGGCTGCACGTCAGTCGAATACGGGCGCGATCGCCTCTGTCGCTCCTCTCGATCGCGGCTTGATTCGCGGAACATTGGTCTGACTGGAACCGGCGGAGGGAGTTGCCCCACCCTCAAATCCTCGTCTTGCGGCGGAGGATTGATGGCCGCTGGGGCCGGAATTTCATCTTCTCGATAAAAAGGGAGAGCGCAACGCGCTTGCTCATCTGCCTCGTGAGCCAGTTGTCGATTTTCGTCGACGCGAAGCTGCGCTGCGGCAGCTCGGAGTGCTTTTGACGGGAAGAATCCCGGAAAATCGTTGAAACACCCGGCGAGCGCCAACTGGTGGAGCTCGGTTTGTGTGACGGGAAATTGCGGGTTCCCGTCACGAACGGACTTGCGGTACCGTTTCACGACTTCGCGTTGAGTCGTTTTGAGGTCTTCCTCAATTGGGTGAGAGCACCGTAATTAATTCCGGTACTCTTTAGCGCTCTTCTGCGCTCGTGACGCTCTCGTGGCGTCACTGGCCACTGGTTGTGCAGCAACTCTGCTGCAAGCGGTCCTGGGGGGCTCTCGTCGAGCGTCCACTCGATTTCGTCAACTCCGTGGACGTGAAGGCGCTCGATGAACCGGCCTCTTGCTCCGAATCCTTGCAGCGCTGATCTGCTGAAGTCGTGGCGCAACTTCCACCACGTGTTGTTTGCCGTCTTCAGTCTTCTGATTTTTTCGGGCAACGCCGCTCGAAAAATCAGCGGGTGCTGAGTCGGCACATGATCGGGAAGCGCGAACGGCGTCTCTCGATCCCTTTCGATCTATATGCGAAAAAATAAATAAATAAATTAGTTTATTTAAAAATAAACAAATAATTTCTTATTTGAAATATTTTTTAAGCTTAGCGCTTGTGGCTGTGAGTCACTAAGGGATGTTGGTTGTCATGGCAACTCCCTTCGCACATGCTTGAAGCACGTGACTTTTATAGCCGCCATTTTTATTTTTTAGCGGCTTGTGTTTGAAGTCAGGAAAAGTGAATTTTCTCAATTTTTCTGACTGAAACACCAAGTGAAAATTATTTTAATAATTTACCCTCTCTTGTAACGATAATTGGGCATCGTTATTGGCTCCTTCCATCGGTATTTCCTCGTCCGCATGGAGGTTGACTTCGTCGTCTGCCATTCGTTTTCTTTTTCGCGTCGGAAAAGAAATTCTTTCGGCTAGAAAGAATTAATAAACTATATTAAATATATTTATCGAATTTTTCTTTCAGAAAAATAACTTACAGTTTGCTGAATCAATAAAAACTGTCGTGCGGTATCGGAGTTGATGCATCCACTTCAAAACTTATCGGAAAAGTGGCTAAGTTCGTTGATTGGAGCAACGAACTTGTTTCGGTGACACCGAATGACGTCACAAGTTATAACGCATTGTGAACGTTGTCATTCGAGTATTTACTACGAATGACGTCACGAGATTGCTCTCTCGGATCTTTCGGGTAAACCCAAAAGGTGAAAGTCAACGCTATGTCTTGACTCGCGGAACGCGAGATCTCAAGTTGTACTTTGACTTTCGCGAAGTACAATCCAACTTGTTTAGATTGTCATCAGCATCGTCTCCAATGTCAGATGAGTTATTTTCTTCATTGTTTGAAATTTTCTCTTTTTCTAAAAACATTTCCTTTTCTAGATTTTCATCAAGAGAAACATTTTCAAGTCGCTTGTTTATTTCATCGACTTCGTTATTTTTGAGTTTCGATTTTTCACTCGATTCCGTGTTTTCGACAGGAATTTTGGATAATTCAACATCATCCAAGGTATTAACAATATTTTTTGTTTTTTGACCCACTTCCTCCCCTTCCAGCCAAATTTCTTGGTTGAAAACGGGAAAGTACGGCATTAATTCAGTGCCGTGAACAGCTGGATAAATTTTATTATCACTCAGCCGTCGAAGTTGAAAGGCGCCTCCTTGTAATCTTTTGACAATTACATAAGGCCCATTCCTTTTTGGTGAAATGCCTGCTGCTATTCCTTTAGCGGCATTTGAGAGAATATGAGACTCTCGCCAGACTAAATCATTTTGTCTGAAGTTGTCGAATTTCTTATCTGATTTTTCAGCTTCGACACGGCGTCTCAAATCTAAGACGTGAGACATCATATGCTGATACGTCTCTGCAATTATTGTTTCTAATTTCTGAACATATAAATGCGGATTTTTTGGGTCAATGACTAAAATTCCTTCCGGAATTCTTGGATCCCAAGGAATTCTTAATTCTCGGAAAAAATTTAAGAAAGCAGGAGAATAATCTCTGCCTCTTGTTACAGTTGTTCTCAAACTGAATGCAAATTCGCGTAGATACTCATCCCATTGGTCATGAATATCTAAATAAATCGAAACTAAATATTTAATATCTCGATTGGTTCTCTCCACAGGATTGCTTTGTGGATGATAAATCGATGTCGGTGTTCGCGACATGTCGAATTTTTTGCAAAATTCTTTATAGACCTGTGATCGAAATTGTGGTCCATTATCACTTATGATTTGTCTCGGAAATCCGAAAGTCATCGATAAGTGATAAATTGTGTTGGCAACTTTTATTGCCGTTGGATTACACATTGGAAATAATTCGGGCCAATGTGTAGCGACATCTACGATGACGCAAATGTGGGTATTGTTTCTTCTGGTTCTTGGTTTGGGACCAGACAAATCCACACTGAGGCAGTCGAATGGTCCAAATGGTCCAATTTGAGCGCCTTCAATTTCGGTCTTTGATCTCGGCTTGCAGGCCTGACATCCTTGACAATGTTGAATAAAACGTGTAATATCACGTTTCATACCTTTCCAGGTATAAACTCTTCGAGTTCTGTACATTGTCCTCGCAATGCCTGGGTGGCCGGACAGTGGATGTCCGTGCATCAACCATATGATTTTATAAATCAATTTCTTTGGCACAACAACTTTAAGCGCCCTACCATCCTCTCCTAATTCATCGGTAGAGGTAGGATGATAATGGAGTAACATATCTTCTTCAATGAGATAAGTACTCGCGTGTCTTTCAAAATTTCTTCTTTGAAGACGAGTTACTATGTAACTTGGATATTGCTTGTTTAACAAGTAATTGCGAATATGTTGGCAAAATTTGTCTGCTTTTTGCGCCGCAATAATGTCATCTCTCGTTGGAGGATCACATTCTAATTGCTTCGCAATTTTAGCCGCAAATGCTTTTATTAAAACATTTGTTGTTGGCAGCTCGAATTTTTTAGCCATCATGGCTCTTAATTCGACGTCAGGGGTTCCTGACGGATCATGCATTTTAATACAAAAATTAATTAATGCTTGATCGTCTTCATTAACTATTATTGATTTGGGTAATTCGTTCAATTTTCCCATTTGCCAACTTCGGCAAGGAGATGGACAATATGATAATAAATCATCATTATCGCCATCGTCTTCTGGTTCGTCAGGTGCGCTAACAGGTGCACGTGACAATGCGTCTGCTATTACATTCAGCGGACCTTTGACGTATTGTATTTCGAACGAATACGCCATCAGCTCCATTTGCCAACGAGCTAATCTGCCCGACGGGTCAGATAACGACATCAACCACTTAAGCGCTTGGTGATCCGTTTGTACAGTGAATGTAGTGTACTCTAAGTATGGACGAAATTTGCGCAAACCCCATACTACTGCGAGACATTCCAATTCTGTCACAGTATAATTTTTCTCTGCGGGCTGCAAGCTTCTGCTTGCATACACGCATGGCATTTCGACTTCTTGGCCATCCACATTTTTCTTTTGTGTAAGGGCTGCACCCAACCCTTGTTTACTGGCGTCAGTATGAACAATAAATGGCATGTACAAGTCAGGCATCTTCATTGTTTCAGCATTCGTAAGTAAGTCTTTTATTGCGTCGAATGCTGCCTGATGATGCAGTTCCCAATCGAACTCCGCATCTTTTTTCAAGAGAGGCCTTAGTGGTTCTGCCACTGTGGCCAAATTCTTGATTAGGCGGTGAAAGAAATTCACCATGCCTAGAAATCTTTGTAATTCCTTAAGATTGGTAGGAGCCGGAAATTGCGTAATTGCAGCGACTTTTTTAGGGTCTACTGCAAGTCCTTCTACTCCTACTTTGTAGCCTAGAAAAATTAATTCCTTTCTACAGAGATGCGTCTTGCCAGGGTGCGCATGTAAATTAGCTTCTGCCAATTTTTTAAACACTATATCTAAATGTTTAATGTGTTCTTCGAACGATTTGGATACAACAATTATGTCATCCAAATATGCCCATGCAAATTTTCTGTAAACGTTACCCAAAACTTTTTCCATCAATTCTTGGAAGGTAGTTGGTGCGTTTACTAATCCGAAAGGCATGACTAAAAACATTAGTCTTCCCATTGGGCTCCAGAAGGCAGTTTTTTCTCTGTCTTCAGGTCGCAATTCTATCTGCCAATATCCCTTGGTCAGATCTATAGTACTGACCCATTCGAATTCTCCGATTTCTCGCAGAATTTCCTCAATTGTTGGCATTTGAGGTGGGTTGTACTTAGTATGTGTATTGATGGGGCGGAAATCAATGCACAAGCGTGGGTCGTTTCCTGGTCGCATGACTAGGACTGGCCGCATTCCGTAATCGCCTTCAGCTTTGACGACTACGCCTTTGTCAATCATGTCTTGACAAAGTTGTCTGATTATTTCCCTTTTTTGAGGGTTTATGCTCTTAAAGGGGACACGGATGGGTTTCTCCGTGTCAAGCTCAATTTTGTGCTTAACCAGGTGTGTTTTACCTGGATCTTTAGAAATAATCCTTTTATGTTTGGATAACATCTTTTCTAATAATTTGGATTGCTCCAAATTTAAGTTAGCTTCTTCGACTAACTTTTGGATGAAATTCTCTTCATCAATTTTGCCTTGAGTTACACTTGCAGCATAAGCTTTTGCAAAGGTCATAAATGAGGAATCGGGTTCCTCCACTTTCTCCAAATAACGTTCCAGCAACGCTTGTGGAATGTAGGGTAAATCTGCATCCACAGGTTGCGTGAAATTCCAAGACATCGTCTGTGGATTAGGTTGGATTTTTAATTTATTCATAAAATCGCAACCCAATAGTACCATTGGATACTTATTTGGTATTACGATGAACGGATGACGTAATGTGCCATGTGTCCATCGAAATGAAAGATGGATGGTTCCATCTGGAGTGACTTCTTCACTGGCCGTCGTAACTCTGACACCAGGTCCGATAGGTCGTAGATATTTTTCTAGACCTAATTGATTAATAACTGAAGTGGCTAGGAAGCTCTTATTTGCTCCTGAGTCCAACATACCAGTTATTACACCTTTTAACGTTTCTAACTTTAACGTTGGAAGGTCATGGCTGTTTGGTATTCCAGCCACTTTGCACTCAAACTTGCGCAATTTATGATGAACTGTAATTGGAAGCTCCAAAGGCAGTTCGTCTAATAACTCATTGGTATCAAGAGTTGTAGCTGCAAATAACTTAATGCACTCCTCAATTCCAGGTGTCTCTGGAACTGAGCTTGGTCTATCATCTTTAATTTCGACTTTATCTTGAATATTGGAAGTGTCTTCTTCAGTCGGGGTTTCGCCGACAATCTCCTTTTTTACATCAAGAGATCCTTTTTCTTTTAGTTCTGTTTGACGAATTAATTCATCAATAACTTCTCCAACATCTTCCATTATCTTCAGATTTTCATTATCTGATTCCGATTTCAGAGGTGACGCAGTGTCCACTAGACCTGATGGATCTGCGTCTACAAGTTTTTTCGAAACATGTCAGTTATGATCTTGACTGCTTTTTCAAACTCAGCTGTTGACACTGGTTTGTCCTTTTTAGAGGAAGGGCAGTCTTTTTGCCAATGCCCTAATTTTTTGCATAAATTGCATGGATCAGTGGCAGGCGATTTCTTTTTCGTTGCTGCTGGTGAGGCAGAACGAGAACGAGCGTCAGACCGGCGCTCTGGCGACACCGCGGGTGATTTTGAATTCCTTTCGGTATTCACCTTTGATGCGTCAAATGAAACATTTTTTGGTTTCATTCTTGGCTTCCATTTGCCTGCAACGGGGTTATTTTTTGCTAACAACGCCGCTGCTTTGGCTAATAAAGCCAACGTCTCGTCTCCTGCTTCCTCCTCCTCTTCAGCTTCTTCAGCTTCAGACGACGGAGTTTCAGCTCCAGTTATATTTGCATGTAACTTAGGAACTGAATGAGGATTTTTGACGTCCTTTTTGGAAGATTCTTTTTTCGAACTCTTCCCTTCCACTTCGTCTAGAAAGTCTTCGTAACTAGGTGGCTGCAACAATTTCAAACCATTAAAGGTTTCATTGTTTTGCTCAGCGAGTCTTTTCTCTCGCTTTAAGTACGCTGACCTTTCGGCATCTGTAAGGTAAGCTTTGTACTTTTCGTCAATGCGTAATTGATTGACCTCCATGAACTCGTTTAACTCGGAGAATTTCCCCGGGTCGGGAGCGTCCGACATCATCAGAATATTTTTACTATATTCTGTGAGACCAGCTCTAAACTGATCATCTGCTGTTGCATCAGTAACAGCATGTGGCATTCTGCCAAGCAGATTCTCTGCTCTTAGCATGTACGAATGTAAGCTTTCGCCTTTTCGTTGCTTAAGACATCGCCAGAGCGTCTTGATGTCTTCGCTCGATTCACCAAATTTAAACATAAATTGTTTAACGAAGTCATCCCACTTCGTGAAGTCTTTCCTGCGAAACCACTCCTTGACACCGCCAACTAGTATTCTTGGTACTAGATGGGCCAATGCACCTTCACAGCCAAAACTGTGAACTTTGCCTAGTTCGAATATTTCCAGCAAGAGGTTTGACCCTGCTTGCCAACTTCCATTATAGGCATGTGGGATAACTCGATCCCATCTAATGAACTTTTCATCTGTTGTTTGATGAGTCCATTTATCAGAAGTAAATTCACTTATTTTTTGCAAAATAATTTTATCCCTTCTGCTTTTTCGCTGTTGTTGAGCATTTTGCCTCAACAACTGGTCAATCTCATCTTTCGTGTAGAAATCGGGTCTTTGAGTTCTACTACGTGTTCTGTGACGAGATCGCCCTCTCACACTGGGACGTGAGGAATCTGTATCTGACGCAGATTCATGATTCGGATTTGGCGGCGGATCAGGGTCCGGAGGATCGTCGCCATCTGGCGGACGACGGTCTCCATTTGGTGGTCCCCTTCCATTTCGATTGCCATTCGAATTATGGTCACGTGAGTGGCCACCTCCATGTCCATCTGAACTGTCTCCACCTGGTGGGTCACCACCTGGTGGATTTACACGGTATCTCGGCCCATCACGGATGTCGTTGTGACAATCGCGTTTTGGTGAGCCTTCTCGCGGATTATCGTGTGACCGTCCACGATCGTGTGGTTTCTCACGTTCTTTATTCTTTCTCTCTAGCAATCCGATTAATCGGTCACTATTGCTAAAGAATCGATCCGAATCTTGTGGAACTTTTGGGGAATGATATTCGGTCGGGTCTGGTTGTCGCTTTCGCTTTTTGCGACTGTGATGACTATTACGGCTTCCACGACTACTGCGTGAGTCATCACTGTCAGTCCAACTTGATTGTCGACTGACTTTTGGTTTAGCTGATGTTAAATCAATCAACTCAGGTGATTTGGAAGCACCTTTTTGCAAAACTGGGGCTGGCTTTGCAAAATTATCTTCGCCACAAACGTCTTGTACTTTTTGTACGACTACTGCAAAGTTTTCTTGTACCGTCAATAGATCTGCGCGAAGAATTTCGTTTTCACGAGCTTGCGCAGCTAAGTCGGCACGTAATAACTGCTCTGCAGTACTTTGACTTTTGGCGGCTTGACCAGCATCAATTACTGACTGCTGTCGAGCGAGAAATACTTCGTTTTCTCGTTGTGCTAATCTCTTAGCTCTTGCTGCTTGTTCTGCAGCATAATTCTCGTAATTTCGAGAAGTGGAGGGGATTGCTTCCCTCGCTCGAACTGGGGCGGTTAGTTCGGCAGTCATTAAATTTGTGTTGGCTTCCCGCAAATTTGCGTTGGCCAATCTCAAATTTTCATTAGCAATTTCTAAATCTTTTTGTGCTTGATTTAGTTGCTCGAGCCTTTGTTGTTGCTCTTCGTCAGTAATTAGCCAGGAAGCTTTTTCCTGCTCTAATTGCAACAACTTAACATGGTCATTTGCACGTTGTTGTTTTAGTTCGGCATTTTGCTGCTGCATTTCTGCATGCATTCGCTCGAACTCTGCTTGCAAGCTTGTTCTGACGATTTCAACGTCTTTTTGGCTTTGTTTGCGAACCATAGCTTTGTGGATTTGTTCCACAGTCATTTCGCTAGTGACTTTTACTCCCTCGAGCCTAGCTTGCTCACGGAGTGCGTCCATCATGGTTACACGCACGGGAGAATGAGAAACTTCCATATTGGAGTTCTCCGAATCTTGCTGTGCTGCACCTTGAACCGGTGATGAATTCAGCGAGTGCTCTGCACTTGATGATTGAATTCGTAAATTCAAATCATCGTTTTGCGACTTGGAACGGCCACTTCCAGTTGGATTGTTTAAGTCCAATTGGCCGCTTGGCGGGGATGGCTGTTGTCGCTCCAACGCTTGCGTGAATTCATTCACGATTAACTGTGCCGAGTTACAGTTAGCTGTTTGATCCATGGCTTCAAACAATTCTTGTGACTCAGTCACTTCTTGATCCACGACTGGTAGATCGATCGCCACTCGTCTCTTCGCCGGCCTTCCTCTCGGTCTCTTCTCTGAAGGAGTCGCCATTTTTCAATGAGGATTTAGAAAGGATAGAGAAGAAAGATAAGCAAGATAAAAATGGCGGGTCAATTTTAACTAACAAAGTTATACAATGACTATCCCGGACGGGCCCCCACGTGCTGCGATCCGGGTTTTTATCCACTTAATTTCTAATAAATTAAGCAGAAACCGCAGGTGAATGCTATAAAAGACTTACAATCGGCGGCCTTAAACTTGTCTAGGGTTAAGTTTATTAAGTAGGAAAATAAAGACACAATTTTTATGATAAAAATCACACAAATTCTTTATTAAGTTAAATACAATGAAATATAAAATATATTGACTAGTTGAAATAGGAAGAGCGACAAGTCGCGTAACAATTTGAGCGGAAAACAATGGAAGGGCTTGCAACGACTGTTGCAAGCTACAAAGCGCTAAAATGGCGCTTAAACAACACACAGTTGTTAGGCGAAGGCGAATTGTCTTCGTTCTCTGAACTCACGAACGATGGTCGAAGACGATGGTTCTCGTGGGCTCCTTCTACGGCTCGTGCGACGGCTCGGCGGCGGTGGTTGACGGCTGTAGGCGTCTGGTCCAGGTACGATGGCGATGGTTGCCGTTCGCGCGGCAACGATGGCGATGGTTCACTTGGATCAGGAAACTTCTTCTTCTCGTTTGCTGGAATTAGCTTCGGCTAATTCAAGCAGGATAGCTGGCTTTGTAATTCGTTACAAAGCAAGCTGGTGAAACTTGGAATACACGGTCCACTATCAATACGTATTGTCGGAGCAGATATCGCAGTGATGTTGTGGGTTGTGTATTTTTGTCAAGAGTCCCGATTTGAGCCAAGACGCGAGCCCAGCACGCTTCAATATTGCGCAGAAAACCTGCGCACTTAGCTCAAATGGGTGCAACTAGTGGTTATTACACCATATTGCACCATAACGGCTAATAACCGTTTTCACCCCGGACAACCTGGGGTGATATGTGCCTAGAGAGGATTTCTCCCCTCGGTCACATGATCTGACTTGGCGTGTGCCACAGTCAAATTAATTAGAAGACAATTAATTTTATCTTCTAAGTTGGTGAAATATTTTGAGATCACCACAAGAAGAACAGAAAGTAATTTCATTAGTCAAATTATTTTGTCAAATCGGATCAATTTTTGGTATTTTGACCGGTCTCTCAATATTTTCACTTGTTGAATATTTCATTTGATTGAAAAGACGACAAACCCACTCTTTAACTTTTCAATCTTTTACATAATTTTGTTATTTCACTATACACAAAACTTTCACTTCTAGATTATAAAAACATTGAAAATATATCTGTAACAAACATTTCTCAAAATTGTCACAATATTTCAAATATTTCTTAAATTTGTCACATTTTTTCAAATATTTCTTAAATTTGTCACATTTTTTCAAATATTTCTCAAATTTCTCAAAATTTTGCAAATATTTTTCAAATTTCTCAAAATTTTGCAAATATTTCTCAAATTTGTCACAATTTTTCAAACATTTCACAAATTTGTCAAACTTGTTTAAAAATTTATCATATTTATCAAATTAATCTTGTGTGTATTTAAATGTATAATATAAAATAATTTATCCGCCCAAACATTACTTTTAAGCAAACTCGTTGTCCCAGCCACTAAACTGTTTCAGTGTCTGTTAACTACATTTTAAATGCACCGATTATGATTATGCCTAACCCAAAAATTCCTAAAAGGAAAAGTCTAACCAACCCTTTCTTGTGCCTCATCTTGCTGGACCTATTCTCCAAACCGCTAGAAGACCTCTCAGGACAGCTCGGCGCCACCAATTTGAAATCAACGTTCATAGTTCATACCACTAAATTCCTGGCCAACTCGTTCCCGTACTGCTGCACCTCCCTATATAACGATATTACTCGACTACCTACGATACTCCATCTTTGACTGCTCGGTCTCAAAGTGTATCTCCCACTGCAGACACCTCCACGGACGCCTCCCACATTTATTCTCAATGAACAAATGAATGTCTAACTTTCCTGTAACCTTTAATCCCCAGGAGTGACATTAATAAATAAATAAATAATTCCCTAGTCAAGCATGCATTTAATTTTTAGATGCGATTTCTACGTTTTATTAATTTTTTTATTATTAATTTTTATTTTGTCCGGCTTAAAACTAAGTTTATATCACCCACAAGACGCAACTCAATTTCCCTTGAAATTTAAATCGTAAGGCACAGAGCCAGCCCCAAACAAAAACGTACAAATTTCAATACTTTTTCAAAATTTCTTAACAAAATTTAATAAATTTATCTGAAATTCACAAAATTCACAAAAACAAAAATGGCATTTTGCGTCGTAGAATATATGCTAACACGAAAAACGTCAATAGAAATTTTCAACAACATGTTTGGAGAAGAAGTGTGCAAAACATAGTCATTAAACATCATTAGTTCTTCTTCTTCTGTCAAAACATTTTTAATGATTGGTTTCCTGACATTCAGGTGGTAATTATCAGTATTAATTTGACTCGTGCCAGTGTTATAATTTATTTAAGCTGTCATTGATTTTAAAAAAAACTCTCCCAGCAGACAACATCAACATCAATGCATTGCAGTGGAAATACGAAACAGACCGAGTGCCACGGATCCACGAAACGAAACTTCGAAATTGTAAGTACAGAAAACCAATAGAAAAAAACTGATAGTTTCAAAATTCTATCAAAATAGTGGTTAAAGAATAAATAGTTTAAGACCTGTCAGTCAAACTATAAAATGTCAGTATACACGCCCCTTACCCAAACTCCAATTCTGTTCCCACTGCTAAACAACACAATTTCGCCCATCAGGAATTGTAAAAGTGTAGAAAAGAAAAATTAAAAGAAACTTACTTACCTCATTAAATTGCTGAAATCTGCCAGTCTGCGCCTAAACTCCACAACGGTCGATAATTAAGAGGAAATTTAAAATGTCATTGTCTCAATCTTGGGTCTAGCCACTATATTACCGCATTATGGCCGAAACAAATTGATGGTAATGGTATTGTGGTGATTCGGCATCACCTGAAGAAGTAATTAGTGACGATTATCATGTTATTAATTCTCGCCACTAGAGCGCGCTAGAAATACCGACTAGACTGACTAGTCTCGTGTTTCTGCGAACCTGCATAATCAGAAGGATTTGCATATGACGTCATTTCCGGTTAATATATAACGCCAACGCTTGACCGGAAACGACACTACAGTTACCACATTTCAGCAAGAGCACCATTTACCTCACCTTTCAGGCCGTTTCACGGATTGATCGAGGACCGGTGCCCGCTGACCACTTCAACTGTACAACAGCCACATTTATTTAGCGTAGCCAATCTACGCTAGAATAAATATCCGAACGATATTCGTTTAATTCGCACGAGAAAGCGAATTCTCGCGTGTTCATTATAACACGTGGAAATACCCTAGACAACAAACAACAGACCACGCGTAGGACTAAACAATTGGATCCGCCATTGTTTAGCGGCAACTCGTATTCGCAGCCGAATCCGAGGACCACCACAGGAAACATCTTAACTTATATTTGTATTAGTAAGCGTGTTTAATAAAGCAGTATTTGAAGTATATTGTATTCCCGAGTGTATTATTTATTATCTTTAACCACAAAGTCGAATCACGACAGTATTTATCCCCAGACGATGTGCTCAATAATTTACATAATCAACTAAAAAAAGAGAAAAACAATCAATTAATCAATTAGCAACAAATCACTAGCTGCATTCAAAAATTAAAATATTTTGTGTTTTACTTCAATTTTAAACAAAAATAACATCATTTCTTGTGAAAACCCATGTTAAAACTTAAAGGTCAAGTGCACTGAGTGGGATTTTTACATTTTCTGAAAGCCCATATTAAAAAACTAATAATCATCGGTAAAAAATTAAATTGTTTTAGTAATTATTTTATAATAACAATCCAAAAACGTAGTTAACAAAAAGCAATGCATGATGGTCGCAAACGTCTTGCCCTGCGTCATCAGTTCGAATCAGACAGTCATGCACACACGCAGACTGACTGTCGATTCAAAATTCGATTTGTAATTTTTTAAATGATTCAAGATTGTTCAAAAATGTTTTTCTTATTTAGCATTGATAGCAACTAGGACGAAATTATATTTTTAAGAATTTAAAATCAATCCTGTCATTGAAAAACAATGGATTGATTGAGGTCGGACATCTTGGATCCACCCAGATCCAAGAACTGGATCCAGGTCAAATGAACTTTAGAACTGACTACGTCATACTCCCATCACGCATTGCTGTTTGATTCTTACGTTTTTAGATTATTATTATAAAATAATTACCGCAACAATTTAATTTTTTTTATGATGATTATTGGTTTTTTAGTACGGGCTTTCAGAAAATGTAAAAATCCCACTCAGTTCACTTGACCTTTAAAATACACTTACACTAAAATTGTTAAAACACAAGTATTTTTATTTTTGAATGCAGCTATGACCGCTCCAATCAATAACTACAAAAAGCAAAAAATCTCACCGTATCCTGAAGTAGGAGCTGTTATGGCTCAACTGAGTCAAATGACCTTAAATTCTGGCTAATTGGGTCGGATCAATCGTTCATTTGTGCAGCGCACTCTTCAAACTCATGCAATTTATTCTACGTACAAAACAACTCCCGATAAAATTGTGCTCGCAAAAACCAGATATTCGATTTCCCAGTCCAACAGAATCATGTAGAATCGAGTGTGCAATTTTTGTCAAGTTTCCATTAAGTACAATAGAAGAACGCCAAATTAGATCATTCAATGACCGATTTGTCATCATTTGTCACCATGCTGGCGAAGTACAAGGAAACGAGCGATGGGCCGCCATTTTCTAACAACCGTGCTAGAAAATAAAGATTCCAGTCCAGCTTTGAAGTCACGGCTGGCGCCGCCTATAGAAAAGCAAAAGAAAACAAATTTAGTAATCTTGAGATAAATGCAGAAAGAAAACATGTTTTAATGTCGCTAAGAGGAAAAAAACTCATAGTTTGATCGATTTTTTACAGTCCGCCACATCCGCTTGTTATAAATTCCATCCTCGTCCCTATCGGCGATAACTAGAACTACAGTATACTTCATCAACACTGACGTATCAAGACGTGTGACGATTCTACTTTTGGCTGAATAATTAGCCATTTAAATAGGTAAATCGGTTTAAACAAGACGTTACTAGATCTAGTAACAACCTAACCGAGATAAGGTATGGAACTCAGTACAATGTGAATATGTGATCGAGTATAACAACTTACGGTATTGTATGGCATAAAAATACATGTTTATTAACATTACAACTGGATCTGGGTTCTGGGCACGTGTAGACGGGCGGCATCAACTGGTTGAGGATCCGGGCGGGCCAGAGGGATACGGCTGACTTGGCGGCATCTTCACAACAAAAGTGATTAGCGGAATATAACAATTAATCGTTATATTATTATTATTTGGGCGGGGCCAGTCACGTTGGTTGAGAGAACCATCGCGGGAGTTGTTGAGGCTCCATCCGCCAGCTTGCCTTACGGTTACATGATCTCGTGATCATGAACCGGGTAATTAATTATCATTGTTAGTGAATGGCTTTACCAATGTCCAGGTAGTTATTTAACGCAATGTCTTCACGGATATTGCTCACGGGCTACCAACCCGGCGTAATGTGCCTGTAAATGGACCTTTTACCGACCTTTAATGTACAGAAGGACCAATGTAAGCAAGAGAACCCTGGTAATATGGTTGTTCATATTTGTTTCTTAATCGGGTTCGACTTCCCGCATACATGCTCTGGCAGAGCGTCTAACCCACGACCACGGAATCGCATCGACAGATGCGACTGTCACCGATCATAAGATGGGTATTTGTTTAACGGGTTAATCATTCCGTGCATGGGTGATTTACTATGCTACCGTACAGAATCTCACTATCCTTTAGGATAGCAAGCTAAAGCTACGGGGCCATTTCATGTATTTAACATGTCTATTACCGGAGTTAGCCTTCCCGGATGGGCCTTACAACAAGCAATAACCAGATAGTAATAATAAGCTTACATATCGGTTGAGAGCTGAGGAGGCTTGATGTGTCGATAGAGAAAGTGAGATCAAACGATAACAACAATGCAATATAGACAATATTCATTCAAGCCAAGGGGGTTCTCTGGTGAAAACCAGAGTTTATATAGTTCTTGAGAACAGTGAGATTGGCGATAGCCAATCAGATGTCAGAATCCATGGATTCGTGGGTCATTTTACTCCCGACCTAGTAGTGAACTGGGACTAGAAGAGTCCGATTGGTTCTCTTCAAAAGGTAAGTAAAGCGTGATATTGATTCGATAGAATCAATATCTCAAGTAAGTAATACTTAGTTATGTTTAATAAAATATCTTATATTTTATTCGCATCATTATAACAATTATTCGGGTCAGATCGTTTAGTCGACGGTCGTTTAGTCGACAGTCGACTTAAAACGTTCATTTTGTCGACAAGTCGTTTTGTCGACAAACGTTTTGTCGACAATAACTTTTTGATCGGCTAGTCGACCAACTATTTGCTTCCGTCTTATCGACGGTACATCTTGTCGACGCACGTCTTGTCGACGGTACATCCAGTCGACGCACGTTTTGTCGACGTTACAGTTTGTGGAGTTGCTGTAGAATATGGCCCGCTTCAGAATGGGCCAAAATTTTGTAAACTTATCAAATAAAGCCTCCTGAGTCCGAAAATGACACTCAAGAGTGTTGGAAATAAACCTAACCTTAACCTAACCTAACCTGGCCTGGCCTATTCTAGGTTAGGTTAAGAATAGGCTAAGCCAGGTTATGTTAGGTTAAGTTCAGGTTTATTTCCAACACTTTTGAATGTCATTTTCAGACTAAAGTAACTCCACAAACTGTAACGTTGCGTTGTAGTTGCGCCATTGCTTATCTTCCTGTTAAAATTGATTTTACCCAATGAGATTTGATAGAATGAACACTTAGATCAACTATTTTTCCTACAGATGGCTACTGTGAATAGCAGCTACAATAGCCATTAAAATATTAGCTATATAGTTCTGCAGTGGTAGAAAATCACACTTAGTCTCAACTAGTCACTAGCTACAATTGTTTCATTAAACTTTTCACTTAGTCGACGCCGTTTAGTCGACGCCGTTTAGTCGACCAGGTCACTTAGTCGACAATACTTGTCAACTAAGTGACCTTGTCGACTAAACGGCGTCGACTAAACGGCGTCGACTAAGTGACCTTGTCGACTAAACGGCGTCGACTAAGTGAAAGTCGACTAAACAACCCGGCTTCCAATTATTTATTATAACTATTAACTCTCTCGAGTTTAAACTGCGCGCGTTAAGTAAACAGCGCCATCTAGTGTGAACATTAGTAAATACGGTGTTTATAACCGTCACAGACGTCACTCTCTTGTAGGGGGTACGACATTCAACCGAATCTCTGACGTGGACTTTTGAATCCCATTCCAAATCCCCGAATACCGAATCTTTACATTTTATAAAAATTTTGAATTTATACATTATACAGTAACTCTAACAATTAATCATAAAACATGATAAAAACACTTACAAATTGAATCAATTAATAAACACTTTAACTTGTTAAGCTCCCCCTTTAGGGTTTGCTTCACTACAATACCATTCTTTTCTCAAAAAGTCTCCGAATCATAAACCCATACTTGAAGTCTCGCAGGTCAAGTTTATAACTTTATACGGAGTAATTTTTTTAAGACCACTTCTAGACTTTCTAATTGACTTTTTCTCTCTATCTGTCACGGTTCAATATGGATGACCTTGAAGATGACTTCTGAGATCAAGTTGGATGTCGTAATTGGATTTCCCCCAAAATACTACCCTGACAGTCATTTTGCTCCGTGGCACAAACAGCTATTAATGCGAAGAGTCTTTCGCATGATTCGGGAATATTCTTTAGAATATTCTTGAGTATCAAACGTTCTAAATCTATAAAGAAAATTTTCCAAATACCGTACTACCTCATTTAAACGCCCGGATTCATTCGGACGCCGGGCCCGTTTTAACACCGGGTTTCAATTTGGCGCCGGGCAAACGGGGAATGGCCAATTACGTCTACAAAACGTTTCTGAAGTGCCGCACAAAAATTGACGCTGCTGCAATTGTTGGCACTTTCCGGGTGCCTTTGCTGTTTCTGACCACTTATTAACTAATGGGATGTGTAGATGATTGCAAAATATAAAATTAAAAAATTATTTCCAAAAAAAAATTTTTTTTTCCTACTTTGTTTCCCGAAAATTATTTTGGACTATTTTTCTGGTTAAAAGCCTGGTTCAAAAAACGCCTGGTTTCAAATTACCGCCTGGTGGGTCGGCCCGGGCGTTTAAATGAGGCAGTACGGTAATTGTTATATCTTTATTTTATGGGCGGAGACAATCACGACGGTTGAGAGAACCATCGCGGGAGGTTTTGACATCTCCATCCGCCAGCACGCCTTACGATGGCAAGATCTCGTGATCTCTGAGTGACCGGATAAACGCTAAAAAAACATTATTAGCGTAAATTCGAGAAGTACTGGCATAAAAATGATAGACTGGCCGGCGTAAGCAATTGCACGGCCTGGAGATTATGAAACGGTCATCATTGAAGTACTGGCCTAGGCCCAATTCTGATTAACTGACCAGCGTGGTGAGCAGTTCTCCATACGATGAAATGTATAGCACTTGTGACAGCATTTACGCTTAGAGCCAGTAATTTAATACCATCTAACTCTTCTGGCGTCGCACGCAGGGCAATGCAGCTAATGCCGGACTGTGCGTCAATGAAATTGTATAGTCAATAATCAATGGGTAAGCAACAGCCAAGAACAAACTAGTGCATGCCCTTAAATACCCTTAGGGCGGGCAACTAAAAACACTAGGGGTGCACAACTGTGATGCAACTAGTCATAACAGTTGTGCTAGACTGGTTAGCAGCCTCTAACTTGCCCTTTAAATTGGGGGCGTGACCAAAACATACACTTTCTCCTTGAGGGTCGTCTGGTGCCTCTCAGACTGAGATGCACCACCCTTGCTTAGTGGATGACGTCACATGGCTCTCTAAGAGTGACGTCGTGGGAGGGAAGCAGCTCAACAATCTCAAGCTCATAGTAATATAAAATTAGTGAAAACAGAGGGGTACCATGGCCATAGGACGACTCCTATTTATGTTGCCACTTAAATGTACCAATCAAATTAATGTGTGTAAACTTTATTTATTAATAATAAATATTCCTTTCTTCGTACCGACACTTTAATTAATGTAAAAATGCTGTTAATAACATCAAAATTAATTATTACTTGTATAATAGATACCGAATAACTACTTGAGAAAAAAACGCGATGTTTGGCTACAGATCAAATCAACCAGTTGGCAGAATTGAACAACTTAGAAAACGAAAGCTGCAACGACTTGTTGCCACCATTCTGGCAACCCAGCCACAGATACCAGCATTCATTGGATCTATGACAACCATTACAAAAAAGAAAAAAATCGTCTCTGTTCTGCTTTTCACATTACTCATAGTCAATTTGACTGTGTGTATTTACCAAACTGCAGATCGAGTATTGTTTTTTATGAATGAACCAACAACTGTTGATGCGCACTTAATAGAAACAGCATATGGTTCTTATCCTTATGTTTATATTTTTCCAATAACTACTCAAGAATATAACGATTACTACGGCACCCGTGAATGTATTGCTTTTTTCAAACTGCCAAATAAACTTTATCCGAGCTTTAGTGACTCAGTCAAACTTCTGAGTATTCCCAGTTACATAACTGAAGCCTACTTCAAAATGGTAAACCTCCGCAGTTCTAGATTTGTGGTAAACAAATAAACAAGCACATTTTGCAGGGAAAATCAAATATTAATCTGACAATTGTAAATTACGATTCCGTTATGCAACCTACTGCTCAAGTTTCAAGTTGTAAGTCAGCACAAAACTTCTATCTACATTTATCATTTCTAATTTTATTTTTGTTTAGCATTGCGGCTTCCATATGGAGATGTTAATTACAAGATGGTGATCAAACTGAAATTCCCATACAGGTGCAACAATTATTTTGTAAGTTTTTAATTTAGTCCGCAACATAAATTTTTATCATAGCAAAATCCATACAGCTGGCTATAAGCAAATTTGGGAACCTTTTGTCACCTTTTGTCACCTTTTGTCACGACTAACTCTGTTGATATGAATTAAATTGACTAAATACTCACGCAAGTGAGTCCAGGTCTGTGAAGTTATCTTGTGTTCAATGAGGACGTCGGGCAATAGACAACCTCAAAACTATTTGTTTTAACACAAGATTCCCGCTTACGTATGTGTTGAATAAAACAAGAAGAAATCACCAAGTTTCACAGCTCTAAATGAGAGCAGAGAATGTCACCAGGCACATTGTATAAAAGGGATGCAATTAGAGGCGCAATAGGGCTAGGTTTGATGGAAAAAGTGGGCGTTATTAATGCGCAAAAGCAAAATTGAGTTGACGTTCTTACTGAAAGTTTTGTCACGGTCCTGACATTAGACAGTAGAAATTTTTAAAATTTTGAGCGCATTTTGCGCCTTTTCCCTGATTATTCCTATTTTTATTAAGAAATTGTTTTAATCCTTCCAAATTACTTCGTTTTCTCCTAATTCCAAATTTATTATTTTATTTTATTTTATTTCCTTTATTTTTATCATTTATTCTTAATTTAGCCTGGTCATGCTCACCCCATCCAGACATTCATGAGAATTTTGCCATAAATTGATACATTCGCACTCTAAAATTTGCATATTTCCCTCTGACCACCTGTTTTTGTCCATTTTCCCTTTTAAAATAGACTTGGCCATGAACATGTGATCACAGGTAATTTGTTTTACCAAATTAATAGGAATATTCAGAATGATTTTCGCCGTCGACGAGTTAACGTCTCCTGTCTCAACTGGGAGATTTTTTAGAGCGATTTATGTTGCACATTAGCGCATATGGCCATTGTGCAGCCCGAATTCTCATGGTTGGCTATCTGATCGCTACATTTATTATTTGCCCATAATTTGCGTACAATTTACTGAAGAAACGGCGTATTCGACAGTCTTAATTCGTCATACTTTTTATGCCACGACTGTGACTTCCTCCTCAACCTAGACATTTTGAATTGCATGCTGTCTCAATTGCGTATTCATTTCATTTTCAACGGTTCGACGACGTTGTCTACGGTTTGGTGCCTGAATGCCCGTTCACCCAACGTCTGTGCATGTCCAGGAGAAGAAATATTCTCTTCGTAAGGGCGCCTAGCAAGTGACGACATTTTCCCACCGAACAAAAGGGTCGGAGGCAATATGAAACGACCGGTTGGAAAGGTACGGCGAGAAAAGCACCAACGGGGATGGGCCAATGTAAAGCATTTCCAACAAAGAGAGGACGTGAGAGTGTGAAGGTGTTTCAAAAGCCTTGGACACATTGGTTTTAGCGATGTGAAAGTGATTGCCCGTGTCACAACTACGAATGACCTCACTTCTCTGGCTGACGTCATTCGGAACCCAGATCATCCCGCTCGGGCCATCGTCAAATTCTATCACTCTGACACTGAGACTCGCTCTACTCGTCGACACAAGTTTGAAGTGAATACCAACCTTTCATCATATCTCGCAAATTCGTATCCCTACCGATGCCTCTCGGATTGGAATGATCTCCCCACAGACATCCGTTCATCAGTGCTCGAATGCTCAGCCTCGCGCTGCCAACACCATTGTAAACATATGCATAAACGTTTGCGTACGCACCTTCTTAAAGTTCAGAAGAATATATAATCGTATTGTCTTTGACTTGTATTTTACTCCATGGGAGTGTTGAAATAAATAATAATAATAATAATAATAATAATGATTTCGATGTACTGTGTAAAGATAAGTTGGAGGGCATTGGATCCGGGGCGAGAACCAAATTGATTGGGGGAGGAATTTTTTGTAATGGTGGGACGAATTTGCATAAGGATACAGCGATTCGCTAATTTGGATAAGGGAGGGAGAGAAGAAATAGGGCAGAAGTTAGAGATGAGGGATTTTTCACCCCCTTTGTAAAGAGGGGTGATGACGAAATGTTTCCATGTGGTGGGGTAAGTGGACGAGTCAATGATAGTTTTAAAAATATTAGTAAGAGGGAAGAGAATAGATGGCAACAGGTTTTTAACAACCACACCCTGGATGCGGTCGGCAGAGTACTTGGACATGAGATTAGTGTTCAGAGCTGCGAAAACAATGTCCACAGAAGTTATACAGGGTGGAACAAAAGTCTGGTTCCCTACTAAATATTTCTGAAAGTTGTAAGAATGCATCTAATTCAATGATGGCAAAGTATTAAAGTTGGGTGGGGCAATCTTTTGGTGACCCAAAATTTGACCTTGGGACGTTCCTTCAAGGTCATTTGAAAATTATCTCGGAAACCGTTAGAGATAGACAAAAATGTCCAATTGTAAACTTGTAGACCATCATTTGTTTAGTCTAAAAATGACTAATTCTCAAATCTTTTGTACTAAAAGATTTTAAGAAAATCGCAATTGAAAAAGTAGACACAAGTCAAAGAATAACATGGCCAAAATTTGGAAAAGTGCCAAAAATGTGCTGATTAGATGTAAAATGACCCAAAAAATCGATTCTCCTGGTTGGAATTTGCATATCTGGCACCGTTGCAGAGATATGGGTAGAAAACTAAATTTTTTTATGACTTTTTCTTTTCAAAACTACTTTTTCAATTGCAATTTTCTGAAAAATTCTTAGTACAAAAGATTTGAGAATTAGTCATTTTTAGACTAAACAAATGTTGCTCTACAAGTTTACAATTGGAAATTTCTGTCTATCTCTAACGGTTACCCATATCTCTGCAACGGTGCCAGATATGCAAATTCCAACCAGGGGAATCGATTATTTGGGTCATGTTACATCTAATCAGCACATTTTTGGCACTTTTCCAAATTTTGGCCATGTTATTCTTGGACTTGTGTCTACTTTTTCAATTGCAATTTTCTTAAAATCTTTTAGTACAAAAGATTTGAGAATTAGTCATTTTTAGACTAAACAAATGATGGTCTACAAGTTTACAATTGGAAATTTCTGTCTATCTCTAACGGTTTCCAAGATAATTTCCCAATGACCTTGAAGGAACATCTCAAGGTCAAATTTCGAGTCACCAAAAGATTGCCCCACCCAACTTTAATACTTTGCCATCATTGAATTAGATGCATTCTTACCACTTTCAGAAATATTTAGTAGGGAACCAGACTTTTGGACCACCCTGTATAATTAAAAGTATAGAACGAAGAAACAGAACCAGAAGATGGGGAATAGGAAGAAGGGTAACTAAAGTTTGACGATATTGACGATATTGTGTGAGACCACGGGAAGTAGCATAAGCACGGACTTGATCGGCAGTGGTACCTTCAATACGGTTGCACAGAGCAATCCTTTCGGTTGGGCGGCTGTCAAGGAGAAAAACTGTACGGAGAGAACTATCAACAACAGTGCCAATGTTGGAACGATATTTTGGAGAAGTGCAACGAGAAGAAGTATCAGTGGTTGTCCTGGCGTGGATAACAGTGTTTGTGGACTGGCCATCAGGGTTACTCGTCACGTGGGGATGACGGGAAATAGCCTAAGCATAGGAGCGATGATTAACGGTAGCGTCTTGAAGCGGCAGCGAGTGTGGAGCGGCGATTGATAGCTTTATAGACGCAATGTCAGTTGCATTGATGGAAATCAAGAAACGGATGTCGGACAATGACTGAGAGAATGGCACTAAAATGACACGGATTGGGTCCACCGCAGGGGCCAAAGGGAGGGCTGGCAAATTAGCAGCGAAGTCGAAACTGGCAATGGACGATGCAGCGGAGGCAATGAGCAGTCGATTATGAATTACCGAATTACCGAAGAGTCAGCCAAAACGTCAACAGGGTCGTCGTCTGGGTCGTTATTGCTATTCACGATGGCAGGGATCATCAATAGGGTTAGAAATTCTCGTTTTTTTGCCAATGGCAAGGCGGCAGCGCCACGTGGTCGGGTGCGACAATCGGCGCATTGAGAAGGATATAATGAATTTTGCGTACATTTGCCTCGAATTTGTTGATTTCTGTTCTGTTAGTTTTAGCTTTACTTTTGGTGGTGTTGGAATTATTAAACACGACAACCAACACTTCAATAAAGCCAAAAAGATTTCCGCGGTCCTCGAGCGATAGCGACATGCGACTGGTCGTGGCGGTCAACGATCAGGTAAGAAGTGATCTATTGGGTTGAATTAGGTCCCAAGTCACCTTGAATCACATGGTATCAAGGTGGATCAACAATGATCGGGGATGAGGTAGAAAGGAAAGAATGAGTTTGGAGATAACGTGATGCGCGAATAACTTATTTGCGCATACATTAAGAAGGATGACTAAACAAAAATTAAATGAAAGTAATAGAAAATAAAATAGAAAATTATAAAGTGGACAAACTCAAAATAGAAATAGAGATAAAATATGCGCTGTCGCGTCCTACTTTGTATAGGTTTAAATAGCGCTAACGTGTAATACTTTACCTGTGATCAATTATGCAAATACCCAAATGAATACCAAATGTATGTAAATAAACAGGTAATTTATTCACCAGGCTTTATGCCTTTAAAATACACTCAGTAATAATTCTAGAGTCGACGTGGTCAGCGTCGAACAAAGGATTTCTCAAGATGGCGTCGTCGATTCCGCGTGGTCGGCGGAACAAAGGCGGCGTCTCGAGTTGTCGTTAATTCGTCACGGATTCGTCTTCACGGACGCGGTGGAATGCTCTTTCGAGTCTTCTATCCGTGCCTGTTGTCTAGGGTTTGGTTTAGCGTCGCAGAGGCCTCGTCTAGGAACTTTGGGGTTCCCTACAAAGCACTCGGACACTTACTTCGGCGAATAATCGTCTGGGCGATTATTCTAGGTGATTTCACAAGGGCTATTCTCGTGCTTTCGCAGGAATAGCTCGCAAGTGACTTCGTGAGAGTTACAGTTTGCACTTTACTCAGCGATCCTCGATCAATCCTAACTTGTAGTTGAAGTTGGCCTGACGGTGAGGTAGTTGCTGTGTTCTTGGTGTCGTTTGTGTAAGTTCTGACTTTAGGCGGGAAACACAGCCTTTTATGCAGTGGGGTGAAGGGCCGGCGATCAACCAATGGGGGCTGACCACCAGCCGCTTCCTCCCCCTCGGGGCACACACCTGCCATGGGGAGGCGGAGCCAACTCGGGGGGGAACGACTCTTCAATCATAGTGACTCAGAGGACAAGTATCCGCCCTGGGGGGACACCCATCCAACTGGGTCACCACAGCGCATGTGACAGTTTAAACTATTAATTTGCTGTTTACTTTTTCAGGGAGTAATAGATATATCACCGATCAAATATGATTTTAATTATGATTATGGACTGTATATGTCATTACGTGCACATGGATCAAAAAATAAATATCTAGCTACATCTAATTTCCAACAAGTAAGAAAATTACATGATAATTCTTTGTAAACGACCCCATTGTAATCTACCGTAATTCGTTTTCAGTATCACTTCATCAACACGAAGCGAAATCCTTGTGATAACAATTTACATGACTGTTTACATCCAGGTCTCCTGGAAAACATTAATTGCAGGTACGTATGCAATCATATCTTAATAAAATGATTGGCAATATTCTTACGTCTGCAAGCAGAAAGTATTAGTGAAAGATACAAAAAGGTTACCCAATGTAACGGCTTAAAATGTAATGGTTAAAAAATATATCACAAGTCGGTTCGTTATAGCAAAAGTTTGTTATGTCAAAAAATATTAACATGGTGTTCTGTGGCCAACCAACCAACCAAGCCATTTTTAACGAGGTTCGGACGTGTACTGCAGTGTATTAAAATGCATTTTAAAATGCAGTAAATTTCATAATGTATCTGAGAATGTGGGGTGCCGTTCCAATGGCGAATCTGGCCATTCGGACGAATGGCGAATTTCTATCTTATTCTGTCCAAAAGCAGTCCCAATGGCAAATTTCTCCCAATTTGCCATTGGGAACGTATTTGGACCTTTCTAATGGCGAATTGGTAGAAATTAGCCACAGGGGCGCACATCTAGCGCGACATGAATCTGCCACGACAAGCCGTCCCAAAAAAATGGTTTTGCACCAAAAAACCAGTAAGGTTAGGTTCGCGGGGGTCAAGGGAGTGCGCATGAAAGTAAAATAAAATAAAATAGAAAATTATAAAGTGGACAAACTCAAAATGGAAATATGGATAAAATATGCGCATGTGACCCTTATTAGCCCCTTGTTAGCCCTTCTTAGGAATTGGAAGTCGCGGTGGATTCGCCATTGGAAACGCAAATAACGTTTCCAATGGCAAATTTCAGTATACAAGTTTCCAATGGCGAATTTTCTCAGATTCGCCATTGGAAACGTCAAAATAGCTTTTTAATGGCGAATTTTAGAAATTCGCCCTTAGGTGATTCGCCGTTGGAACGGGTCATAATCTATTTTTGCATGCATATTAGTATAATAATACATTGTATAACATGTCATAAACTGGTCTGAAGTTTTAATAACTTTTTTTGATTAATTTTTTTTAAAAATTCTTCTGTGAGTATTCTGTGAGTATATGGTGACCTAGCGTCATCCCAAACCCCGCCCAGTGGCTCTAAAGGCCGTTCCCTTCGGAGGGTGGACTGGCCCAGCTAGGAAAGGAGGGAGCCGAGTGGTGTGATAACAGAGACGGAGTTCAGAGAGCAGAGAGGACAGACATAGAGCTGGAGAGTTGGAGAGAAGACATGTGCTGAGAAGGTCTCGAAGCCAGTCAGGGCAAACGTGCCTGGTGCTGACTCTGCTCCTCTCACCATTCATCACTGTGACGCTCAGTAACATGGCGATGTGCCTGGTTCAGCCTTCATGAGCGGCTACAGGGGTTGTACGGAGTAAATTAGACAGAATGTTAGTAAGTGACCAGCCTCGTCACCCGTAGGGTTCGCGCCCTGTGTGTGACGGGTCGGTTGCTGGTGGGGCGTCCCTAACAGCATTGCTACACTTGGGTAGATGGGAGACTCCAACCCCTAGACAACCATTAAAGGTCAAAACCCAACAATTCAGAGTCTCTGACTCAATCATTAGGTGAAGATGCGTCCCTCCCACTGTGGTTAATCCCCAGACTGCAGTGGGTAAGACCATGCTGAGTCACAAATTGATCCTTGGATTTGTTAGTAAAATTTCACAATTTGTGTTCTATGTGATCTCGTGAATTTCTCCATGATTAATCTCCTAAAAAAAGAAAATTGATTAAATAGATACCCGTTTTACGAAGGTCGACATCTACCAAAATGCAATGAAACCTATTTAAGCGAACAATACAATAAATGGACCAAATTTATCCTTGATAATGATGTAATAGAATACTGCAAATGTCTCGATTTGTGTGATGTGACGCAACAAAGCATAACGTATGATCAAATTCCGAGTACTCAATCTGCCATCGAAGTTGCCGTCGTTAATAAATACGTGAGGACATTGCATCAACATTATTGCTACGACATAATCTCTTTACTATGTGACATTGGTGGCAACATCGGACTCTATTTCGGAATGTCTTGTTTGACACTCGTCGAATTATTCGTCCACTGCTGCAAAATACCTTTCATCAAGTTGACCGAAAAAAGAAAATCAAATTCAAAGTTGAAAGTCAAAATCCAGAAAATTCTAAAAAGACAGCAAATCACCCAAAACCGGGGCTTTCTAAAGAATAAACTGAAAAACAGCCTACTAATAATTCTGATCATAATCTCGAGTTATAATGTGTACAACTCAATTAACTCTTATTCGGAGTATCAATTCGTCAAAACTGTTGTTCTGGTTAGAGACAAGATCATTCGTTTTCCACTCATCGTCGATTGCCGAGACAATGACGAGATAATGTATGCAAAGATCAAACTGGCCAAAAAACTTCACACTGATTATCTTAATTACAATCTCGTCGATCTACTCCATCCTTTAACTCAATTTGCAAACAACACACTTAAATTATGGGAACACTCGTCATATTTCAGCGGCGAATACAGACATGTCCACACCTGGCAAAAGGTAAGCTGATTGGCCCAGTATCCAATTTTTCTATCAAGTTACCGTACTGCCTTGAATAATGGCCCGGCGTGATTAAGCGCCGACTCTCGATCATGCGCCGGCCAACCGACGGCCGAAAAGCCAATAAGCGCCGGGCTTGTTTAAACGCCGGGTTTATTGTGTTTATTGTGTGTTTATTGTATTCTACCGGTAGAAATGAAGTATTTAACACTCCTTTATTGTTTTACTGCTGCATTTCTACCATTAATACAGTGGCATGGCTCCAACAAACTTGAAAAAAAAGTGCATACAACCACAAATTTTTCATAACTTGTTATTTTCAACTTTTTTTTTGGATAACCGCCTGGCTTGAATAATCGCCCGGCTTTGAATAAGCGCCTGGCGGGCGAGTCCAAAAAAAAAAATAAACGCCCGGGCCATTGTTCAAGGCAGTACGGTACGCATGTTATATTAAAAACATTTTTAAAATTTCCCTTGTGCCATCAAAAAAATTAATTTTCATATTACAGTTTGATAAAAACCATCGGGTAATGCAATTTGCCAATATATCAGAGTTGTCAACAGTATTTGGAATATGCACCGTTTTTAAAAAAGGTAGAAATAAATAAAAGTCATATAAAATTTCCTTTTTAATGCTTCTAAGCTTATGTCTACAGCTGATCTGCCGTATATTCCAAACCAAAACGCCATGACATTGTGGTCGGAGCTTCATGACGCAGCCAATGTTTATCAACCAGTAAGATATTTAGTGTGTTCACGTATCATTCGGATGTTTATTTGATTGTTATCATTATAGAACTTCATTTTTCCTCAAAACAAATTTTTTCACCTGAAACATATTTATTACATACGTCGTAACAGTAAAGTTGAAATCAATCTTTCACGTCAGACGGTAATTTTCATATTATCAAAAAGCGGAGTTACTTAATCGCCCAGGAGAAAAAGGTTCTGCAGAATTCTGCATGCTCTGCAGAAAAATCTTCTGCAGAAAAAATTACAAAATTCTGCAGAATGCTGCAGAAAAATGTTAACCTTTTCTGCAGAATATTTTCGGCTGACAATTTTTCTGCAGAATTCTGCAGAGAGAAAAGATTTTCTGCAGAATATTTTCGACAGGCAAATTTTCTGCAGAATTCTGCAGATTTTTTTTATCTGGGCGATTTGTGCTTTTCAGTTAATTCGAATAAATAGACCAAAATCTCCTTGTCAAGCAGAAGAACTGGTTTCAGAATGTGAAGAAAGATGTTATGAAAAAAAATGGAACCAAACACCACTAAAATGCAGGTTAGTTAGTCTATGGAAAGGATTGGCATATTTCGTTACACTCACTATAGAAACCATAAAAATTTTCCAAAAATAACCGGAATTCTCTTCTGGAAAACGGGCTAATAGTACAAGCTTCCACCGCTAGGTAAGTGTTCTAGAAACCGCAATTTGCCAATAATGGCCCATTATTGGCCAATAATCGGCCATTATTGGCAAATTGCGGAATTTCCGCAAAAGTTGCGGTACAACGGTCGAATTGCGTAAATTGCGGACTAAAAAGTACCTCAAAATTCCAAAATTTTAGTGCCAAAATGCTGCATTTGTTCTATCCGCAATTATGGAAACATTTTGGGAAAAATTTATTTTCCGCAAAAATAGCAGGCTTACCTATCTGCTCCAGTCTACCAGTTTGAGTTGTTGTGACACTGCATTCGACTTCAGTGAATTTTTTTTAGCGATCTGGCGCAGCAAACACGACCCTGGCCGTGTGTAGGAAGCGTGAAAACGTGTCAAACGCACTTCTAAGTGCGGACAAAAATGCGCACAATGCACGTACGGGTATTTGAGCTGACTGACGGTCAAATACACGTGTACCACACTTATACAGACGTGTGGCACTCAACTAAAGACTAATAATAAACAAAATATCATATTTGTTCGATAAAACTTACTGAAAATGATCCAGAAACCCTGGAAATACATGAAAGTGCACAGTATCCGTGTGCGCGGCCATTTGTAATGTACCAGAGACATCTGGTGGCCGGAATTAGAAATAATAACAAAAGATACACTCAGAATAGAGGATGCATGATGCCAGATGGATAAAACACATCTCAATAGCATCATGCATTCCCTTTACAATGAAAGTATGGGAAAACATAAGAAACAACACAAAATTACCCCGAAATATGAAAATATAACCGATAAACAATAAACCAAACAATCCAATGTCATTCCACATCGAAACACGGTAAATATAAGCCCGTAACCAATTTATATTGTCCAAAAAGGTTTCGAATGTCAACATTTTTTTGTAGACTACTGTATTTTTAGCCCATACTTCTAAGACGCAATATTTTACTTGAAAAATGAACCATAAATTGGATGCGTCTTGAGGTCCAAAATGTGCCTTATAATCCCAACTTATGTGCGAACATAAGCAAACATAGGCAAATCAAAAAATCCCGAAAAATTAATTCAGGGATTGAAATATTGAAATATAAGAATTTTTTAAAATAACATCATTTTGTTATGAAAATTGTCTATTTGTCTGCGTTTTGTAATGACTGATTTACATGAATGATATGTGACAATTAAATTTTGTTTCCTCTCATAATATCTGTTCTAGGAATCCACCTTAAGTTTTTACTCTTGGCTGAATTCTGGCTTTGTTCTAAAATTTGAAACTCCTTAAGAACTTGATTATTGACAACTGACATGTAGTAGATTAACAATTATATTATTAATGGATGATATTTCTGTTAGATTACCATTTATGGAAAATAGAAAACTACCCCTTTGCATGACTCCAGAAACAGCTAAACAGACCATCAAAATGTATTTTGAAGTTCAATTCAGGACAGATCCTCAGAAAGACTGTAAATGTTTGATGAGCTGCGAACAAACAATATTCCTACCTTCAATGATATACGAAGATACTCCTCGACATAGCCATATAAAATACATTATTGATAGCAACATCCGAGAAGTAATTGAAGAACAGATAACAATTACCATTGTGAAATTACTCTGTCAAATCGGATCGATTTTTGCTATTTTAACCGGTCTCTCGCTTTTTGGACTTGTCGAATTTTTCATTTGATTCAAAAATCAACAAAACCACTCTTCAACTTTTCAATCGCTTATATAATTCTACATTTTCACTTTCCACGCACATTATAATGGTATTTTATAAAAGCTTTGAAAATGTAAGTAAAAAGTAACATGAGAAAGTATTCTCTGCATGATTTTCGTTAATTGCAGCAGAAAACACCAATTTAGACCAACTAACTCATAGTTCAATTTGAAAGTTAAAAACCATTTAATCCCAAACAAAATTCAAATGAGTAGAGTTAAGTAACACCAGTTGTGAATAATTAACACAACATTTTCAACGTTCAAACTTCAGTAGTTTTAAAAACAAAACAAAGAAAAAGCTTTTGCATAATGATTTATGCTAAAACAGATACCACGGCTCAATCAATGCAAGTCACTTACTAAAAGCACAGTTACAAAGTAATTTTAGCCTCAGTCTTGGACGAAATTTCAAAAACTTTAAATGTATTTCAACTCGGTGAACTGAATTGTAAAATGAATTCTTGTTGTTTCATCTCAATGTAATAGTTTTAGGTTAACTCATGGCCCCAGCTACTAAACTGTTTCAGTATCTATTTAACTAACTTTTAATATAATTTAATATATGTTTCTCAAAACTATGGCATAAAAAAAATGTTAATGTATCCCCACTTTTCAAAAATTTCTCAAATTTATTACAATATTTTACAAATTTCTCCGATTTCCTACAATTTTTCAAATTTCTTAAATTTTGACTACATTTATCCAAATATTAATACATTTTTATCAAATTTTTAAAACTAATTTTTTTCTCCATTAATGTAACAAGGCACCATTGATTAGTCAGTGCACGACTAAATTTTATATAAAATCATGCACAAAATTATGTATTATTATTAAATAGAAATAACATCCTAAGTGCCCCTAAAATTAAAGATACTACACGTAGTGCGCCTATGTCTAAACACGCCACTGTATAAAAGCACGGACAATTAACTACAAAGTGACATCAGAAAACATTCATTTAAAAGCTCCGCACACAAAAACATAAAGAGCTGATTATGTATCACAGCAACCTCAAAATCGTCTGAAATCTGAAATTCAATTAATCACAGTAACCACACAATCCATTCCCAAATATTGAGTTAGATAGTTGAACGCCCAACTTGCGTTATGTACGTATTTAAGAAACAGGAGACATAGCAAGCAGACACATCAATGCAGACTATATTGATCACATTCTCAAACACACTCGATACACTAGTTGTCTAAAAGCACATTGGCATACCATTTGCATTCGAAAAGTTGTGACGATTCTACTTTTGGCTGATTTATTAGCCATTTTAAGAGATAAATCGGTCGGAACAAGACGTTGTTAAGACTAACAACAACCTAACCGAGATAAGCTACGAAATGTGCGCTAAATGAATAAAACAACGAAATGATATAAACTTACGGTTTTACTTGCTTGTTTCTACGAATACAAATGGTTCGGGGTTCTGGATACGTGTAAGCGGCGGCTACACTGGTTGAGGATCCGGGCGATGCACGAAGGGTACGGCTGACTTTGCGGCATCGTCACAAATAACGCTACGGAGACGTATTTGGTCCGCAGCTCGAATATCTAATAATACGAAGAGTCCTTCGTATGGAAAGGAATATTCTGTAGAATATTCCAGGTCAAATAAATACAAAGTGATTAGTGGAATACAACAAATGAATTGTTGTATAAATATTAATGGGGCGGGGACAGTCACGACAGTCGACAGGACCGTCGCGGGAGTTGTTGAGGCTCCATCCGCCAGCATGCCTTACGACGACAAGATCTCGTGATCAGGCGCCGAGTATTTGTTTGTACGCTTTACATCGCTATCGGTGGTACCAACCACCGGGTAAACATTCCTATGGATTTACCAATTCCAGGATTACCAATACCTGAGTAATTGTTTAACGAAATGTCTTCACGGACAATTCTCACGGGCTACCAACCCGGCGTAGTGTGCCTTTAAATATGCCATTCACCGACCACTAAAGTACGGAAGGACCTATGATACGCAATTCGCCCTGGAATAGCATTTGTCCGTGTTTGTTTCGTGCTCGGGTGGGACCTCCCGCACACACGCTCTTGGCAGAGCGTCTGACCCTCGTCCGAGGAATCGCTCAGATAGATGCGACTATCACCGATCATATAGTTTGACATTTATTTAACGGGTTAGTCAATCCCGTGCATGAGCATTATACTATGCCACCGTATGAAATCCTACTGTCCCTTAGAACAGCTGGCTAACACTACGGGGCCATTTCATGTTGTTAACATGTCTACAAGGTTAGCCTTCCCCGATGGGCCCTACAACAAGCAATAACGAGATAGTAAGTCTACATATCCATTGAGAGCTGAGGAGGCCTGATGTGTCGATAAGAAAGAGAGAAATCAAACGATAACCAACAATACATACAAACAATATTCAAATCAAGCCAGGGGCCTGGTAGAAAACCAGAGCTTATATAGTTCCTGAGAACAATCAGATTGGCGACAGCCAATCAGGTGCCTGGATCGACGGATTCGTGGATCACTAGTCCGGACCTAATAGAGACCGGGGTTCGGACCTAATATGGAATTGGGTCCAGAAGGGTCCGATTGGTCCCCTTCAACAAGTAAATATAAAATATAATATTGATTCGGCAGAATCAATATTTAAGTAAATAATACTTTATCATGTTTAATAAATAATTTATATTTATTCACGTCATTCCGACAATTAATTATAATTCTCGCAATTCATTCGAAAATGCGCGCTTTTAGTCAAATAGCGCCATCTGGCGGCAAATCGGAAATTATACGGTTTTATAACCGTCACAAAGTGATTTAGACTTAATTAATTAATTTTATTTACAGTAATCTTGTTTGTGTATCAATGTAAAATGTAAAATCTTTTACTACAACTGTTGTAGTATCCGATATCAATGTTTCAAATGCACTTTGTCTTCTCGTTTCTAAAGTGCCTCTGCTGGAAATGGCCTCGGATTCCAGCAGGAGCACATCTCAAAAACTTGAAGAGGAGAATACCTTAATCGTGCACCTGAAATACACCATTTGTAACATTGTGCAAATCGTAGAAATAAACCTATTGATAGACGTAACACAAGTTGTTAACAGATTTCTTATTTCACACATCAAAGCAATAATATTGAAGCAAAAACCTATTGGGGACAAATTGTAATATTTATAGCATTTGTGACTTTAAAAAACCATTTTGGAATTGCTTGCTACACAGTACAAGTAACCACTCATCATAGACAAATTAGTAAATAAAACTGTTTTTCAGCAAAGTAATATAATTTCCAAACACAACACAATTTACCCATCGGAAAATGTACAAATGTAAAAAAGAGAAAAAAACAACCAATTACGTTTAATTGTTGGAATTTGGCAGGTTGCGCCTAAACTCATGAACGGTCAATAATAACGGAGAATTTGAAATTTGTCTCAATCTCATGTCTCGTCACTTCATCACCGCATCATGGCCGACATACATTTCTACCATTATAAAGAATTGAGCGATTTCATCGTGCATTTCAAGAGCCTTCTTTCAAAAGTGCTCTTGGCCCGTCAATGCCTTAATGTGCCCTAGACGAGTGCCAGCGTGGGAAGTGGTTTCCAAAACCAACAGAGCACACTTGAAGAACGTTATAAGCGAAGAAAATAATTTAGCATTTTGAATGCACTTTTTGAATGCAAATATTTCGCCCAAATTTCTATGTCAAAATTAAATGTTGTTTACATTGCAAGGATGGGATTCAAATTCAGCGGTGTAGTGATATTAAAACAGACTAGAAATAAAGAAATCAATCAGTGGACTTGTTAGGTTTTTTTTACGGAATTGGGTGGTAGATTGGTTTGTAGCTTTGTTCGATACCCCTGCTCATTTGCTTGAGGAGTAGCCTAGCGGTCGAACAGACTGAAATGCTCTGTCTACGGACACAGCAGCTGACCCAATACTCAAAAATTACAGCACTGCAAACACACTTGTAAGTACCTGATCAAAGCAAGAGACGCCGATTCTCTAAGACGTTCATGGGTCAGTCTAAGCAACACGTTGTTAAAGTTTAACCCCTTCCGCCCACTCAGACCCTGTGTCTGAAAGGAGTGAGTTGAACAGCTAAAGCCCTCCAGATCACAGAGTGAAACACCTGTGACTAGTTCTCTCCTTATCAGTTTCTCACCAGAAAGAAAAAAAACATAAAAATAAAAAGAAGTAAATGCTTCTTGGGTTTCTCCAAAAGGAAAAACCACAAAAAAATTGCACATTTTCTATCACACAAAGTGCATTACCGAGCTCAAGCATGAAAGAAAATGAGACAGAAGAAAAACAAGTGTTATTCAACCCAGTACCCCTAAGTGGGGCAGACAGCAAGACTATAGTAATAAAATCGCTGAGAGTCCCACCCAGGAGCAGGGGGAAGAAAGCACAAAAGTCACAACAGTCTGACAGGGACACGAGCAATACGAAACCAGGGCACCTGCTGCAATAAACACCAGATGCATTGGTTGGTTGCAGTGTATCTGAAAATTAAATCAGAGTCTTCAACCACACCAGCACTGTGAGAAAATAAAATCCCTTTACAATTTTCAAATGAGTAAGCGCTAAGATCCCACTTTGAACCCTTTCTTAACGAAAATCCAACAGTGCAGACCAGAGAACCCCTCAAATTCCTGAATTGCAAAAAGGAAGAAATCAACACAATCCCAAAAAAACAATAAACAAGGAAAAGGTGTTACCCCCCCCCCCCCAGAGTGCTCACAGGGCAAAGGTGGCGAAGCAAGGAACCCTCGCTGCCGCACCCAAGCCCTACAAAACAAAATGGTGGGGAAAAACACAGATCTGCCCTCCAAAATCACTTCAACAAAAATGGCAATTGCTCAAAAAATATTTGCAGGGGAACAGACTTTTCTTCCACCCTGTACATCCCATTAGCCATAGGAGTTTTGCAAATGTCTCGATCTATGTGATGTGACACAACAAAGTACAAACAGATTCCTGATTCTCAGCCTACCATAGGAGTTGCTGTTTTTAATAAATGCATCCGGACATTGCGTCAACCTTAATCCTACGCGAAAGCCTCTTTACTGTGCGACGATAGTGGCAATATCGGACTCTATTTTGGAATGTTTTGTTTGACACTCGTTGATTTATTTGCCCACTGCTCCAAAATCAAGTTGACCAGAAAAAGAAAATCAAATTCAGGCACAAACCAGGAATGACTAAGGAATACTAACCATATTGCGACTAAATAAATGCCCAATTCCCCATCACATTAAAAAAAAACAGTTATAGTGAGCGGAGGGGAAGTGCTGGCCCCCCTTGTTAAGAAAAAAACCCAAGACCATGCAAAAAAATCAAGAAACAGTGTTAGTCACTCCTGGCTGAAGTGCCCCCTGTCGCCAGGTGCTACTGCTTTGAAGTCGTAGTGCTGCCACCAGTAGACGAAAAAAGAAAACAAAAACACTGAACTTGAAATTGATTCAAAAAGAAAAGAAGCTAGATAGCCATAATCACTCATGATTTGATTAATTCTAATATATAAATGAAAAATAACTTAAGCATTAATCTTGATACAAAATCATTAAAAAGTCGAACTTAATTAAGAACAATAAGTATTTAAGTCGATAACAAAGTTAGCCATAAAATAAACTCTGTGGTTTATCGGAAACCAGTGTGGCCATTACTGCAAGGTTAAATGTATTTTAAGCTCACATTAAATTAAACTGTCCACATGTCGTAGAAATTCTAGTCCTGATTGAAGTAAAATCCACTTGTTTATTTATATTTTTTAAATTAGATTTTGTGCCATGAACTGCCAGCTGTCAGTATTGGCAGATATATACACGCATATATCCATTAATAATTCCGTTCATGTTAAATAAATTATGCAGAAATTGATGCGTTTTAATCCAGATAAGTGTTGTACATTTTATTTTTATCTCAGAAGTGTATGTTTTTGTATGTCGTGGAAATTCTATTCCTGATTGAAGTAAAATCCACTTGTATATTTTTTACTTTTTAAATTCGATTTCGTGCCATAAACTACCAGCTGTCAGAATTGACAGTAATATACATGCATATATCCATTAATAATTCCGTTAATTATAAATAAATGACGCAGAAATCGATGCGTTTTAATCCAGATAAGAGCTATGCATTTTATTTTTTATCTCAGGAAGTGTTTTGGCAAGCTAGACCCCATAGGAGGTCTATGTCTCTCTCTCACACGCTATACAGGCCTGGAGAAATGAGGTTGGTGCTGTACAAGTATGCACATAATAGAGATATTATTATGTATTGTAAGTTGATTAGTTATTTGTCTGTCTGTTCATGTGTTTAGCTAGGTTCACACTTGTGTTCACACTAGACGCAATGCAAGGAAAAATTAGTCAAATGCAAAGTAGAGTCTGTTCATACTGAAGGGTATGTGTGAACAGAGCTGAAACAATTGATGTTTCGTCTGGCCAATCACATGGTTTCTATGTGACCTGGAATTGTGTCTTGTTCTAGAACTAGTTCCCCAATCCAAAATCACCTTGTCACCTTGTCCTAACTTTGATTTTTGACCTTGTCCTAACTTTGATATTCATGACATGGCAAAAAAATACAATAGTATGCAAAGAGTTGCAATACATTCGCATAATTCTACAAAATGGTTTAGAAATATGTCAATTCAGTGGCGAAGCTAGGGGCGGGGGGTGACACCTGTATAGGGATGACACCGGCCGGATTGAAAAAAATATATATGATATTTTTTTTTCAATCCCAATCGGGTGTCACCCCTATATACAGGGTGGAAGATAAGTCTGTTCCCCTCAAATATTTCTTGAGCAATTGCATCTAGGCCAACTTTGATGAAGCAATTGTATAGGAAGTTTGGTGAGAGCAAACCAATGATGTCATCAAATTTGACCTTGAAGGCCATTTTTAAGGTTATTCACTTGCTAACTTCTTAACCAATCAGGTTGTGACGATTCTACTTTTGGCTGATTTATAAGCCAATTTGTGATAGATAAATCGGTATAAACAAGACGTTGTTAAGACTAACAACAACCTAACCGAGATAAGCTACGGAATTCTGTGTGATATGAATACCTAAACGAATGGAAATAACTTACAGTTTTGTGTGATTTTAATACATGTTTATTAATCATAATAACAATGGATAAGGTTCTTGGCGCGTGTAAACGGGCAGCATCAACTGGTTGAGGATCCGGGCGAAGCCAGAGGGATACGGCTGACTTGCGGCATTGTCACAAATAACGGTACGGAGACGTATCGGGTCCGCAGCTCGAATATCTAATAATACGAAGAGTCCTTCATAATAAAAGGAATATAAAGTGATTAGTGGAATACAACAATTTATTGTTGTATAAATATTAATGGGGCGGGGACAGTCACGACAGTTGAGAGAACCGTCGCGGGAGTTGTTGAGGCTCCATCCGCCAGCATGCCTTACGACGACGAGATCTCGTGATCAGGCGCCGAGTATTTGTTTGTACACGACAAGTCGCTATCGGTGGTACCAACCACCGGGTAAACATGTCCTGTGCTTAGCAGCTGGGATTACCAATACCCAAGTAGTTGTTTAACGTAATATTAACATATTACTCGCGGGCTACCAACTCGGCGTGTGTACCTGTAAATAAGCCATTCACCGACCACTAGAGCACGGAAGGACTTATGTTAAGCAATTCGCCCGAGATGACATTTGTCCATGTTTGTTTCGTGCTCGGGTGGGACCTCCCGCGCACGTGCTCTGGCAGAGCATCTGACCTATGTCCGAGGAATCGCTCAGATAGATGCGACTATCACCGATCATAAGATGGGTATTTGTTTAACAGGTTAATCATCCCGTGCATGGATGACACACTATGCCACCGTACGAACTCTAACTGTCCCGTAGAACAGCAAGCTAACGTTACGGGGCCATTTCATGTATTTAACATGTCTATTACCGGAGTTAGCCTTTCCGAAAGGGCCCTACAACAACAATAACAATATAGTATTTATACTAATTGTGGAGAGCTGAGGAGGCCTGATGTGTCGACAGAGAAAGTGAGATCAAACGATAACAACAATTCAACTACAGACAATATAGACATATTCAGTTATCAAGCCAAGGGGGATACTGGTTGGAAAACCAGAGCTTATATAGTCCTAGAGAACTAGTAGGTTGGCAACAGCCAATCAGGTACATGAATCGGTGGATTCGTAGATCACTAGTTCGGACCTAAAAGAGACAGGGGGGTTCGGACCTAATATGGAATTGGGTCAAGAAGGGTCCGATTGGTTCTCTTCGAAAGGTAAGTATACTTTGGTATTGATTTGATAGAATCAATATTACTAAGTAAATAATACTTAGTTATGTGCAATAAAATATTTATATTTTATTTGCCGTAATCAAGTAATGATTTATCATGACTTTTAACTTTTCTCAAGTTTGAATTACGCGCGTTTAATGAACAGCGCCATCTATTGTGAACATTAATAAATATGGGTTTATAACCGTCACAAGGTTAGAGCAAAATTTTCAAATTTTGTTAGTTTTAATTAGAGGGGAACCTCAATTCTTAACAACAAACCATAAAGATAGCTTAATGAAATAAGTTTTTGCAAAATTTCAATTATTTAAGTTTACCACTCGTAGTCACCCTTATGGAGGCAATGGATGCAACCATACTACTTTAGTTGTTTTCTAAAAATTGATTTAACACAAGTCAATTTCCTTCTACTGACAAAACCAACAAAAAGTGGTATTACCGTAAGTGGCACTTGTACATACCAGACTGCATTGAGCAAAAAAACCAATTCAGTCTGCACGCACTTTTCTAACTACAACTACAAATAATAGTATTGAAGTTTTCCATTTAAATTGGTTGATAGCAAAATATATATTAGCAAGCATCAATCAATTTCAGCACGCAGAAGACAGACCTACTCTGAAGTGGCGCAGTTACGAAAAATTGAAGCAGTTTGGTTTCTAGTGAGTCATGTAAACGTGTCTCAAACTACTAAAGAGTAATTTGTATTCATTATACTCCGTTCCACAATTACTGGTGACAAAGTCCAATCGCTTCAGCTCCTCACAACTCAAGCTCAAGCATACAATAAGCGATAATACGATCCGAGCTTTCACCTGATTCTGAATAACCAGCAAGCAGGTCAGTTTCCTTATTGCAATCAACAGGTTTGTTTTGAAAATATTATTAGGTTCAGTTTTTAATTCAAAGTAAATAATATTTCCCACTCTATTGATTATTTAAACTTATTTATCTTACGATCCACACATTACACAGCTACAGATTAGTAAACAACTTGACTGAGGGTTATATCGATCTAACTTGAAAAATGATGTTGGATTTCGCCTGCTTCCTGTCGCAGTGGGCATGCTCACATCATTTAAACAGCAAAACATGCTCGACTCCAATTTTAAACTGCTTTTAAATTTTAATTAAGTGAATTATACTCCCTTCTTCCTACTGACGCTTTTATTAATGTAAAAATGTTGTTCATAACATCAAAATTAATTATTACTTGTGTAATTGATACCCAATAGCTGTTTGAGAAAAATACGCGATGGGTGGCTACAGATCAAATCAACCAGTTGGCAGAATTCAACAACTTAGAAGACGGAGGATGCAACGACTTGTTGCCAGCATTGTGGCGAAGCAACCACAGATACCAGCATTCATTCAATCTGTGACAACCATTACAAAAAAGAAAAAAATTGTCTCTGCTCTGCTTTTCACATTACTCATACTCAATTTGACCGTGTTTGTTTACCAAACTACAGATCGAGTATTGTTATTCATGAATGAACCAACAATTGTCGATGCGCACTTAATAGAAACAACGTATGGTTCTTATCCTTTTATTTATATTTTTCCAATAACAACTCAAGAATATAACAATTATTACCGTGGTGGATGTAATGCTTGTGGTGATTCGGCATCACCTGAAGAAGTAATTAGCGGTGATTATTGTGTTACTAATACTCGCCACTAGAGCGCGCTAGAAATACCGACTAGACTGACTAGTCTCGTGTTTCTGCGAACCTGCATAATCGGAAGGATTTGCATATGACGTCATTTCCGGTTAGTATATAACGCCGATACTTGACCGGAAACGACACTACAGTTACCACATTTCAGCAAGAGCACCATTTACCTCACCTTTCAGGCCGTTTCACGGATTGATCGAGGACCGGTGCCCGCTGACCATCTCAACTGTACAACAGCCACATTTATTTAGCGTAGCCAATCTACGCTAGAATAAATATTCGAACGATATTCGTTTAATTCGCACGAGAAAGCGAATTCTCGCGTGTTCATAATAACACGTGGAAATACCCTAGACAACAAACATAGACCACGCGTAGGACTAAACAATTGGATCCGCCATTGTTTAGCGGCAACTCGTATTCGCAGCCGAATCCGAGGACCAACACAGGAAACATCTTGACTTATATTTGTATTAGTAAGCGTGTTTTAATAAAGCAGTATTTGAAATATATTGTATTCCCGAGTGTATTATTTATTATCTTTAACCACAAAGTCGAATCACGACACGTGGGGGCCTGTCCGGGATAGATTTGCTAACCTTAAGACAATACTTTAAATAATAACCGGGATCTTTCGATCGATCATTATATCGTAAGAAATGACAAAAACTACCGCAGAAGATAGAAAAAGGCGTAACGACGAAAAGGATAGAAAAGAAGCCGAAGAAATCGAACGCCAAAAAGCGGAAGAAGCGAACCACGTGGAACCAGAAGTCGAGACTAACTCGACTAAAGTTTCAACGGAATCATCAAGTGAAAGCCTTCCCCTTGCAAGACAACTTCCGTTTACGGGAGGCGAATTCGAAGGATCAGGAAGCTCTCACGAAGAAAACGGACTAAATAAATCGTTCGAAAACCCTCGATTCGGATTGAAAAGCCCAAGACCTGTCGAAAAGGATCCCAGTGAAATGGATCTAATGACTCTTCTAAATAAAGCGGCAAACACAAGTGCCGCAATGATCAACGAGGCTGCCCGCGCAGACCAAGCAAGAACAGTCGCGTTAGAGAAGAAGAAAAACGAATTGATGGAAGATTTAGCCAGAGAGCATCGCGAGAAATTAGCTGCCATGGAACAGAGCTTGGCACAAGAACACCAAGCTAAACAAATGGCACTGGAGCGCGAGCTGGCTCGAGAATTGCTCGCGAAGCAGAAAATAATCGAACGAGAAATGGCAAAGGACTGCCAGATCCGGCCGCCAAGCAACGGGTTAAGCCAGCATTCGGAGCCAAACTCCGTACAGAGCTCCCCAGAACGGTCTCACACAGCTAAGGAGCTGGTAGCCAAAGCAATAGAAGTAACTCGGGTAGCTTGCGCACACGGCATCGAGATCGACCAGGACAAGGATCCCTACGCAGAGCTAAGCCGAGTAATCGACCTAGTAAATCAGAGGACTGAAAAACGATCGGCAGATAACACGGCCAGACGCGGAGAGAAACGACGTCGGGTCGGAGCAGATCGACAACAGTCCGAGACAGGCGGCGAAGCAACGTCAGACAGCGAAAGTATCGACTCTCAAGCATCTCACGGCAGTATCCGAGTCAACGGACTAGATAGCATCTTGAACGAATCGGACGAAGTCAAAGGAGAACTGTACGAGGCGTTTATACAAGATAGGAGGAATAATCAGGGCGCGCAATCATGGGCAATAAAAAACTCATTCGCAATGAAAACTGGCCAAACCAGTAATAACAACCCAGGCGACCCTAACGCAGAACTAATCAGATGTATAAATCAGAAGAATCAAATACGCAACGAAGTAGGTCAAAATAAACTGGCCATGCCGACGCTCGAGGAGATTAACGCAGTTAAAAATCACCTCGAAAAGAAACACGCCGCCGAAGCGTATGCTGGGAGAGATTCCTACGTTTTTATCAAAAAAACGAACGAAGGCCTCACGGGGACCCGACTGGACGATCTGATACCGCCCGGAACAAAGTTGAGCCAAACCTCCGCTCCAGAGAAAGCGAACCCAGATAACTCAACCATAGCGCAAGACCTCACGAATAACCCGAACACCGCGGGATCATCAGGGAAAACGTCGTTCCAACACAATCAGTTCGGACTGACGGGCAACGGTACGCATTACCCAAGCCTCCCTTCCGACAATCCACGATCATCACCGCTGCTTAGTGAGACTGACTCGCTAAGCAACCAACTACGGACGATGAGAGACGAACTCCTTCAGGCCATGGACCAAAAGCTTCAACAAAGCCGTGGCCAAGAGACCGAGGAGGACGATCGAAGCGAAGGATTGTTGAAACGTTACTCCGCAGACCGATGGCTGTATTCTCGCAAGGATAACAACATCAAGTGGACGACCCTGAGACTAATTAAGTTCGACGGATCCTGGAACGCCGGCAACTTGTTTTTGGACGAAGTCGCCCTGACGATTAATCGCTTAGGAGCGGAACCCGACGAAATGGTTGCACGCGGAATACCAGAAATGCTGATCAACCGGGCCCGAAACTGGTACGCTGATGTCCAACCCCGAAACTGGGAAGATTTCGTCATAAAGTTCCACAATCAATATGGCGAGACGAGCCAAGAAATCCAGAAAAGAGTAAGCTCTATGAAGCAAGCTCCCGGGGAAACTCTGAGGGAATACGTACAACGAGCCGACAGCCTGTTCCGTGAAATGGACAAACCATTTGACCAACACGCTCAGAAAGCTCTCTTCGAACAAGGACTAAACGAAACCGCAACCAAAGTCCTACGAGAAATGAACGCTCCTAAGGGGGATAATTTCAAAGCCATCCTAGCTTTCGTCGAGAAGAAACACACCGAAGTAAATGCTCGGTATAACGAAAATCTGACAAAAGAAGAGCGAGCTCTAGGAGTGGCCCGACAGCAACGAATACAGGAGCGCAGCATAGACTCCACTAAGCTGCTCCAATCGCGAAATTATCTAAACGGAAGTATAGAGCCACTCCCCTCAAAGAAAAACCAACAAGCTTCTAACCCTTTACCACCTCCGAGTAAGGCCTATCGCACGCAAACTAACGCCGCCGAGGAAAAGTCGGAAGACGAAGTAAGCGAAGACTCTGAGCAATTCTCGGAAAGCGATGAGGCTGACGAAGGTATCAACGATGTGGTACACGCAAACATGGGGAAGGAACTGGCGCCCAGCTACCGACCTCAGATGAAGTCCAGAAAATCGGAACACCACAACCCGAAAACAGAGGCGACTTCCGAGAAGAAGGACTACCCCAAAAAACCTTTTGAGCGGGAGGGAAAGAAGAAAAGCCCTTGTAATTTCTGTAACGAAGACGGCCACTGGCGTCAGGCCTGCCCAAAACTGGCAAAGAAAAAAGCCGACGACAAGGCCGCAGAGCGTGAGGAGCTAGTGAAATTGCTCGCGAAGGAACAAGACAAAATCTTGAAGGAACTCACCGCCAAACTCGACAGTATGACAAAAAACTGGAACTCGCGGGCGGAACAAAAGTGATTCCACATCCGCTCGCGATAACTTCGAAAACGATGGACCTTACTCTGGTGGAAAAACAAATTAAAGAAATGGAAAAATTGTTGGAATTCTTCGAGGAAGCTGCCAACGAGGAAGTCACAACTCCAACCAAAAAACGGAAATTCGAAATTAGAGACGAAGACGGTATAGCCAACGCTTTCATGACTTTGCCGCTTGACCAAGGGGCCAATCCTCTTAAAAAGCGAATACTTCGTTGCAACCTATCAACAGAAGCGAAGAGCGTACTGGCTAAAATACCAGTCTCTTTCGGCAAAAAGGTGTTAATGGGACTACTCGACTCGGGAGCGGATCAGTCGTTTATCTCCACCGACTTATTCGAATCACTCGAAGAAAAAATACAGAAAAAATTACGGGGAATGAACGAGAACATTCGAGTTCTTACAGCAGCGGGAGAAGTTAGAGCAGTGGGGACGTTATCAACCGATTTTGTATGGGAAGGAGGCACGATTAAGCATTTCTTCATCGTGTTACCAACCCGAGACACAATCCTGCTGATAGGAATGGATTTGATGGAACGGATGAACATCCAGCCCAACCCAGTCACACGTTCGTGGAATTACATCGACAACCACGAGGACCCACGACTACCCATAATACCTCCGGAACTCCTAGACAAAGCTAAGGACGACGAGGAATGGGGAGGAGGCGAAATTAAGAAGTTCATCCAAGACTATAATTTTAAGTCGTTTAATACTATCCTCCAAGAGGAGAATTTAATACATAATCTGGCCATGGACGCCAATCTTGGAGAAGAACAAACGAAACTCCTCGAGGAAATGCTCAAGAAGCACTCGAAGAACTTAAATAAAGATCCAGGAAAGACTAGTTACGTAATGCACGAGATCGAATTGGTTACGGGAAAACCGGTGCGAGTACCTTTTAAAACTATGAATCCCCAAAAGAGACATATCGTAAGAACGATGTGCAACGAGTTGCTCGAAAAAGGGATCGTGTCGCACGCCATCGGAGAATATGGAATGAGGATTGTCCTCGTCATGCGACCAGGCTCCGAACCGCGCCTCTGCATCGATTATAGACCTTTAAACGCCATAACCGTCATCGACCCCATCCAAATGCCGTCAATAGAAGCGATTCTACGGGAGCTCGCCCCATTTAACTGGGTCACGACCATGGACTTGTCCAAGGGTTACTGGCAGGTTGAATTGCGGGAAGAGGATAAAGAGAAAACAGCTTTTTGGGCACCACAGGGTCGACTGATGTTTAATGTAATGCCCTTCGGGTTAGTAAACGCACCCGCCACCTTTCAAAAACTAATAGAAAAAGTTCTCGGCGATGCCTTACACAAATACGCATGGGCTTACCTCGATGATATAGTCATAGTCTCCCAAACTTTTGAAGACCACCTGATACACGTGAATGACGTCATGGAGCGACTCACAAAAGCCGGTCTAAACATTCATCCAGGGAAAAGTAAATTTTGCCGCAAAGAATTGGCATTCCTGGGTTACACAGTCGGAACAGGTGGCCTATCCATCGACCCGAAAAAGACCCAGGCGATTAGCCAGTTCCCCGCCCCGGAAGATGTAAAAGGAGTCCAACGTTTCATGGGCATGGTGAATTTCTTCAATCGATTGCTCCCAAATTTGGCAGACGTCGCGGCACCCATCACAGATCTGTTACGCAACGATAAAGATTTCGAGTGGACTGACCACTGCGAAACATCGTTTAACAAGATAAAACAAATGCTGATCGATGTAAAACGAATTCCCCTACCAGATCTTAATCGAGAATTCACTCTTCACACCGACGCCAGTCGAATTGGCCTAGGTGCTGCGTTGCTTCAAAAGCATGACATCGACGGAGTAGTGTTAGAGGTCCCGACGATGTTCATCAGCCGGAAATTACAAGCAGCCGAAAAGAATTATAATGCGACAGAGTTAGAATGTCTAGCCGTCGTCTGGGCAATCCGAAAATTCAGACCATACCTGGAATTTACCAAGTTCAACGTACAAACTGACCACGAAGCACTAAAGTGGTTAATGGCGTTGAAGGAACCGTCCGGAAGAATGGCTCGCTGGCAGCTAGAATTAATGGCTTGTGACTTAATCATTGAATACCGACCCGGAAAATTCAACGTCGTGGCAGACGCCCTCTCACGAGCCCCAGCTTCAGACCCCGAAGACGAGACCGACTGCGGAGAGGACGACTCACGCCTCTTCTACTGTCCGAACCCCGTCCGAAAATGGGAATTTAAAAAGCTAAACGAATTACCCAAGGAGAAACTCGAGTCAGGAGACCAAAATTATTACAATTATTGGCTCCGAGCATACCAGTCTGTCAAGGACGCTCACCCAAATTACGAGCTAACGATAGAACCTCGAATCTCCGACAAGTACGTTCGAGCATTCGTCGCCCACGTAAGCAAGGGGACGAATAGTAAGCCGCCCACCAGGGACGAATTAATAGCCGCCCAGATGACAGACGACTTCTGTAAAACTTATCGAAACTTCATCACAGATAAAAAATTTCCCGACGAGAATTTCGACGAAATCCAACGCGAAGAATTCGAAAGAGAAGCCTCCACGTACTTAATCGAGGATGGACTTCTACTAAAACACCACCCGAATTTCCGCGATGATCTGACGGAGACGGGAACTTCGATGAAAGTCGTTATACCCAGGAGTCTGCTGACAAGGTTTCTGTGGATGGTCCACGGACACCCGCTCGCCGGACATTCTGGAGTGGCCAGAACGATCTACCGAGCAAATCAACTTTATTTCTGGCCAAAAATGACCCGAGATATCGTTCGTTTTATTCATCACTGCCCCAGATGCCAAGCGTGCAAGCCGAGGACGCCCAAGAGCTACGAGAGAATCTCACTTGGCCCTTTCGCACCCTTCGATTGCTGGAGCGTGGATTTAATGGGCCCAAAGCCCACGTCATCCAATAAAAACAAATATATATTAGTAATCATGGATGTCGCGACTGGATGGCCCGAACTCTTTCCAATGGAGAGACCAACTAAGCAAAAAATCATTCGATGTTTGTACGAAGTGGCGCTTCATTTTGGATTCCCTCGAAAATTAATCTCCGATAATGGACCACAATTCGCGTCAAATTTGTACAAAGACTTCTGTAAAAAATTCGACATCGAGACATCATATACATCAACCTATAATCCACGGGCCAATCCCGTCGAAAGGTTAAATCGCGATATAAAATATGCACTAGCAATTTTCACCGATGTTCACTCCAGCTGGGACGAATATCTTCGTGAAATTGCCTTCAGCATCCGCACAACGATCTCAAGGAACCGCAAATTTTCTCCCGCGTTTCTAAACTTCGCTCGGGAACTCAGAGTACCCTGGGACCCACGAATACCGGAGGAAATACTGGAAATTGATCCTGAGAAGCCTCATATTTATGTCGACAGACTGGAGCAAATAATTTCGGCCACTTATCAGCACATGATGTCACACATATTCGACATGAGAGATCGTATTAGCATTGCTGGAAAGGATCGGCCCTTCTGCAATTTTAAAGTCAATGACCTCGTCTGGAAAGACACACATATTCAGTCCAGCGCCGATAAGGGGATCCACGCAGGCTTAGCAGACAAACGCGACGGCCCGTACGTCATACTCGAAGCCCACGGCGGAAACGCTTTCAAGCTAAAAAGATTGGCAGATAACGTTAATTTTAGATCGATCCACGCCCGAGAATTAACTCCATACTTACCTGAGTTTCCTCAAGAGGCTTGGACGGAATATCAGACGAAACCAGCGCAAAATCCAATTATTCGCGACATGTTTTTAGATGAACAAACTGGCCCAACCAATTTAGTTCAAGATGAGTCACACGAAGCGGCCGACGCCCCGGATGAGATTTCGGAGAGGGAGGAAATAGTCGAAGAATCTCCTAAAAAAGGAAAGCAATCAAACAAAAATAAGACTACAAGAATCCTCAAACCTGATAAAATATACGGTATGCGTCGACACAAGCCAAACCCGTTCATAAAAGACGGGAAACTCGTCGGAAAACAAAAAGCGACTCCGGCCATTGTCTCAAACAATCGATAAAAACAACCACAGGGGGGACACCTGTTACGTCCCACAATGCGTCTTAATTGGCCAAACCAATCAAAGATGACATGAGACTAATAGTTAACCTCTAACCCGACCCACATTTATCACTGTCATCTCCGACTAAGCGACGATCACCTCGAGGCAGCCGTAAATCAAAGTATCAAATTAATTTCCGAAAAATGAAAAGAAATGATTGGAAGAAAGAAATTGAACGGGCCGTAAACAACGCTTCCGAGGATGACGATGAAGATCAAGTGGATTTGTTACAAATCATTGTAAACAACGAAGAGGGAAATTGGGACGAACCCAATGAACCCGATGTCCAACCCGACGTAAGTAAAAAAAAAAAAAAAAAAATAGAAAAAATTCAAGTATCGATAATCAAAAATACGAAATAAGTTCGTGGACTGACCACAAACGAAAAAATAATTTAACTTTAAGTGACAAATTATCAAAATTAATCAAATACCGAAAGAAAAATTAACTTCAAAACACGTGGTCGAAAAGCACATGGCCGACCATGACGCCATCTTGTGTTAGACGAAAGAATCTCTACAAAAATATGACAAATTAATCAACGATCCTAATATATTTATTAATATTCTAATATTTAGGACGGATATCGCACTACGTGGGGGCAAATCGACCCGAAAAGAGTTTCCGCAGGCAGCTTATGGCGCGAAGTAATCCCCATACTGTTCCGACAAGCGCTCGAAGAAGCGGTCGACTTTGAACCATGGAAAATTCGCCTTTTATTGTCCCGTGCGATCAGCCGCTACTGGTCCAGCCAGCAAACGTTGATCCACTACATGCCGCGCCAATATCAAGCAGCTTTACGGGCAGTTATCTCGAGAAATATGGACCCGCCAGCGCCAATCCCGAATCCACTAATCCGAGCCGCCTTTCCTGACGACCAGCGAGGATGGGACGTTTACGAACAATGGCGCGACGCCGAAACAGATGAAGAAAAACACCAGATCCATATGGCATATTACGAAGAAGTAAGGCGGACCGCACATGACGAGGTTTTCAATTATCTACAGCCGGACGGTTACTCGACCGAGGAAATCAGGTTTTGGCTCCTTCAGATCCGCGAAGACCGGCCCGACCGCCCAGATTGGAGACCGAGACACGGTTTCATCACCTCGCAACGAGCAATGCATCAATTGCATTTTTTGGGCTTCTTTGGTCGCAAACGCCAGAAAGCCGAGAAACGTCTCTCCAACGAGCACGACGAAGCAGGCTGCTCAGCGAAGAAACAATGCCTGGACAAGCCAAGCACTTCCAGCAGCGCGCAGAATAAGAAACCCGCGACAGAGAAACGCCTGGCCAAACCAAGCGCTCTCTCTCGCCTGGGAAAGACGGAGGCCCCACAAACATCGCGATTTCAATCCAGGGACGCCCCGTCAACCAGCCGAAGAAGAGAAAATGTGCGCGAACGCCCCGACCGTCGAGAGGATCAACGCAGACGCGATAGGAACCAAGAAAATTGGGACGATTATCGTAGAAATTACTTCCGACGGCGGGAAGAAAACAAGGAATCCTGGAATAGACATCGAGAGGAGTTCCTACGCGAACGTGATGAGAAAGCCCGACGTGAACGAGAGAACCTCCGGTTACAGGACGAACGAAGAAGGAGAGGATCGGAGAGTCGCGCACGTTCATGGAAAGCGTATCGCGAAGAGGAATTACGACAGCGAGATAGGAGACGCTGTGAAGTCATCAAATCGATTTGGGACAGTCCCGAACCGATGAAGATTGACGACGAAGTGATTATCGACGAGGTCCCCGAGCAGAAGAAGATGTATACTCAGGCGGATCTCCTCGCGGTGGTTATGAAATACCAACAAATGCAGCCGAAACCAGTCTACCGCCCGACCCCCTCGACCGCCTCGAGTCTAGAGACGGCGCCAAGTGCTTTCATCAAGCCGGAACTCTCACAGACGAGAAGCGTAACATCCAGCGTCAGCCTCCCAAGCGCCTTTCGCAAGAAAGTGATAATCGGCGCACCGACACTGAGTTCTGAAGAACAACTCAGACATCGAGAAGCTCGCTTTGGACCGACCAAAGTCGAACCTCTCCCAACTATCCCCGAAGCCTCAACTTCAACGAGAACTCCAATCGTTTGGGACAAGCCCGAACCGGAAAAATCAAGACGTCTGGTCAGATCTGTGCCTCAGCCAACGACATCCACGGGACCCAATCCGATGTTGCCAGCCCCAGCAGTCATCCAAGCCTCGACTCCAATCAACCCTTCGGAGGTAACGTTGCAACAGTTTCTGGAGGTAACGACCGTGGAGCAAGCTAGAGCGCTTTTGTGCGAGATGGACTCCTACCAACAAAACGTGATCCAAAACGTCATCACGAACCTTCAGCGGATCTCAATTGAATATACGCAGAACAAAAATCGGGATCATCCAAATTGGAATACGAGGATCGTGGTTGCCATTACCGACTTGATGTCGATTTTGCTGGCCGCCGCCACCTTCCGAAACGCACGTGTTGCTGTAGCAGCCTGGATCGTGGTGGCCCACGAGGGTTTCCAAGTTCCGCCGGCTCTCGTAGACAGCTGGACACGTCTGGTGCCCTCTGCGGCAGTAATTCGAGCCCAAATGGTGGCCCAGGACCCGGATCCAGAGGCCTCCTACCAGAACGTTCGAGCGATAATTCAACGCTCGCTCCCGTCACCTTCGGCGGCCACGCCAACCGCAGAGGCTCCGGTTCCCAGGGATCCGACGCCTCCTCCTCCGCCTCCGCCGAGGGAGAAGGGACCCTCCGAGCCACTGGCCGAACCAGTCCCGCTCAAGAAGAAGGAACCCAAGAAAAAGATGCTCCTCCCAAAGTCGAGCAAGAAGGTTCCAAAGACGACAGAGCCTCAAATCGCCGCCAGACTCAGGATGTACTTCCCAGGGTTGTCCTTTACGAAGGACACGGAGGCAAAACTACTCCAGTCTCCAGATCGTGGCTATTCTCTTTACGTCTGGATGAAGGACGCTATCGAAGCCGGAGCCGGAGGCGAGCGCTTCATCCAACATCAACGACTACTCCGAGCCCATCGCGCACCAACCAGCATCGCCGAGGCCCAAAGAATCCACCACACCAATCAAGGTATGTCGGCCTTCCTGCCACCAATTTGGGCCCACGAACGAACGGGAAATCCGCTGGAAGCGCCGGGACACCTACGTTTCTACTTGAATGAGAGCGAAGACCCCTCGGACTACTCTTCAAGACTGACCACATCTCCCAACCTGGACGAACCAAGTTCGGAAGATAAGCCGAGTTATGCCGATAACTTGAAGAAATAAGTAATTAGAAATCGTGACGAGAAGACTGTCTTCTCCAAACTAGGAAATTATTATTATTTGTTTGCGTATCAATTATTTAAGAATGTAAAATATTTTATGCACCATTCATCATCATTTAAATAAAAAGATTATTTTATGATTAGATATTGTTCCTCCTTTTATTTAAGGGACCCCGATGATTTATTCTCGGGGAGGGACGTGTGGTGATTCGGCATCACCTGAAGAAGTAATTAGCGGTGATTATTGTGTTACTAATACTCGCCACTAGAGCGCGCTAGAAATACCGACTAGACTGACTAGTCTCGTGTTTCTGCGAACCTGCATAATCGGAAGGATTTGCATATGACGTCATTTCCGGTTAGTATATAACGCCGATACTTGACCGGAAACGACACTACAGTTACCACATTTCAGCAAGAGCACCATTTACCTCACCTTTCAGGCCGTTTCACGGATTGATCGAGGACCGGTGCCCGCTGACCATCTCAACTGTACAACAGCCACATTTATTTAGCGTAGCCAATCTACGCTAGAATAAATATTCGAACGATATTCGTTTAATTCGCACGAGAAAGCGAATTCTCGCGTGTTCATAATAACACGTGGAAATACCCTAGACAACAAACATAGACCACGCGTAGGACTAAACAATTGGATCCGCCATTGTTTAGCGGCAACTCGTATTCGCAGCCGAATCCGAGGACCAACACAGGAAACATCTTGACTTATATTTGTATTAGTAAGCGTGTTTTAATAAAGCAGTATTTGAAATATATTGTATTCCCGAGTGTATTATTTATTATCTTTAACCACAAAGTCGAATCACGACATGCTTTATGGAATCTGCCAAATAAGCAACATCAGAACTTTAGTGACTCCGTCAAACTTCTGAGTATTCCCAGTTACATAACTGAAGCCTACTTCAAAATGGTAAATCTCCGCACTTCCATATTTCTGGAAAACAAATAAACAAGAACACTTTTGCAGGGAAAATCACGTATTAACCTGACAGTTCTAAATTACGATTCCGTTATGCAACCTACTGCTCAAGTTTCAAGTTGTAAGTCAACACAAAACTTATATCTTCATTTATCGTTTCTAATTTCATTTTTGTTTAGCATTGCGGCTTCCGTATGGAGATGTTAATCACAAGATGGTGATCAAACTCAAATTCCCATCCCAATGCAACGAATATCATGTACGTTTTTATTTTAGTCCAAAACATAAATCTTTATCTTTACAAATTTGGGAACCTTCATCTTGGCTTAATCACCACATACTTTGTTGAACGAAATATTAAATATTAAAATATGTATGCTGATTCTTATTTCAGGGAATAATAGATACATCACCGATCAAATATCATTTTTATTATGATGATGGACTGTACATGTCGTTACATGCACATGGATCAGAAAATAAATATCTAGCTACAACTAATTTCCAAAAAGTAAGAAAAATACATGACAATTCTTTGTAAAAAACCACACTGTAATCTAATTCGTTTTTAGTACCACTTCATCAACACAAAGCGAAATCCTTGCGATAACAATTTACATGACTGTCTTCATCCATGTCTCCTGAAAAACATTACTTGCAAATACGTATTCAATCATATCTTTACAAAATGACTGGCAATACTCTTAGGTCTGCAAGCAGAAAGTATCAGTGCAAAGTACAAAAAGGTTACGTAAAGTAACGGATGTACTACATTTTAGCGATTTCATTTTAGCGACACGCCATTTTAGCGAATGTGTCATTTTAGCAACACAAAACGGCACTAATACTTAGGTTTAATTAATTAGTCTCTGTCTCAATCATTATGTGAAGATGCGTCCCTCCCACTGTGGTTAATCCCCAGACTGCAGTGGGTAAGACCATGCTGAGTCACAAATTGATCCTTGGATTTGTTAGTAAAATTTCACAATTTGTGTTCTTCGTGTTCTCGTAAATTTTTTCATTATTACTCTCCTAAAAAATTCGATTAAACTAAACTTAATTTTAGATTCCCGTTTTACGAGGCAAGACTTCTACCAGTATGCAATGAATACTGTTTAAGAGATCAATACAATAGATGGACCAAATTTATCCGTGATACTACTGATATAATAAAATACTGCAAATGCCTCGATTTATGTGATGTGACGCAACAAAGCATAACGTATGATCAAATTCCGAGTACCCAATCTGCCATCGAAGTTGTCGTCGTTAATAAATACGTGAGGACATTGCATCAACGCTATTTCTACGACTTAATCTCTTTGTTGTGCGACATTGGTGGCAACATCGGACTCTATTTCGGAATGTCTTGTTTGACACTCGTCGAATTATTCGTCCACTGCTGCAAAATACCTTTAATCCAGTTGACTGAAAGAAGAAAATCTAATTCAAAGATGAAAGTCAAAATCCAGAAAATTCTAAAAAGAAAGCAAACAAGACAAAATCGGGGATTTCTCAAAAATAAACTGAGAAACAGCCTATTAATAATTCTCATCATAATCTCGAGTTATAATGTGTACAACTCAATTAATTCTTATTTGGATTATCCATTTGTCAAAACAGTTGTTCTGGTTAGAGATGACATCATTCGTTTCCCACTCATTGTCGATTGCCGAGACAATGACGAGATAACATCTGCGAAAATCGAATTGGCCAAAAAACTTGACGCTGATTATCTTAATTACAATCTCGTCGATCTACTCCATCCGTTATCTCGATTTGCTAACAAGATACTTAAATTATGGAAAGTCTCGTCAAATATCAAAAGCGAATACAGACATCACAATATACCAGAAGCCTGGCAAAAGGTACCTAATCTGGTTGGGCCAGGATCAGATTTTTATATCAAGTTACGCATGTTATATTAAACCCATTTTTAAATTTTCCCTTGTGCCATCGTTAATTGATTGATTTTCTTATTACAGTATGATAAAGACCATCGGATTCATGAATTTGCAAATTTATCAGAGTTGTCAACAGTATTTGGAATATGCACCGCTTTTAAGAAAGATAGAAATTAATAAAAGTTATCTAAAATTTCTTGTTTAATGTTTATATGTCTAAAGCTGATCTGCCGTACACTCCACACAAAAATACCATAACATTTCAGTCGGAGTCTCAACACAAAGTGCATCAACCAGTGAGATATTGAGTGTATTCACGTATCATTCGGATGTTTTTTTTATTGTTATCATTATAGAACTTCATTTTGCCTCAAAATAAATTTTTCAACCTGAAACATATTTATTACATACATTGTGGCAGTAAAATTCAAATCGATCTTTCACGTCAAACGGTAATGTTTATATTATCAAAAAACTGATTTACTTAATCGATTTGTGCTTTTCAGTTAATTCGATTAAATACACCGAAATCTCCTTGTCAAGCAGATGATCTGGTTTCAGAATGTGAAGAAAGATGTTATGAAACAAAATTAAACCCTAAACTACTAAAATGCAGGTTAGTTGGTCTGTGGATAAGATTGGCATATTTCGTTACACACTCTGTAACAGGGGTCGGCAAGTAATTTTAAGTAGGGTCCGGATACTATTTTTTATCGAGGTCTAGAAAAAAAAAACTTATTCATTTGATGTTTTTTGTTTAGTTTATCCCTTGTGTGATTAATTTGACCACATCAGACCGGTCTAAGTTATGTAATATGCCATGTTACCCCCTGTTATGCATCCTAATTTAGCCTGGACCATTTGCATTTCTGACCTCGCGCTAATGAATCATCTCATAGATATTCACAAACGCGCCTAATTGGTCTTCTAACTGAAGTCACTTCATTTCGTCGCCCTTCATTTCGTCGCCCTTCATTTCGTCGCCCTTCATTTCGTCGCCCTTCATTTCGTCGCCCCAGTTTTTAGGCTGAGTCCGCCTCTCGTATTCCTAAGAATTTGCTGATTTGTTTTCCTTCAGTTTAAAAAAAAACAGTTAACTTAAGGTGACTAAGATAAGTTGGATAGTACTAATTTGATGGTGCTCTACAACTTTGTAATTGGAAATTTTGCTCTATTTCGACCAGCTAACGAGTTAGCAAATGAAAAGTGCATTGTTGCATGTCTGGCATGAAATTTGATTACACCATTGGATTCGTCATTCCTACTTTGCTATAGGCTAGTCTGCTTGGTTTTTTAAAAAAGCATATGCTTATTCTGGAAATTGACTGGGGCGTCTTAAACGAAACACCCTGTATACTTGTATGGGTGACACCCGGCCGGGATTAACAAAAAAAATATCTTACCGTATATATATTTTTTTCAATCCCGGCCCGGTGTCATCCCTATACGGGTGACACCCGGGGCAGCCCGCCCCCCCGCCTCCCCCCTAGCTACTCCACTGCATCAATAATAAATAAGAAAGTTATTGTTAAGAATGAGCAATGGCGAGCGACATGCCTCAGGTGATTCTGAATGCACCATACACTGTTCTAGGGCTCCATCTGCACCATCTGCCGGTACACCTAAGTTTTACTCTTAGCTGAATTCTGGCTTTGTTCTAAAATTTGAAACTCCTCAAGAACTTGATTACTGACAACTGACATGTAGTACATTAACAATTGATATTTCTGTTAGATTACCATTTATGGAAAATAGAAAACTACCCCTTTGCAAGACTCAAGAAACAGTTAAACAAACCGTCAAAATGTATTTTGAACTCCAATTCAGGACAGATCCTCGGAAAGACTGTAAATGTTTGATGAGTTGTGAAGAAACAATATTCCTACCTTCAGTAATATACCAAGATATTCCTCGACGTAATGAAATAAAATACAGTATTGATAGCAACATCCGAGAAGTAATCGAAGAGCGGATAACAATTACCATTGTAAAATTACTCTGTCAAATCGGATCGATTTTTGGTATTTTGACCGGTCTCTCAATACTTTCTCTGATTGAATATTTCATTTGATTCAAAAGTCAACCAAACCACTCTTCAACTTTTCAATCGCTGATGTAATTCTACATTTTCACTTTCCACGCACATTAACTTGTAAGTTATACTGGTATTATATTTATAAAAGCATTGAAAATTTCAGTAAAAAAAAGTAACATAAGAAAGCATTCTCTGTACAGTATAATTGCATAATTTTCAATACGAAATTTCAAACACTTTAAATGTATTTCATCTCAGTGAACTAAATTGTAAAATAAATTCTTGTTGTTTCATCTCAATGTAATAGTTTTAGGTTAACTCGTGGCCCCAGCTACTAAACTGGTTCAGTCCCTATTTCACTAACTTTTCAATGCACATTTTAATATTGGTAAAGTTTTTCTCAAAACTGTGTGGTATAAAAAAAAATTTTAATGTAAGTTTTCACCATTTTTGAAAGATTTCTCAAATTTCCTACAATTTTTTACAAATTCCTTAAATTACTTACAATTTTTCAAATTTCTCAAATTTTGACTAAATTTATCCAAATATTCTTATGAAATATTTCAAACTATTTTTTCTCTCAATTATTGTAACACCTTTGATTAGTCAGTAGACCACTAAATTCTATATAAAATCATACACAAAATTATGTATTATTATTATGTGCCTCTAAAATTAAAGATACTAGTGCATCTATGTCTAAACACGCCACTGTAAAAAAGCACGGAAAATTAACTATAAAGTAACGTCAGAAAACATTCATTTAAAAGCTCCGCACACAAAAACATAAACAGCTGATTATGTATCACAGCAACCTCAAATCTGAAATTTAATTAATCACAGTAACCTCAAATCTGAAATTTAATTAATCACAGTAACCACAAAATCCATTCCCAAATACGCTCAATACACTAGTTGTCTAAAAGCACTATTGGCATACCAGTTGCATTCCAAAAGTGATTTACACTTACCGGTGTCTAATTAATTTTATTTACAGTAATCTTGTTTGTACAGTCAAAACTCTTTACAACGAATCGCGATACAACGAATTATCGATATAACGAATACCTAAATATGGCTGGTTTGGTTGGCTGGCCATAGAACACCATGTTAAAAAATTTCGATATAACGAATTCTCGTTACAACGAATCGATTTTTCGGGTCCCTTGCGATTCGTTATAAAAAGTTTCGACTGTGTATAAATGTAAAATCTTTTACTACAACTGTTTCAGTATCCAATATCAACGTTTCAAATCAACATTTCTGAAATTTGTCACAATTTTTCAAATATTTTTCAAATATATCAAATTTCTCAAATTAATCGTGTATGTAATTAAATGTAAAATATAAAATCTTTTATCCCAAACATTACTTTTAGGCAAACTCGTTGTCGCAGCCACTAAACTGTTTGAGTATCTTTGAGTATCTACATTTCAAATGCACTTTCTCTCTCCTCGGTCTCTGAAGCGCCTCTGCTGGAAATGGCCTCGGATTCCAGCAGAGATCACTTCAAGAACTTCAACAGGAGAATACTTTAGTTGTGCACCTGAAATACACCATTTGTAATATTGTGCAAATCGTAGAAATAAACCTATTGATAGTCATAACACAAGTTGTTAACAGATTTCTTATTTCCCACATCAAGCCAACCATTCCAAAGCAATAATATTGAAGCAAAAACCTATTAGGGACAAATTGTAATATTTATAGCATTTGTGACTTTAGAAAACCATTTTGGAATTGCTTGCTACACAGTGCAAGTAACCACTCATCATAGACAAATTAGTAAATAAAACTGTTTCTCAGCAAAGTAATATAATTACCAAACACAACCCAACACAATTTACCCATTGGAAAATGTACAAATGTAAAAAAGCAAAAAAAAAAAACAACCAATTACCTTGTTTAATTGTTGACATTTGGCAGGATGGGCATAAACTCATCAACGGTCAATAATAACGGAGAATTTAAAATTTGTCTCAATCTCATGTCTCGTCACTTCATCACCGCATCATGGCCGACACACATTTCTACCATTATAAAAAAATTAAATGTTGTTTACCTTGCAAGGATGGGATCAAATCAGCGGTGTCGTGATATTGTAACAAGCATGTATGCAATGATACTGATAAAGGCAAAATACTCACAAGAAATATGTACTCTTTGCCCTTTGCCTTTAAATACTCAAACAAAGAATAAAGTTTCACTGTTTTTCAAATGTAACGGATTCCAGCAGTTTTTCCAACGTTTTTCTGAGTCCACCAACATTTCGAACTGAATCCGACTCCATCCGTCGTTTAAAATAGTTTTTAAGCTAAATCATTTATACAAGTTGCTTGTGCAACGTCTCAACTGGTGCAGTTACGAAAAATTGAAGGAGCTGGGTTTATATTGAGCCATTTAAACGTGTTGCAAACTACTGTGACCGCTTGGCCACCCTCGGTGACCTGCGTCACTCCACACATCGCCTAGTGGCCCCAAGCCGCCCCCCTCACAAAGTGGACTGGCCTAGCTGGGGAGGAGGGAGCTGAGTGGTGTGGTGAGAGAGACGTTGCTGGGAGAGCAGAGGGTAAGGACGTGTGCAATATGGTCCTGGCCCCAGCAGAGACAACTGCTAACCCTGCTCCTCTCACCATTCACCACCGTGACATTCAGTGACAGGAAGATGTGCCTGTTGCAGTCTCCGTGAGCCGCTAAATGGGTCGTTCGGGATAAGTACGGTAGAATGTTCGTCCGATGTAACCGACCACGTCACCCATGGGGCTTAAGTTCTGTGTGTGACGGGACGGTTGCCGGTGAAGCGTGCCTAACAGCACTGCCACACAGTGAGATAGGTGACCCCACCCCGAGACAACATATTAAAAGCCAAAACCCAACAATCTGGAGTCCCTGTCTCGTTATTACGTGAGTATACATCCCTCCCATTGTGGTAAATCCCATACTGCAGTGGGTAAGACTACATCCAGTCACACTACTAAAGAGTGATTTGCCTTAATTTCGGCACTCTCCGTCGGAACCTTTGTAGTTAGTGTAGTTAGTTAAAGTTTTATGTTATTTTTAAGATATTTATTAAAAATAACAATATTATTTTATTCCAGAACAAAAATATGTCGAGAGACAGATATATAGGACTCAAGTTTTAATATCATCTGTTTACACATGTAGTTAAAATAGGTTGAATAGGTTAAAATAGTAGTAAGTAGTAATGTAGTGAGTAATATTTAATTAAAAAAGGTACAACAACAGAATCCAAGCAAAGTAATTTGGGTTTATTTTTATAAATGGAGTGAAGTCTGATGAATTTCTTTCAGTTATTTTGGTCATTAAATGATGAATTTTAAACCAAATTAGTAATAAAATAATGAATTTTGAACCAAATTGGTCAAATAATGATAAATTTTGATCAAAATTGGTCAAAAGCTGATAAATTTTGATCAAAATTGGTCAAAAAATGCTGAATTTTGCTCAATTCTGATCAAAAACTGCTGAATTTTGCTCAATTCTCATCAAAAACTGCTGAAATTTGCTTTATTCTAATCAAAAACTGCTGAATTGTGCTCTATTCTGATCAAAAACTGATTATTTTTAATCCATATTTGTCAAAATTAATGATTTTCGATTCAAATTGGTCAAAATTAATGATTTTTTTTATTAAAAAACTGCTGAGTTGTAGGCACTGCAATAATGCCCATTGCTCTTTCAAGATGTCATTGTCCAATAATGTCAATTTGGCCAATAATTGCAATAATCGCAATAGTCACACATTGATCTGAAGCTGTTCGTAGCATCTCCACCGCTACGAGTGCTAGTGTCGATTGGAGGCGTGGCCTGATTGCGTCAAAATCGGGAGAGTGCCATCCTTACTCTATGGTATCAGTAACAAATAACTTACCGTAGTCAAGGCACATTTAACACCAGCTGCATTCGTAATGTAATTTGAAGCTTAGTGTTGATTTCAATTTCAAAAACTGTCATGTATTTCATCTCGAATGTACTAAATTATAAAATGAACTCTTGTTGTTTCATCTTAAGTGTTAGTTTTAGGCTGAACTCGTTTTCCCTGCCACTAAATTGTTTCAGTGTCTATACTTACACATTCTAATACCCATTGTATTTTTCTGCAAACTGCCTGGCATACTTTTGAAATAGCCCTTCTCTCTCTCTCTCTTTCCTTGTTACTGAAGCTTCTCAAAGACCTAAACGAGAAAATATCTCAGTTGGACACACGAAATAAACCATTTGTAACATGAAAATAAACTTAATGACAAATAAGACACAAGTTGTTAGAAGTCTCGTTTTCTTATTTCCAAGTTAATAACAATTAAGCAACAAACTATTCCGTCAGCAATTTCAATATTTCTAGTGTCAGTTTCTTTCAAAATACAATTTGCACCATTTGTCACCAGTGTTCATTAGTTCGTCAATAAGTTCATCAACACGTTCACCATGCCTGACACGTTTCATTGGCAAAAATTGACCAACATTTTGAGAATTTATACCAAAATTGTTCATAACTTCAAAACTTTAACTGAATTTCTAGAAAGATCGAAAAAATAATTAGCAAAAATTTCAAATAATTTCAAGTTCAGGTACTACTTGAATAATTTGTGTGTCAACAGATTTCAGTGAACGTGAACATGAACACGTTCACAATTCCATGAACTAGTTGTAACACTGCTTGTCGTGATTCGACTTTGCGGTTAGAATAATATAAAGGACTCGGGGTACAAATATAATACGAAATACTCTTTATTAAAATACACTTACAATTAATATTACAAGTTATGTTGGTGATGGTCTTCGGGTTCTCCTGCGAACACAATTCGCTGCTAAAACGATTATGCCTAAATCGGTTTAGGCCTACACGTGGTCTGTTATCTCGTTGTCTAGGGTAACGCGTGCTTTGCTTAAGCACGTGGGAATTCGCTTTGTGCGAATTAAACGATGAATCGTTTAGATATTCGTTCTCACGTAGATTGTCTACGTTAAACAAATATGGCTTGTTATACAGTTGAATAATCAGCGGGCACCGGTCCTCGATCAATCCGTAAAACGGCCTGAAAGGTGAAGTAAATGGTGCTCTTGCTGAAATGTGGTAACTGTAGTGTCGTTTCCGGTCAAGTATTGGTCTTATGTACTGCCCGAAAATGACGTCATATGCAAATCATCATGATTATGCAGGCGCGCAGAAACACGAGACTAGTCACTCTAGTCGACGTTTCTAGCGCGCTCTGGCGACAAAACTTATCGTTGTAATAATTACCATTAATTATATCTCAGGTGACTCGGAATCACCACATGCTTCTTACACATTAAGTGACCATTCATCACAAACAATCGAAGTACATTTGGCAATACAATAGAATCACTCAAACTCCAACTCTGTTCCCATTGTTCCACGACACAATTTCGCCCGTGACGAATTGTAAAAGTGTAGAAAAGAAAAAGAAAAAGAAACTTACTTACCCCATTAAATTGCTGAAAATAATCTGCCAGCCTGCGCCTAAACTCCACAACGGTCGAGAATAAGAGGAAATTTAAAATGTCAATAGGTGCATTCAAAGTCAAATGAATTATTTGACTGAAGTGACTGATTTGACTGAAATGACTTATCAGTCACAGGAAATGATGTAATTTACATCATCAGATGATAATCCAAATTTGACTTATCATAATCTGCTTATTTTCATGATTTTTTACAAGCTTTTAAAGACTTTTCACCCAGTTTTTCACTTTTTTTTACGATTTTTACGCAGTTTTTGAGGATTTTTACCGAGGCTTTCACGATTTTTAACTGTTTTTCACGATTTTTACCCAGTTTGTCACGATTTTTACCCTTTTCACCCAGTTTTTCATGATTTTTCACGATTTTTACCCTTTTCACCCAGTTTTTCATGTTTTTTCACGATTTTTACTCTGTTTTACAAATTACATAATTTTTACCCAGTTTTTAACAATTTTTACTTAGTTTTTCACGATTTTTATTCTTTTTTTCACGATTTTTAACAATTTTTACTTAGTTTTTCACGATTTTTATTCTTTTTTTCACAATTTTTATTTTTTTTTTTACGATTTTACACGATTTTTACACAGTTTTTCACGATTTTACACGATTTTTATCTTGTTTTTTCACGATTTTTTACGATTTTCACCCAGTTTTTCTCGATTTTTTACAATTTTTACCCAGTTTTTCTCGATTTTTACAGTTTTTCATGATTTTTACCTAGTTTTTAATAATTTATTTTATCCATTTTTACATCTGTTAAAAATCTGTTAAAAAGCATTCATTTTTAAAAAAAAATATTCACTAAATAGCACCCATCTATCTTTTGATATTTACAGAAAGGTATTCATTTATTTAAAAAGTATTCATTTAATATATTCACAAAAAATAAACTTACTTTAATATATTCACAAAAAAATTAACATATTTAATTTAATTTATTTAATTTAATTTAATTTAATCCAATATATTTACTAAAAAATTAACTCTTTATAAAAATAAAAATATTAATGTTGAAAAAGGACTATTTTCACAAAATAAAATCCACTGCCCAGTGGAAATGCTCAAAACATAAATTACATGCAAACGAGGTTCAATGTTTGCAGGTTAGTAGCGCTCTTATAAGTAGGTTAGTAAAATGCTAACACAACACTAAGCTAGTTTACAATAATATGAATAAATACAAAAATAAATTCAAAAATAAATTCAACAATTCAAATTAATCAAGAAAATCAAGAAAATCAAGAAAATGATGTTTTCAAGAAGTTGAAAGGTTTGTGAAGTCATCTGGTGCACTTCACGTGCTTTTCCTTGAAAATCTGGTCCAAAATATCCATAATTCTACTGGTTGAAATATCTGAAACAATCCATACACTTCACATGTATTTTTCTGGTCAAAATGTCCGAAATTCGCAATTTTCGCTAGTCTATGGTGTCCAAATCAATTCCCACACTTCACGTGTGTTTTTCTTTCGAAATTTTGGTCTTAAAAACGTCCAAAAACATTGCAAAATGTTCAAAAGATGCCTCGCAGGAGTCCAAATGGTACAAATCGTCGTCTGGGCGCTTCTGTGCTGCACGTCCTTCGCGAACGTTACGGCGACGTTCCTCGTTATTCGCGAACGTCCGTGCGACGTTCCTCGTCGATTAGCGGTCGACGCCGCGAACGTGTCGGAAATGTGCGGCCCTGGCAATCGTATGATCGGCGTGCGCTCGAAAACATAAATTTGTGTTTAAAAATGTCAGCAATTACTAACCTTGCTTTTGCCTGAGTATGGCTGTTCAGCTAGATAATGAGCACTGCTCATTTCTTGAGTCCTTGACCAGTTTCTTGCTGGATTCCTCTTTTCATGATAGACTGACTGGGGGCATCCATCTTGAATGACTTATTCCAGTGGCCAAATAAGTCATGTGCTCAGCCATGATTGGAGGAATTTTTCCATCAGCCACTTATTGATAAGTCATGATTGGAGTGACTTATCAATAGGCCACTTATTGCAATTGAATTATCTTTTCAGTGATGTAAATTACATCATTTCCTGTGGCTGGTAAGATATTTCAGCCACATCAGCCAAATAATTGTTCACTTTGTATGGAGTTTAACCAAATGACTTACATGAATTATTGATAATTCAGATTATGATAAGTCAAATTTGGATTTTAACTGTGAATGCACCTATTGTCTCAATTCGATTCGATTGCACAAATACGGGCGATGTTCAGTCGCATTTGAGCGCTCGAATGCGGCCGAACATCGCCCGCATTTGTGTGATCGAATGCGGGCGATTTTCGGCCACATTCAATCGCAATAATGCGTCCAAACATCGCTTTGATGAGGCCACACACGAGGCGATCTATCGCTAAAAAAAATGGCGCCTTGTTTTGGCCAATTATTGACCAATGTGCATGCGCTCCCTATACGTACTATACGTATAGGGCAACGTATAGGGCAACGTATAGTTCAAATCTATACGTTCATTTTTACATTTTTCAAACGTATAACTTATACTTCTAACTTATAAGTTATAAGTTATAAGTTTGAAAAAAGTCCAATCGCAAAACCTCTAATCTTGGATCGAGCCACTTTATTACCGCACTATGGCCGAACCAAACTGATAGTAATGGTATTTATCACATCACCGGACGATGTGCTCAATAATTCACATAATCAACTAAAAAAAGAGAAAAACAATCAATCAATCAATTAGAAACAAATCACTGACCGCTCCAATCACTAACCACAAAAAGCAAAAAATCTCACCATATCCCGAAGTAGGAGCTGTTCCGGCTCAACTGAGTCAAATAACGTTTAATTTCGGCTAATTAGGTCGGATCACTCGTTGATTTGCGTAGCGCACTCTTCAAACTGATGCGATTTGTTACACGTACAAAACAACAAATTCCCGATCAAATTGTGCTCGCGAGAACCAGACACCAGATTTCCCGGTCAAACAGAATCATGTCGAATCGAGTGTGCAATTTTTGTCAATGATTATCTACACCGGTCTCAAGTTCCCATTTATTACCATAGAAGAACGACAAATTAGAACATTCAATGACCGATTTGTCATCATTTGTCACCACGCTGGCGAAGGACAAGGAAACGAGCGATGTGTCGCCATTTTCTAACAACCGTGCTAGAAAATCCCGATTCCAGTCCAGCTTTGAAGTCGTGGCTGGCGCCGCCTATAAAAAAACAAAAGAAAACAAATTCAGTAATTTTGAGATTAATGCTTAAAGAAAACATGTTTTAATGCCGCTAAAAGGAAAAAAACTCACGGTTTGATCGATTTCTTACAGTCCGCCACACACGCATGCTATAAGTTCCATCCTTGTCCCTATCGGCGATAACTAGAACTATACTTGATCAACACTGACGTAACAAGACGTGACTCTCTTGACATTTACGTCCTAGAGCACGGAGCCTCAAACAAGAGGTCCCTGAACCACAAGAAATGCGTGCAAAATAAGGTTTAAATAGTAGAGAATTGTGGGAAAAAAGATTCAATTGATATTAGTATTCCAAGAGAGTCCTAATGACAAGTTGATGGCCTAAATTGGCTATTCAGCATTTTCACTTGATAAATGCTGAATTTATTCAATATAATAAATGATATTTATTTATACCTTCAAAGCAGTATTTTCAATTCGTTTGAATGTGTACACACAACCGGTACTAGTATTCTCTCGGTAATCGTGTACAGATTTCGTGTATACATTTTTCTGACGGACTGCTCAATTGCTCCTGGCATTTGGGTCAAGTGCATGGAAGATGTAATCATATTTCTTTGCAAAATATTATTGATGTTTACTGTCCAAAAAAACAAAACATTTTTAACTAATTAAAAGTCTAAAGTACAGTATTAATGATCAGAAACACCGGAAATGTAACTCATGAATGATTAATGTCTCTGGCTCTTTTAACTACGCATAATATTGATTTGGAACCTGCAAAGAGAAAACTAAATTTCTATTATTTATTTCTGCGTTTTAATTTTTTTAACGTTTGTTTACCGTGTTAACAGTTAACCACCTTAAGTAGTCTCTTAACAATGTGGTCCACACATCTCTAACTTTGACCCCTGTATCAAGAAATAAACGCCAAATGCTGATATCACTGAATCTCAAACATTGTGCACGCACCTGGTGAGAAAACTTAAAAACACTGAAATTAAATTCATTTTTCGTCGGTGGGCGTACTAACGTGACAGAATGAAACGTTCTAAATGTAAATTTCAAACATAAACTGCACCAGACGTCATCTGTTCTCTTCTCGAAGCAGCACGCAAAACCCACACCTCGCAAAATACTACAACTGCCTAATTTGGTAAGTCACTTTTCAGTGTAAAGGATAGTTTACAATGCTGCAAGTCGTTGTTCGCAATCACGCGAAGCGCAGAAAATCTTAAATTGTTCAGAAAATAAGTGAATTGAAAATTTTCAATTCTAAATTCGCTTCACGGCATTGTGAACAGAAAATTTAAATCTCACTGGTCGCTTTGTAGCATTGTAAAATAGCCTTAACTCGTTTAAATTTGTTCGCATAACCAATCACGTGTGTTAACCCTCCCCACCCCAACCTAGGGTCAATTTTGACCTCCAAAAGTGTTTTTATTTTTTTTCTCGAAAACTATCAGGATTTTCATTCTGAAATTTCATGTATTTTCATTTAACATCATAACAAACAATAAAACAATAATGGTGTAGATTTAAAAATCGCAAAAAAATTTCCAAAAAGTAAGAAAAAAACATAATAAATCTTTGTAAACGATCCCACTGTAATCTAATTCGTTTTCAGTATTACTTCATCAACACAAAGCGAAATCCTTGCGATAACGATTTACACGACTGTTTTCATCGATGTCTTCTGGAAAACATTGATTGCAGGTACGTATGCAATCATATCTTCATAAAATGAATGGCAGTACTCTTACGTCTGCAAGCAGAAAGTAAAATGCAAGGTACACAAAGGTTACGCAATGTAAAGGCTTAAAATGTAATGGTTAAAAAATATATCACAAATCGGTTCGTTATATCAAAAAACTCTACCATGGTGTTCTATAGACAGGCGGCTAAGGACAGCATTCCTGTCGCTTTCCCATTGGCCGAGAAATCCTATTGTTGTCGGCACACTCTGGTGGCTGTGTTGGCCCAGATACAAATATTTACATTATTACATTTTCTTTTAACCCTAACCTAACCTAACCTAACCTTAACCAATGAGAGAGCGACAAGAATGCTGTCCGATTGGTGTCGACACACTCGTTAATAAATAATTTTTTTCTTTTATTTCTTTTTGTTTTTGACCGTGCATGCACAGAGTAGCGCCTGGCGACAGGAGGCTCCTCAGCCAGGAGTAACTAATTCCGCTTCTTGGTTTTTCGCGTGTTCTAGGGTTTTTTTCTTCTTTTTTCTAACAAGGGGGGGGGGGGGCTAGCTCCTCCCCTTGACCCCCCGCGGACCTCACCTTAACTGGTTTTTCTAATGTGATGGGGAATTGGACACTTATTTAGTGGGGATGTGGAAGTACGCGTTAGTCATTCCTGGTTTGGTCTGGAGCCTTCTGTCGCCATCCGCTTCTCATGCACAGTGTGCTGACAACAATCGGATATTCCGACCAATGAGAGAGCGACAGGAATGCTGTCCTTAGTCGCTTGTGTTCTACGGCCAACCAACCAACCAAGCCATTTTTAACGAGGTTCCAATGTGTAAAGCAGTGTATTATAATGCATTTTGAAATGCAGTAAGCTTCATAATGCATCTGAGAAAGCATTTCGTAATCCATTTTTGCATGCATTTGTGTACAATGTAATGAACTGGTTAGCAGTTTTAATAACTTTTTTGGAGTATGACGCAGTCAGTTCGAAAGTTTATTTGACCTGGATCTTGTTCTTGGATCTGGGTGGATCCAAGGTGTGTGACTTGGACTCCTCAATCGATCCATTGTTTTCGAATGACAAGATTGATTAGAAATTCTTTAAAAATTGACTTCACACACAAAAACCGTTTTTGAACTATAATGAAACGCATAAAAAATTGCGAACTGAATTTTGAATCGACAGTCAGTCTGCGCATGTGCATGACTGTCTGATTCAAACTAATGACACAGGGCAAGACGTCTGCGACGTCTGCGTTTGCTTTTTTAACTACACTTTTGGATTGTTATTATAAAATAATTACTATAACAATTTAATTTTTTTCTCGATAATTATTGGTTTTTTATTACAGACTTTCAGAAAATGTAAAAAACCCACTCAGTGCATTTGACCTTAAATTAATTTTTTTTTAAATTCTTCTTTGAGTGTTTTGTAAAGAAAACCAGGAGATTAATCATGGAAAAAATCACGACCGTATAGGAAACACATTTGGAAATTTTACAATCAAAACCGAGAATCAATTCTGACCCAAAGAAGATCCCACACGAAAAAGTCATATATTGCAGATATATTCAACTTGTAGTCAACATAAATGGCAGTATATTTACAATGTACAACCAATATATTTGAAATATATTATAACCTACTAGATAAATTTTACATCAGATATATGTCCATTATACTGTAACCACTTAGCCACCCACGGTGACCTGCGTCACTCCACACACCACCCAGTGGCCCTAAGGTTGTCCCTTTCGCAGGTGGACTGGTCCAGCTAGGGAAGGAGGGAGCAGAGTGGTTTGGTGAGAGAGACAGAGCCGAGGGAACAGAGAGGACAAATGTACAGTCAAGTAGACAGATCCAAGTGAAGGCGCCAAGGCGCTGACTCTGCTCCTCTCGCCATTCACCGCTGTGACGCTCAGCGACATGGCGATGTGCCTGTTGCAGCCTCTATGAGTGGCCACATGGGTCGTACTGGGTAAGTACGGCAGAATGTCCGTCAGTGACCGACCACGTCCTGTGTGTGACAGGTCGGTTGCTGGTGTAGCGTGCCTAACAGCACTGCCGCACATGGGTAGATGGGAGACTCCGACCCCTAGACAACGATTAAAGGCCAAAACCCAACAATCTGGAGTCTCTGTCTCGTCTTTACGTGATGTATACGTCCTTCCCGGGTAGTAAATCCCCATACTGCGCGGGTAAGACCATATCCAGTCACAAATTTTACAATTTGTGTTCTTCGTGTTCTCGTAAATTTTTCCATGATTAATCTCCTAAAAAGAGAAAATTTGATTAAACTAAACTTAATTTTAGATACCCGTTCTACGAGAGAAGACATCTACCAAAATGCAATGAAACCTATTTAAGAGAACAATACAAGAAATGGACCAAATTTATCCATGATAATGATGTCATAAAATACTGCAAATGTCTCGATTTATGTGATGTGACGCAACAAAGCATAACGTACGATCAAATTCCGAGTACCCAGCCTACTGTCAAAGTTGCCGTTGTTAATAAATACGTGAGGACATTGCATCAACGTTATTGCTACGACATAATCTCTTTACTATGTGACATTGGTGGCAACATCGGACTCTATTTCGGAATGTCTTGTTTGACACTCGTCGAATTATTCGTCCACTGCTGCAAAATAACTTTCATCAAGTTGACCGGAAAAAGAAAATCAAATCCAAAGTTGAAAGTCAAAATCCAGAAAATTCTAAAAAGAAATCAAATACCAATTCTCAACAATAAACTGAAAAACAGCCTATTAATAAATCTGATCATAATCTCGGGTTATAATGTCTACAACTCAATTAATTCTTATTTGGATTACCCATTCGTCAAAACTGTTGTTCTGGTTAGAGACGCCATGATTCGTTTTCCACTCATTGTCGATTGCCGGGACAATTTCAAGATAACATTTGCAAAAACCCAATTGGCCAGAAGACTTCACGCTGATTATCTTAATTACAATCTCGTCGATCTACTCCATCCGTTATCTCGATTTGCTAACAAAACACTTGGATTATGGGAGGAGTCATCAAATCTCTACGGCGAATACAGACATCACCGCGACTGGCAACAGGTAAGCTGGTTGGTCCAGTATCAGATTCTTCTATCAAGTTACGCATGTTATATTAACCCTTCCAACCCGAACGTATTGGTCTCCCCTCTCTCCCTAAGATGAGCATTTTTTGACCCAGATTCTGCACATGCGCAAAATCCGGGTTTTAGGGAATTCCGAACATCTAACCAATGGGGTTAGATTGACTCTTCATGTAGTGAACGCCATATGGACGTGATGGACATGATTGACATTAGCGGAGCCTGCTGGTGATCATAATTTATGTCCTTTAGACTCCTAAGATGGGTCTTTTTTGACCCAGTTAATCTTTGGGTTCAAATTACAGATAAAATTAAAAAATTAAAAAAAATTCAATTGTGGTATAGTGTCTACTGATGTTTCAAAGGAATAGTCAGCAAAAATCAGATAAAAAAAAAATTTATTTCACATAAAAATAATGATTTTTTTAAAATGGGGTCACAAAATGACCTATCTTAGGGTTGGAAGGGTTAAACCCATTTTTAAATGTTCCCTTGTGCCATCGTTAATTAATCAATTTTCCTACTACAGTATCATAAAAACAGTCGGGTCCTGAAATTTGCCAATGTATCAGATTTGTCAACAGTATTCGGAATATGCACCGCTTTTAAAAAAGGTATAAAGAAAAAAATGTTATATAAATTTTTTTTAAATGTGTCTAAGTCTACAGCTGATCTGACGTATACTCCAAACCAAAACACCATAACATTTCGTTTTCTGACGGACTCTTTTCAAAAATCCAATGTGCATCAACCAGTGAGATATTTAGTATATTCACGTACCGTTCGAATGTTTATTTGATTATTATCATTAAGCCTGCTATTTTTGCGGACTAAAAACATTCAAATTGCGGGCGGAAAGCGGATCAAAAAAATGCCATTTTGCGGACGTCTTGTGGACGTATTGCGGACGTATTGCGGACCTATTGCGGACTCATCCGAGAAGTTTTGACCAAAATTTCAAGTTTTTAAAGGAAATTTCAAGTTTTTAAAGGAAAATTTGAAGTTTTTATAGAAAAATTAAAGTTTTTAAAAGAAATTTGAAATTTGAAATTCGTGTTGACGTATCGGATACGCAATATGCATGTATCTGATTGGCCAATAATGGACCATTATTGGCCAATAATGGGCTATTTTTGACAAATTGCGGATTTTCCGCAAAATTGCGGCAACATGGTCCAATTGCGGAAATTGAAGACCAAAAAGTGTGTCAGAATTGAAAAATTTTAGTGCCAAAATGCTGCATTTGGCCTATCCACAAGTATAAAAACATTTTGGGAAAAATTTATTTTCCGCAAAAATAGCAGGCTTAATTATCATTACAGAACTTCATTTTGCCTCAAAAGCAATTTTTTCACCTCAAACATATTTATTACGTACATCATAGCAGTAAAGTTCAAATCGATCTTTCGCTTCAAACGGTAATTTTTAGATTATCAAAAACGCGGAGTTACTTAATCGATTTGTGGTTTTCAGTTAAACAGAATAAATACACCGAAATCTCCTTGTCAAGCAGAAAAACTGGTTTCAGAATGTGAAGAAAGATGTTATGAAAAAAAATGGAACCAAATACCACTAAAATGCAGGTTAGTTAGTCTATGGATAGGATTGGCATATTACGTTACACTATAAAAATCATAAGGATTTTCCAAAAATAAACGGAATTTTTTTCTGGAAGGCAATTGGAATGTGTCTTCTGTCTTGTGGTCAACACATAGGCAAATCAGGGAATCCCATAAAATTAATTCAGGGGTTCACATGAAAATAAATCAGGAAGGTATGAAAATAATAATTAAAAAATGAAATTTAAGAATTTTTTGAATTTAAGAATTTAAGAATTTCGTCCCTTTGTGTTTGTGTGTGTTTTGGTCCGATGCATCTTGTGACCGCTTGGCCACCCAGGGTGACCTGCGTCACTGCCACACCATCTTACGGCCCCAAGGTCATCTCCTCCATGGGTGGACTGACCTGGCCTGGGGGAGGAGGGTGCTGAGTGGTGTGGTGAGGGGACGAGCATGAGTGAGAGAGTCTGTCACCAGTCGTCATAGAGAGAAGATGTCTCTCTCCGGCCGTGATAGAAGAGGAGCTGCGACCATGAAAGGGACAAGACGTGTCCCGGCCTACTGTGAACCTGGGCAGGCCTGCCCTGTGAGAACTCTGCTCTCCTCGTCATTCACCACAGCGAAGCTCAGTGCTATGGCGGTCTCCATGAGTGGCTGCATGGGTCGTAGGTAAGTACAACGACATGAATGTTATGTTCAACCGACAACGTCACCCATGGGGCTCACACCCTGTGTGTGACGGAACGGTAGCCGATGCAGTGTGCCTAACTGGCACCCCCGCAACGGGTGACGGGATCCCCCATACCCCTAGACAACACATATTAAAGGCCAACAACCAATAATAGGGAGTCTTTGTCATTTATTCGTGAATATGGGTCCCACACCAGGATAACCAGTCCCCGGGTTACCTTGGCGAAGACCATACCAGTCACAATCTTATCGTCCGCAAAATACGATACGTCAATATTTGAAACTGAGAATGGGTCGCTATAGCGACGCGATTTTAGCGACATTGACTTTAGCAACAGATACACTTTAGCGTCTACAGGCGTCGCTAAAGTGTATCTGTTGCTAAAGTGGAGGTCGCTAAAATGATCCCCCAAAATGATTGTTTTCCAGCTTGAGTGTTGCCTAAAAATCTAAAAATCTAAATACCTAAAAATCAATAAAGATTCCTGACAGTGGACAGGTGTCCACACCTTTTATATCTGTTGGCAAAAGCATCCAGTATTCCTTACAAGTTGCTGCTAATGAAACACAACAAAACATCCTCTGTTCAGGTGTTCAGCCCAAGCAGCAAACTATAGCGTTTGTTGTCATTCTTGTTGACATGGAAAAATTTGTTTTTTTGTCACATGGTCAACAGAAGTAAAAGTGCACTTGCAAAAAAAGCAAACAGAAATTCTAACCCAAAGTAACGAGGACCGCACACCTAGCGCGACACAATATACAGCGTCGGCAATACACCGTGACAAATTATGTGAAAATAAATTAGCGTTTTTAACTTCAGGTACGTCGCTAAAATGTACCCGTCGCTAAATCGTGAATTCGCTAAAACATACCGCATTTCAGATATGCATAAAAGTATGCATAGCTAAAGTGGCGGTCGCTAAAGTGAACGAAATTTTTAACAATTCGCTAAAACTTGCGTCGCTGAAGTCAGTGTTACCGTTGAAACTCCTTAAGAACTTGATTACTGACAACTGACATGTAGTACATTAACAATTGATATTTCTATTAGATTACCATTTATGGAAAATAGAAAACTACCCCTTTGCATGACTCAAGAAACAGCTAAACAAACCGTCAAAATGTATTTTGAACTTCAATTGGGGACAGATCCTCAGAAAGACTGTCAATGTTTGATGAGCTGTGAACAAACAATATTCCTACCTTCAATAATATACCAAGATATTCCTCGAGACCATAACGAAATAAAATACAGTATTGATAGCAACATCCGAGAAGTAATCGAAGAACAGAAAGAAATTTCCATTGTCAAATTACTCTGTCAAATCGGATCGATTTTTGGTATTTTGACCGGTCTCTCAATATTTTCTCTTGTCGAATATTTCATTTAATCCAAAAGTCAACAAAACCACTCTGCAACTTTTCAATCGTATATATAATTCTACATTTTCACTTTCCACGCACATTATACTGGTATTTAATAAAAGCATTGAAAATATAAGTAAAAAGTAACATGAGAAAGCATTCTCTGCATAATTGCATGATTTTCGTTAATTGCAGCAAAAGACACCAATTTAGAACAACTAATTTGAAATTTGTAAAACACTTAATCCCAAAAAGAAATTCAAAAGAGTAGAGTTAAGTAGTAGCAGTTGTGAATAATTAACACAACATTGACTCGTTTTCAACATTGCAACTTTAGTAGTTTTAAAAACAAAACAAAGAAAAAGCTATTGCGTAATGATTTATGCAAAAACAGATGCTGCGGCTCAATCAATGCAAGTCGCTTACTAAAAGCACACGAATAACTAGTTTCAATGACAAAGTCATTTAAACCTCAGCCTTGAACGAAATTTCAAACACTTTAAATGTATTTCATCTCAGTGAACTAAATTGTAAAATGAATTCTTGTTGTTTCATCTCAATGTAATAGTTTTAGGTTAACTCATGGCCCCAGCTACTAAACTGTTTCACTATCTATTTGACTAACTTTTAAATGCACATTTTAATATTGGTAATATTTTTCTCCAAATTGTGGCATAAAAAAATGTTAATGTATCACCATTTTTCAAAAACTTCTCAAATTTCCTACAATTTTTGAAAAATTTCTCAAATTTCCTAATTTTTTTTTACAGATTTCTCCAATTTCCTACAATTTTTCAAATTTCTCAAATGTTGACTCAAGTTATCCAAATATTAATACTCCGTACATTTTTATAAATATTTGAAACTAATTTTTCTCTCCATTATTGTAACAAAGCACCATTGGCAAAATACTCAGAAGACGTGTGTACTCATCTTCTCTTTGCGAGTTTAGTCACCAACCACCAATTTTGTTTGCACTGTTCAATAACATAATTTGCCACAACTTAAAAATGTTAAATTTAAAAATGTTTGGAAAAAACAAATGACCTCATAATATAAGTAAACCGTAATAAATATACATTTATAACACAAAATAATTCAGCAGAAACCTAAAATTAATTTTTTCACAAAAACCGCAAAAAAATTTCACAAACGTTAGTTGATTCACCATTTGTTGAATATGTTGACACCAAAAATGGCAATAAAAATTTTCAACATGTTCGCGGAAGAAATGTGAACATAGTTATTAAAAATCATTATTTTGTCTGGCGAACGTCTTTCAAAACATTTTAATGGTTGCTTTTCTGACATTCAACTGGAGATTAGTTATAATCAAGTCTTCAATTATTGTGATAATTTATTTAAGTTGTCATTAATTTTAAATTACTCTTCCAACAGACAACATCAATACAGTGCATTGCAGTGCAATACGAACAAAACGAGTGCTGCGAATCCACAAAGCGCAACTTAAAACTGTAAGTACAGAAAGCCAATCAAATAAATTGACATCTGAAAAATTCACAAACTATCAAAATGTATTTTGAAGTTCAATTCGGGACAGATCTTCAGAAAGACTGTAAATATTTGATGACTTGTGAACAAACAATATTCATACCTTCAGTAATATACGAAGATATTCCTCGACCTGACGAAATAAAATACAGTATTGATAGCAACATCCAAGAAGTGATCGAAGAACAGAAAGAAATTTCCCTTGTGAAATTACTCTGTCAAATCGGATCGATTTTTGGTATTTTAACCGGTCTCTCGCTCTTTGGACTCGTTGAATATATCATTTAATTGCAAAACTAACAATATAAAATGCACTGAACCCCAAACCATCTTCATTTTAGCTTTTAACTATTTCGTATTGCAAACATTCCAAATTGATAATTCTTCATTTTATTTATACAAGCTTAGCATGTCTTTGCAGTTAGACTGCTTAAACAGACAAATGGAAGATACTAGTAGTTTTTGTATCAAATGCTTTCTTTACTATTGTCTTTTAGTAAATCCCTTTAATTAAATTTTGTTTCATTTAATATGTTTCCTGCCAGATAACAAGAAATCTGTTGTGGGAGTGCAGTATGTATATGAACTGGAGAAACCTTCAGATGCATATACTGTATTTTAGGGACCATAATGCAGTGGGGGGCAAAAGTAAGTTTACAAACGCTCCATGTTGATTCTCCCGGCTGTATCTCGAGAAAAAAGAGCGGAAAATTAATGAAATTTTAACTGGATGCTTGTACAACATCCTACTTTATTCACCTAAAATTTTATCAAAATCTATCCATTTGTTTCTGAAAAAAAAAGTTTTTTGTGAAGTGACATCAAAAAGTAAGAGGCAAAAGTAAGTTTACAAACTCTCTTTACCATGAGAAACCTTATAACAATGTCTGCTAAGGCTTTGTTGGCCCTCCTTTAGCCTGTAGTATTGCTTTCAATCATTCAGCCATACTTTCAAACAATTTCAGTAGCACTACTGATGGAGATATTTTACACCAATCTTCAAAAATTGCTAATTTCAACCATGTAATGTTTTTTCTAGAACTGTAAGAGCAACTTTTTGTTCCAAATCAAGAAATTATCTCATAAATGTTCAATTGGATTAAGGTTAAAATAACTGAGAAGGCCATTAAAGTTGTCTGATTTTTGTTTTTGGTGTGAAATACTCTTGCACAAATTTTCTTGTGATTTTGGTTGTTGTCCTGCTGTAGTTACAACCAACACCAATATTTTTTTGTTTACCAAGATTCCTTTCTAAAATGTCTCTGTACACATAGGGATACCTTATTTCATCGATGGATTGGAGATTGCCAACCTTTTGTATTCCCAAACCAACACTGATGTAGACTGTTTTACTGTTGACTGTAGACAGTTGAGGTAAATGCTGTTGTGACTAATTTAAACACCCATTTCTATTATTTGACAAATAGTTAAACCTTGCTTTTATCACTCCTCGTAATTTTGTGTCAAAATTTAATTGGTTTTGTACAAAACAACTTGAATTTTGCCAACAGTAAGACACTCTACATCAGTGTTGGTTTGGGGATGTGAAAGGTTGGAAATCTCCAATCCATCGATGAAATAATGTATCCCTATGTTTACAGAGACATTTAAGAAAGAAATCTTGACGAATAAAAAAATATTGGTGTTGGTGTTGTTTGACATACCGTGTAAATTGTAAAAATAAACTTAACAATAGACAAAATACAAGTTGTTACACGTCTCCTCATTTCCTCGTCAATCCAACTGACAATTCCAAACTAATAACAATCAACTAACAAACTATTGGTAAAGAATTTCAATCTTTACAATATTAGTTTAAATGCAAAAATGAAAAAAAGAAAACCAATTACCTTATTCAATGGCTGAAATTTGGCAGTCTGGGCCTGAAATGTTAAATTTAATCGTCCCAATCTCAATCCTGTGTCTCGTCACAATGCCTTCACTTCATTACCGCATCATGGTTACCACCAGATGGTGCACGATAATTCACATAATCCACTAAAAACGAGCAGAAAACAAACAATAAATTAGCACAAATATTACAAATAATATCAAAATTAGTAGCTTTCCCAAAATTGATGGCCATTTACGTTTTTCTATATTTGTCATTGGAAATTCACAAAGATTCTGAAACGCCATGGGATGTTCGATGGGCGGACCGTGGTCGTTCGATGTTCGATGAGCAAACGAGAGCAGAACGCGGAAAACGTTTGTGTCGCGATTGGAACGAACTAGGCCACCAAGGCAAACCACTCCCACTTTATCGGGTCACCCACTCGATCCAAAATTCTACTTGATTCACTTGACTAGCGACGCGATGATACACGACCCAAAAAGTCAAATTCATCCGTTCCTAAACGCTCGTGCGCCTCCATCTTGAATTTGAAATCGTAAATCCTGCACAGGTTTTTGTTGTAGATCCTGTCGACTGCGCCAATGTGATAAATCTGCTATCACTAACAGCCTGGGCTGGCTTCATTATGATGTTTGGTCGGGGGCCAACTATAGTTGAGCCCCAGAAGAAACAAGACAACTATACTGGCTGGGATTTCGTAGTTGACTGATTTATTAAAGAAATAAAAGCATGTTGCTATGCGATTTGACGCAAATGTTGGCGGATCCGTTAACAAAACCTATTTCCAGAAATAAGCGCGCTTATAGTTGTTGTTTACTTTTGGGCGCTTGCCAACCGTGTTCCGACGTCTGCTCGATATGAGCGAAGTATTCAAGTAGAATAAACCCATTTATATGTTGTTTTACAGTCCAACAATCCAATTTAATTAACAAATAAGTGGCACTTTTACATACCAGACTGTGTTGAGGAAAAAAAATTAGATCTGCACGCACTTTTCTAACTACAACAACAAATAGTATTATTAAAGTTCTCTATTTAAAATAATTGAGAGCTATTAGCAATCATCAATCAATTTCAGCACGCAAAATACAGATCAACTCTGAAATGGTGCAGTTAAGAAAAATTGAAGCAGTTGTGTTTATAGTGAGTCATTTAAACGTGTTTGTCGCAAACTACTAACGAGTAATTTGCACTAATTATACTCTGTTCCACACTTACTTGTGACAGTCGCTTCAGCACATCACAACTCAAGGACAAGCATACAGTAAGCGATAATGCGATCCGAGCTTTCACTTGATTCTGACTAACCACCAAGCAGGCCAGTTTCCTTATAGCAATCAACAGGTTTGTTTTGAATATATTAGTGAGTTTGCGGTTGCCAATTATTCCTTATAATTATGAGTTACAAGCTCATAATTATAATTATAATTCCTTCTTGAAATAAGCACTTACGGTACAATAAATATATTTTATAAATTATACTTATAAATACCATGTAATGGTAGAACAAATCCCTATGCAAAAGAAAATGAAAATCTGTAGTTTTACTAATTTGACAGTTTTCAGACATGAAATTGCCTTCCAGTTTATTTATTTGCTTACCTGGAATGATTTTAGTTGTTTCTATCCTTCGATGGTAGAAAGAAATTGTGATTGAGGCTGAATGTTGAAACAGGTCAGGCAGCCATTTTGAATTTCCATCAGCACCATCAGCCGCCATTTGCAATAGTAGGAGGAGCTTCAAATAGTGTTAAGCGATCTGATTGGCTCCCTTATTTTACAAAATAGTGTAAAAGTTGAGGAGTTACGTTATCTTATAAGTCCATTTTTATAATTATGAGCTTGTAACCGCAAACTCACTACTAGGTTCAATTTTTAATTCAAAGTACATAATATTTCCTACTCTATTAAAACTTATTTATCTTCCAACTTATGTATTAAAAACAAATATTACTGACGCTTTTATTAATGTAAAAATGCTGTTAATACACAGTTTGCGGCAGGTACTTTTCCCTTATTAAAACCCTTGCAATGTTTATAATAAGTATTTGTATAGTGGAAAACTTATAACTCTACCAGTGCTTACACTATAACTGAAAATAGCGTAGCCAATCCGGTAGTTTTCCACTATTTACATCACTGACTAAAAATTTGGATTAGCAATGACCTTCTATGGAGCCATTTTGAATTCTCCGCTTCATTCACACGCGGAGTACATGTTATGGTTTATCTAATTGGTTTGACTTTTAATTCATTTAAATTTACAATAATAAAGTTGCAGTATCGTATTGAAACAGTTAAAAACAGGAATTCTCTCTTTTTATGCTAACAAGATGATTCAAGTTTCAGCAATTAGGTGACATGTATAAAGTTAAGTCTACTTTTGTAACCATAACAATAACAAAAACCTTCAACCACAATCCAAACTCTAACACTTTTACCTTATACTAAAATTATTGTAAAAATTGTCATAATTATAAGGGAAAAGTGCATGGCGCAAACTGTGTACTAACATCAAAATTAATTATTACTTGTATAATTGATACAAAATAGCTATTTGAGAAAAATACACGATGGATGGCTACAGATCAAATCAACCAGTTGGCCGAATTCAACAACTTAGGAGACGGAAGCTGCAACGACTCGTTGCCAGCATTGTGGCAAAGCAACCACAGATACCAGCATTCATTAAATCTATGACAACCATTACAAAGAAGAAAAAAATCCTCTCTGTTCTGCTTTTCACATTACTCATAGTCAATTTGACTGTGTGTGTTTACCAAACTACAGCTCGAGTATTGTTTTTCATGAATGAACCAACAACTGTTGATGCGCACTTAATAGAAACAACCTATGGTTCTTATCCTTATGTTTATATTTTTCCAATAACAACTCAAGAATATAACGATTACTACGAGAAAAATTCATGTGATGCTTTATGGAGACTGCCAAGAGTGCCAACTAGCCCAAATCAGAACTTTGATGATTCCATCAAACTTCTGAGTATTCCCAGTTACATAACTGAAGCCTATTTCAAAATGGTAAACCTCTACACCTGGATATTTGTGGAAAACAAATAAACAAGCACATTTTTGCAGGGAAAATCACACATTAATCTGACAATTGTAAATTACGATTCCATTATGCAACCAACTGCTCAAGTTTCAAGTTGTAAGTCAGCACAAAACATTGATCTACATTTATCGTTTCTAATTTCATTTTTGTTTAGCATTGCGGCTTCCGTATGGAGATGTTAATTACAAGATGGTGATCAAACTGAAATTCCCAAAAAGCTGCAACGAATATTATGTAAGTTTTTTAATTCGTCCAAAACTTAAATTTTTATCTTTGCAATATGCATACAGCTGGCTATAGGCAAATTTGGAAACCTTCATTTTGGCTTAATCACCACATACTTTGTTGAATGAAACATTTTTACTTCTTAAACTTTTGCCTTCTGTATTTTTCTCACTAATTTTAACTATTTATTTGCTGATTACTTTTTCAGGGAGTAATAGATACATCACCGATCAAATATCATTTTCATTATGATGATGGACTGTACATGTCGTTACATGCACATGGACGTCAATCAGAAAATAAATATCTAGCAACAACTAATTTCCAAAAAGTAAGAAAAACACATGACAATTCTTTGTAAAAAAAAAAACCCACTGTAATCTAATTCGTTTTTAGTATCACTTCATCAACACAAAGCGAAATCCTTGCGATAACAATTTACACGACTGTTTTCATCGATGTCTCCTGGAAAACATTAATTGCAGGTACGTATGCAATCATATCTTTACAAAATGACTGGCAATACTCTTACGTCTGCAAGCAAAAAGTATCAGTGCAAGGTACAAAAGGGTTACGCAATAGTTAAAAAAATATCGCAAATTGGTTCATAATAGCAAAAGTTTGTTATAACAAAAAAATTTAACATGGTGTTCTCCAATTAGTTGGAGAATACATTCTTCATGCATTCTATATACAGGGTGGTTCAGAAAGTCTGGTTCACAGTAAATAATTCCCAAACCGTTTTAGATGTTGATTTAGCAAAATGATTGTCAAGGTTGGGGGAAATCCAATTATAACATCCAACTTGACCTCAGAGGTCATTTTCAACTGTTCTTAAAAAAATTCTCTCTTCCTGAAAAGTTTTGAGAAAAAAAGGTTTGAAACGTTTGTCTACTCAGCTTTGTAACCTAAAACTATCATGTTGGAATGTATTTCTAAAATAAATTATTTCCTTTCTTTTTTGTTTCCTCTCTTCTACTTACAAGTATGACCCAATAAAGTGTCCTAATTGAGGATTAGCTTGGTTGCCTCAATAGTTTTAGGTTACAAAGCTGAGTTACAAAGCTGAGTTACAAAGCTGAGTAGACTAACGTTTCAAACCCTTTTTTCTCAAAACTTTTCAGCAGGAGATATTTTTTTTAAGAACAGTTCTAGACTAATTAGATGATGTTCTACAACTTTCTAATTCACGTTTTCTCTCTATCTGTCACGGTTCTCGAGTTACAATATGAATGACCTTGAAGATGACCTCTAAGGAGAATGTCGTAATTGGATTTCCCCCAAAATACTATACCCTGGCAGTCATTTTACTAAATAAACATCTAAAACGGTTTGGGAATTATTTACTGAATTTGTTAGTAAAATATCACAATTTGTGTTCTTCGTGTTCTCGTGAATTTTTTCATTATTAATCTCCTAAAAAAATAAATTTGATTAAACTAAACTTAATTTTAGATATCCGTTTTACGAGGGAAGACATCTACCAAAATGCAATGAAACCTATGTAAGAGAACAATACAAGAAATGGACCAAATTTATCCGAGATACTGATGTAATAGAATACTGCAAATGTCTCGATTTATGTGATGTGACGCAACAAAGCATAACGTACGATCAAATTCCGAGTACCCAGCCTACCATCGAAGTTGCCATCGTTAATAAATACGTGAGGACATTGTATCAACGTTATTGCTACGACATAATCTCTTTACTATGTGACATTGGTGGCAACATCGGACTCTATTTCGGAATGTCTTGTTTGACACTCGTCGAATTATTCGTCCACTGCTGCAAAATCCCTTTCATCAAGTTGACCGGAAAAAGAAAATCAAATTCAAAGATGAAAGTCAAAATCCAGAAAATTCTAAAAAGAAAGCAAACAAGACAAAATCGGGGGTTTCTCAACAATAAACTGAGAAATATCCTGTTAATAATTCTGATTATAATCTCGGTTTGCAATGTCTACAACTCAATTAATTCTTATTTGGATTATCGATTCGTCAAAACTGTTGTTCTGGTTAGAGACGACACCATTCGTTTCCCACTCATTGTCGATTGCCGAGACAATGACAAGATAATGGATGCAAAGATCAAATTGGCCAAAAAACTTGACGCTGATTATCTTAACTACAATCTCGTTGATTTACTACATCCATTATCTCAATTTGCTAACAAAACACTTAAATTATGGGAAGACTCGTCAAATTTCAACGGTGAATACAGACATCACCACAACTGGCAAAAGGTAAGCTGGCACCCAGAAAAAATAAAATGTCTGCACGGATTAGGATTTTGTGAGTCGACTGGTTTTAATATAAAGGAGTGAGCGGTACAGTGTTATACATTGCTATTATTACAGTTATAGAAAATGGCGAGTCAGAAGACAACGATTATATTAAACCCATTTCTAAATTTTCCCTCGTGTAATCGGTATCTTTTAATTCAGAAAAATTATTTTTCCCATTACAGTACGATAAAAAACATCGAGTCCTGCAATTTGCCAATGTATCAGAGTTGTCAACAGTATTTGGAATATGCACCGCTTTTAAAAAAGGTATAAATAATTAAAAGTAAAATAAAATTTCTTTTTTAATGTTTCTATGTCTATAGCTGATCTGCCGTATACTCCAAACCAAAACACCATAACATTTCAGTCGAAGACTTATCACGCATCCAATGTGCATCAACCAGTGAGATATTGAGTGTATTCACGTATCATTCGGATGTTTTTTTTATTGTTATCATTACAGAACTTCATTTTGCCTCAAAATCAATTTTTTCACCTGAAACATATTTATTACATACATCGTAACAGTAAAGTTCAAATCGATCTTTCACGTCAAACGGTAATATTCATATTATCAAAAAGCAGAGTTACTTAATCGATTTGTGCTTTTCAGTTAATTCGAATAAATACACCAAAATCTCCCTGTCAAGCGGAAGAACTGGTTTCAGAATGTGAAGAAAGATGTTATGAAAAGAAATTAAACCAAAAACAACTAAAATGCAGGTTAGTTAGTCTATGGATAAGATTGGCATATTTTGTTACAGTAGCCCCATGTTATTCAATGGGAATGACGTCACGTACAAACACGAAACAAGTTTTGCATACGTTTTAGAGTTTTTGAATGCAGCTACTGTCTATAGAACCATAAGAATTTTCCAAAAATAACCGGTATTCTAAACTTTGAAACTCTTTAAGAACTTGATTACTAGCAACTGACATGTAGTACATTAACAATTGTATTGATGGATGCTTTAAATAATATTTCTATTAGATTACCGTTTATGGAAAATATAAAGCTACCACTCTGCTTGACTGAAGAGACAGCTAAACAAACCGTCAAAATGTATTTTGAAGTTCAATTCGGGACAGATCCTCAGAAAAACTGTAACTGTTTGATGAGCTGTGAAGAAACAATATTCCTACCTTCAATAATATACCAAGATATTCCTCGATCTAACGAAATAAAATACAGTATTGATAGCAACATCCGAGAAGAAATCGAAGAACAGATAACAATTACCATTGTGAAATTACTCTGTCAAATCGGATCAATTTTTGCTATTTTAACCGGTCTCTCGCTCTTTGCACTTGTTGAATATGTCATTTAATTGCAAAGTTAACAAAATAAAATGCACTGAACCCCAAATAATTTCTTTTTAACTTTTAACTATTTCGAGTACAGTTGTGGACCAACAAAAAACTTCCCTTCATTTTGCTTTTTAATCTTATTTACCAGGTGGCATAAAAATCCATTGAGATTTATTGACATCGATTCTCTTGCCCTAACAAGAGTATTAAAAGATAGACCGGGCAAATAATGATAGATAAACTTAAAACAGCTAAACTGAAAGGAAGATTTTTTTTATCCACGACTGTACATATATGAACTGGAAGAACCTTCAAATGCATATGCTGTATTATAGGGACCATAATTTCTTGGTTTGACACATAAAATACACCATTTGTAATACCGTGTAAAGTGTAAAGTGTAAAAATAAACTAAAAGATAGACGATATACAAGTTGTTACAAGTCACCTCATTTCCCTGTCAATCCGACTATTCCAAACTAATAACTAACAAACAATTGGTAAAGAATTTCCATGTTTACAATATTAGTTTGTGACATTGTAAACATATTTTTACCAAGTGACCACTGATAACAATGCAAGTAAATTTGGAAGTAAACTAATCAACTGAAGTGGGGCCTCGAGAAATGTGGGTCCCTTTACGAGTGCTCAGTGTGCATGCATTTTATACATATAATACAACTTTTTGTTGGCTTAAATGTAGATTGGTTCAAAAACCATGAAATTTGTATTGAATGGACATTCAAAATTATAAACACACCTTTTGAGAAAGTTTCATTAGAAAGTAAATACGGAACTGTGAGAAATGTTTGAAGAAAATTTTCCTAACATGTTGACTTTATATTCCTGCAAATAAATCACATTTCAAACATTATAAACATTGACATTGCTCCAACTTGCAGAAAGCAAATACGCTTTCCGTTTGCTTTGGCTCATTTCACGCTTTCAGCAAATTTTATTTACACAAACCAGTGACTAGCATCGTTAAATGTTGAATCAAGCAATGTTTCAACAAAATCACTCTTTGCATTGACATTAGGGAAGTAAATAGTAAATCATAGAAATTGAAAACATAAATACATAAATAAATTGCAGTTAGTCAGTCCACTCCACGACGAGTAAGTTGTTGCAACATTGGTAAGTAATGTTATATCGGGTTACAAGTATTCCGCACTTATTCATTCCGCGGTTGCGCAATTTCGTTATTGCAATTTCCTAACAATGCCTAACAAGGGGGGCAGCACCCCTCCTTGACCCTAACCCTACCCGTTTTATCTAAACAAATCCCGTTATTGAAATTTTTCCCATTTTAAAATTCCGCGGTTAATCAATAACCGATTTTTCCGTGGTTATTCATTCCGCGATTATTTAGTTTATGATATACGGATTTTAACTTTGTCATTTATTTCCGCGGTTATTATGGAACCCCGTTATATCACGATTTTGATCGCAGCCAATCAGGTGTGACCTGACGTCATTTTTTGATGACATCAAAATCGCTAAGCGACGCGATTCGCACTGCATCGACAAGTTTCACTTGCATCGTCTGGTCTTACTCGTTTTTTGTAATTAATTTTGATTTGTAGCTCTATTCTTACACAATATGGCGAGAAAAATAATAATAAGCTCAATGAGCGAACCGAATCGGCCATTTGAACGAATCCGCCAACGTCAAAAAAGAAAAGTACAACACCTCCTTGGCAAGGTTGTAGCAGAGCGTTTGGAGTTACCGTCATTTATGGCATCTATGAAGAACATTTCAAAAAAGAAAAAAAAGATATCTATTCTACTTTTTGCATTGCTCATTGTGAATTTGGCAGTGTGTGTTTACCAAACGGAAGAACGTATTTTGTATTACATGAGCGAACCAACAACAGTTGATGCATATTTAATTGAAACCATACATGGCGCCTTTCCAAAGGTTTATATTTACCCACAAACAACGCAAGAATATCAAAATTTTGAATCTAATAAGTCAAACAATAATATGGCTAAACACTATTGTGGCGGGATTAACACCCTGATCCATAAGGACAGTAAGTACACTGTACAAGAGAGTCTACAATATTTGCATACAACTAGTTACATAACTGGTGCTTATTTTGCAATGGTAAATCTCAATTTATCAATTTTTTTTACCAACAAATAATCAAATACATTTTCAGGGAAAATCAAGCAGTAATCTTACAATTAAAAACCTCCTTACTCTTGTACGGCCGGTTGCTCAAGTTTCAAGCCGTAAGTTAGAAAACTCAATAAATACTTGCACGTTTATTATTTTAAAGTTCCTTGTTGCTTAGCATTGCAACTTCAATTTGGAAATGTAAATCACAAGATGGTTATCAAACTACAATTTCCCAAATTTTGTGCAGATGTTTATGTAAGACTTTAATTTATCTAAAAATTTCTGATTACATCATTCAATAGGTGCATACAAAATAAGTTAAATAAAATGACTTATTATTGAATGTTTTAATATTATTGTTAATATGGTACACCATGGGCTTGTTCGCAGCTAAGATCTGATTAGGTGCATTCAATATAAAATAGATTTCCGAAATCGTGATTTTCTTGATATTCTAAAAGCAAGGAAATCAGATTTCAACTTGAAACAGCCTTATTGTTTTTGGAAATCCAACTGTTGTTTGCCACACAGCAGTCCGGTGGAACATTTAAAAACACTCGGCCGCGTTCGAGCGCTCAAAGGCTGTTGGAAAATTACGCTTTTGCCACACAGCAGTGCGGCAGAACATTTAACGTTTAACATTTTACGTTTAAAAAACGAGTCTAGACTGTGCATGTGATTGGTAACCTGGACAGACCCAATCAAAAAAATGTAAAATTTTAGACACCAATTTATTCATTTAAAATTTAAAATTTCCAATAATTCACTTTTATTTGCACAAATAAAGATGTGATTGCAAAATGCTGTTCCTAATAGCATTGGGCAATAACATCATCTACAGAGTATAAATACAGCGTACGCTCTGCAGCCCAGACATACAACGAGTCCCAGAAAGATCCCAGACTAAAGCTAAGTAAACATGACCTGATTCCGTGCAGCCAGAAGTTTTGGTCGACAAAGTTCACATAGTCCCACTTACCACACACAGAAACTTTCTGGCGACTGGAATTCTATTCTTTCTGGCAGTAATGGTGCACGAAAAAATTCAATTGTTTCTGTGAACGAACAAATTCTGAGTACCCACAATGCATTATGTACAATCAAGACCGGTCGTATATAAGACAGAAGTGGATACTGAATAAAAAGACAGATAATACTAAAAATGTTAATTAATTTATTTTATAATTTATTATTAATTTAAAAATACTGTAATCCTTTTATTTTGTAAAAGTGGTCGCCATTACTAATTACAACACGTGCACAAATTGTGTGAACCAAACAATTTCCGCACATGGAAAGACATAGCCATACACACAAGCTGAATCATTTCGTTTGCGGCGTGACAACCTGAACATTCAGACTCTGAATATTCAGAGTCTTAAAGTCTTATGTGTACTTAGTTTAAAGGGCTATCTGGATGGGGAGAGGAAATATAGCATGGCTGGGTATAGGCGGGCCCAATTTAGGACCTCCAAACCTGTCTGGTCGGGAGGTGTCTGAGCTACAGAGCTTACACTGTAATTGTAATTTTCTAGTGTAATTGAAAGTGTTCAATTTGTTTATTTAAAATTAAAGGTATTGATAGATTCGTCACCAGTAGCACATCTTACGTATGAAGAAACAGTTGAAATCCGAGTGGGTGAAAACTCCAGAGGTGCTTCAAATCTAAAATACAAAACCGTTGCCTCAACTACTTTGCAAAAAGTAAGACCATTCAAAGTTTCGGTTTATGCCGTTTATAACATTTATAAACAAGTAAACATCTGTAATGCAGGGAAGCATTACATATTAGACTTCTAAACCCTGTCCCTCTGCCCCTAAATAAAACACCAAAATAAAAATTAAATTGTAACCAATTTTTAGGAAGTTTGTTGATTTTGTTATATTTTTGAAATGGCGTCAAGGTCAATCGTCTTCGTCAAGCTAATTCAAAAGTAACAGCTTGGCGCACTTTTTAAAGTCAGGACCGGTATCACACAAAAAATAAAGAAATTAATTTGAAATTAAAAAATAATAATTTACGACATAAAATCCCTAAATTCGCAATTATACAGTACAGGTATATGCCGGAACATTTTTATACAGTCTTTATACAGTCGGCCGCATTCGATTACCCAATGGCGGCCGAAATGCCCTGATTTTTGCGTTCAGAAATACACCAGAACAATTCTACAAAATTACGGAAATGACGTCATATCACGTCATTTTCGTAATTTTCATGGAATAGGCGGCTAAAAGTGTACTAAAACCGGTTTATCTGAAAATACCTTAGGATACTAATAAAGATATGCTGATTTTATTGTAGTTCTCCGTTTGGCTCTAGCTGCTATAGTTTTTGTGGAATCAATGACGATGGACGGACGGACAGACGGACAGAGCCGTTTCATTAAACTTTCTAAACATCAGGTTTAGAAGTCTAAAACAGCCAAAATAGTCCGCAAAAACGAGCATAACCGTGAATGCGTTTGTTTTTAGGCCCATTTGTTGTACCGTTTCTGCGTCGCAATCGCGCGAGTTTACGGTGCATAAAAATTCCTATTCATTCATTTAACCAACAAATTGTGGTTGTGACTCCCCCCCTCCTCTAGTTAAACATAATTTAGCATTTGGCCACATTTTTGAAGATGGTTGCTTCTCCTGAAAGTGTTTATTACATTTGTCATCTCGGCACAAACCACTCCAGTCGTGGTTTTGGTTTTTGTGGATTGTCCGGACTACGGGGCTGTCAGGATGGGGAGAGAAGATTTAATATTGCTGGGTACGACCTCCAAACTGTCTGGACCACAGAACTGTCCGATCGGTGGTATGTCCAGGCTACAGATTTCTCGAGTTTATTCCAATTCGTTCTATCGAAGTTGGACTGTACAACCAATATTATTATCTTTAAATTCTCCTTATTATGTTTTAATTTAAGTGTTATTCACAATCATACCTCATGTTTCAGTATAACTTCATCAACACAAAACGAAATCCTTGCGATAACGACTTAATTGGCTGCTTGCGTCCTTGTCTCCTAGAAAATATTACTTGCAGGTTGGCACAAGTATTTTATCAACAACCAAACATAACTGAACTTATTTTTTAGATATCCATTTTACGAAACAAGCTACCTATCGAAATGCAATGCCACTGACCTCAGACAGCAATACATAATGCTGTCCAACTTTATCCATTCAACTGATCTAAGAAAACATTGCAACTGCGTCGAATTATGCGAAGTGACAAAACAATCCACAACCTATGAAGAATTTCCTAGTTCTGAGACTGCTCTGGATGTTTTCGTTGTCAATAATTATATCAGAACATTGCTAGAAAGAATTTCATATGACATAATCTCTTTGCTGTGCGACATTGGTGGAAACATCGGACTCTACTTCGGAATGTCTTGTTTAATGCTCGTTGAAATATTTATTCACAGCTGCAAAAAGCCGTTTATGAAGTTCAGAAAAATGACAAAGGCCAATTCTGAATTGAAACACAAAATTGAGACAATTCTTGAAAAAAATCAAATACAAAAAATATCCTCGGTCAATCAGAATCTGAAAAAGTCAGTTTTCTTAATTCTGAGTCTCATTTCCGTTTATAACGTCTACAATCAAATTATAACTTATTTTGATTTTCAACTCGTCAAAACTGTCAGCCTCGTAAGAGATGATTTTATCCATTTTCCAGTCATTGTCAGTTGTCCAGATAATATTAACATAATTAAGGCTAAGCTGGCGTTATCAAGAACGCTTGGTTCAGATGACATTACTTACCAACTTTTTCATTTACTCCACCCTAAATCGCCATTCGCAAACAACTCACTCCAATTATGGAAGGACTCTAAAGAAACCAATGGACAATACGTAGATGGGATGAGAAACCGTTGGTTCCAAGTAAGCAATTGAATTTTTAGATTGCACAAATAATATAAGAAAGTCTTATTATGCAAAATTGATGGCACGAGAATACACAAACTGCCCTGAATGCACGACATTGTAGATAGGGTAGATACGAGACACTAAGGTCATAGATTTTAGACCTGTCTAAGGGGATGTACTACATTTTAGCGATTTCATTTTAGCAACACACCATTTTAGCGAATGTGTCATTTTAGCGACACAAAACGGCACTAATACTAACACTAATTCCTAAGAAGGGCTAACAAGGGGGGGCTGCGCCCCCCCTTGACCCCCCGCGAACCTAACGTTGCTGGTTTTTTGATGCAAACCACTTTTTTGAGCCGGCTACGGCTGGTCGCGGTAAATCGTGTCGCTAAAACGTGATTGCTAAAATGGGACTTTTTTGGTAAAAATCGCTAAAATGAGCGTCGCTAAAATGACTATAACCGGTCTAAGGATCAATATCTTATGACAATCCCATTCCTTGGGTTGAAGCTGCAACCCAACTGTGACCTAACCGCTGTCCAGGCAGTGAGGGTTAACTAGTGAACGGTGTGTTCGGAAATCAATAGGCGCGTTCAATCGTAAGTGGATTTCTCTGATTTCGTTGATTTTCTTGATTTTTCGTCATAAAATTGAAATCGGATTTCAGAAAATCCAATTGTGGGAAAGCAACATGTAGGGTCGCTTTCTTTGATTTCGAGTTGATTTCAACCATCTCAAATTGCGCATGTGCAACAGTTTGATTTCGAGAAATTTTTAAGGCCGTTCAAAGTTGAAATCAGATTTCCTTGATTTCTGAAAATCAAGAAAATCGCGATTTCGAACATCCATTTCAGATTGAACGCACCTATTGTCAATTAGGTCGGAAACAAAGTCCATCTGTCGCTCAGAATACGAAGAATGGAAATAGTGGTAGGGAAGCTATCCCAAACGTAGTCCAAACAGGATGTTGGGCCTCTTATTAGTGTACCCTTTCCCACTGCTAATCGAATATGATGCCAAATGATGACATCATGTGGCATCATCCCATAACCGTCAACACCCCTGGTGAGTAAATTAGACATGTTTGCAAAACATAACTAAAATAACTAAAATGTATGTTCAATAACTTTTACAAATAATATTTATTTTTCTAGTATAAGAATGTGGATCCCAAAATAATAAAAGTATCACACTTGTCAACACCGTTTGGAATGTGCGCCATGTTTCAGAAAGGTTCAAATCATTACCTAAACTCAAATATTTTCGTTCACGTTTAAATGTTTGCAGTTGATGAGGAATATTTTCCAAAGAAAAATAGTTTATGGTTTATTAATGGACACGGGTATTCTGGCCGAAACATCAATGAACATCATCCAGTGAGATATTTGGTGGATTTATTTATCGTTCAGATGTTTATTTCTTTCTACTCATTGCAGACCTTCATTCTGCCGCACAATGCATTTTTAAATGCCAAACACATTTTTTACGCACATCGTTTCTATTACGTTGAAATCGATCTTTGGCGTCAAACGGTAGAATTTGTGCACTTGGTAACCTCACTCCTATTCACCGAGTTTGTTTTTTTCAGCTCAAACGTATAAACACGCCCAAACGTCCTTGTGACACAAACGAACTTTCTACCAAATGTGAAGAGAAATGTTTCAAAACAATGCTCGACCAGCAATCATTTGAATGCAAGTGAGTTTCTATTAATTTAACCATTTTTCAATAATAGAAATGCAACAAGAATATTCATGTTATTTTTATTAGATTGCCATTTATGGAAAACAGTTCGTTGCATTATTGCATTGATCACATTGCAGCTAAGAGAACTATCAAACAATTTTTGGAGACTCAAAAGAATACAGATCCCCAGAAAGACTGCAAATGTGCAGCACGCTGTGAAGAAACAATATTCCTCCCTTCATTAATTAGAGAAAAAAAATTATCCCCAAATTTGCGAGGCATTAAATATGCAATTGACAGCAACATCCGAGAAGTAATAGCAGAACAGAATGTAATTTCCATTGTCAAATTACTCTGTCAAATCGGATCAATTTTTGGTATTTTGACCGGTCTCTCAATATTTTCTCTCGTTGAATATTTCATTTGATTCAAAAATCAACAAAACCACTCTTCAACGTTTTAATCTTTCATGTAATTCTATCACCGGTATTTCACTTTTCAAAAACATTTCATTCGTATTTCATAAAAGCAATGAAAATGTGTCCAAAAAGTAAACCCACGAAAGTGTACTCACTACAATTACATGACTTTTGTTAAAAAATAATCAATTTAGCCTAACAACCTTATAATCATTTGTTAAAAATAAATAGAAATTGTAGAAATTGCACTTCCATTCATTAATCAAAAGTAATTTTAACTTTAATCTTGGATTCAATCTCAAAAGTTGTAAACGTATTTCTTCTCAATTGTACTAAATTATAAAATGTACTCTTGTTGTTTCATCTCGAGTGTTAGTTTTAGGTTAACTCCGGAAAGGAATTTCAATATTTGTAGCATTTTTTTTTTGAAATTTCAATTTGTATCACCTGCTACATAGCCATTTAAGAGACCACTGATCACAAACAATGCACGTAAATTTGGCAAAATAATAAAATTCGGAAATAAAACTGATTTTCAGCAAATAATAGAATTTCCCAACCACCAATTCTGTTTCCACTGTTACACATATACACAACAGAATTTTCCCATGGAGAAATGTAAAAATGTAAAAAAGAATACCAACTACCTTGTTTAAATTGTCCAAATTTGCCAGTCTGAGCCTAAACTTCTCACAGTGGATTGATAATAAGGAGCCGCCATCACTTCATTACCGCAAAATGGCCGACACAGATTTCTGCTAATGGCATTTATAACCAGATGTTGCTCGATAATTCTCAATCAACTAAAAAGAACAGGAAAAAAAATTAGTATGCAAGCAACAGGCTTTGTCATCCCAACACTACATTTCTCAACAAATTACTTAAAGCTTCGATACTAACTATTATAACCAAATAAATTACACTGAAGCCCGTTTAGATCATGCGCAATTGGGAAAATACTTGCAGCATTTATATTTCAAGCTCCTTCTGCCTAAAGATGCGACTCAATATCCGTTGACATTTAAATTGTACAGCATGGAGCCCCAAACAAAAACGTACAAATTTCAATACTTTTTCATAATTTGTTAACAAAATTTAATGACTTTATCTGAAATTCATAAAATTCACAAAAACAAAAATGGCATTTTGAGTCGTAGAATATGCTGACACGAAAAATGTCAATAGAGATTTTCAACAACATGTTTGGAGAAGAAACGTGCACAACATAGTCATTAAACATCATTATTTCTTCTTCTGTCAAAACATTTTTAATGATTGGTTTCTTCTGACGAATCTCTTTCAAAACATTTTTAATGATTGGTTTCCTGACATCCAACTGGTGATTACTACTATTAATTTGACTCGTACCAGTATGATAATTTATTTAAGCTGTCATTGATTTTAAAAAACTCTCCCGACAGACAACATCAACATAATGCATTGCAGTGGAAATACAAAACAGATCGAGTGCCACGGATCCACGAAATGCAACTTCGAAACTGTAAGTACAGTACAGAAAGCCAAAGAAAAAAAACGATATTTTCAAAATTCTATCAAAATATTGCTTAAGGAATTAATCGTTTAAGTCCTGTCAGTCAAACTATGAAATGTTAGTATACATGCCCCTTTACCCAAACTCCAACTCTGTTCCCATTGCTCCACAACACAATTTCGCCCATCAGGGACTGTAAAAGTGTGGAAAATAAAAAGAAAAAGAAACTTACTTACCGGTAACTCATTAAATTGCTTAAATCTGCCAGTTCGCGCCTAAACTCCACAACGGTCGATAATAATAGGAAATTTGGAATTTCATTGTCTCAATCTTAGATCTAGCCACTTTATACCGCACTATGGCCGAAACAAATTTACACAATTAACTAAAAAAAGGGAAAAACAATCAATCAATCAATTAGCAACAAATCACTGACCGCTCCAATCATCTCTCTGTGCAACCGAGCTGGATTTGAATTGGAAAAATCGTGCAAAATGGTCAACCCCTTCTGCGGACAACTCTTCGACCTTTTCCCAAGGGGAGATAGAGTTGGAGAAACCAAAGAATGGTTTCTCCTTACCTAATGACAGGATTTAATCCTGTGGTGACCCAGTTGGATAAGTGTCCCCCCAAAGTGGATACTTTCCCTCTGAGTCACTATGATTGAAGAGTCGTTCCCCCTGAGTTGGCTCCACCTCCCCCTAGCAGGTGTGTGCCCCGAGGGGAAGGAAGCGGCTGGTGGTCAGCCCCCATTGGTTGATCGCCGGCCCTTCACCCCAGTGCATAAAAGGCTGTGTTTCCTGCCTAAAAGGCAGAACTTACACAAACGACACCAAGAACACAGCAACTACCTCACCGTCAGGCCAACTTCAAATACAAGTTAGGATTGATCGAGGATCGCTGAGTAAAGTGCAACTGTAACTCTCACGAAGTCACTTGAGAGCTATTCCGGCGAAAGCAAGAGAATAGCCCTTGTGAAATCACCCAGAATAATCGCCCTTACGATTATTCACCAAAGTAAGCGTCCGTGTGCTTTGTTAGGAACCCCTAGTTCCTAAACGAGGCCTCTGCGACGCTAAACCAACCCCTAGACAACAGGCACGGATAGAAGACTCGAGAGAGCATTCCACCGCGTCCGTGAACGACGAATCCGTGACGAATTAACGACAACTCGAGACGCCGCCATTGTCCCGCCAACCATGCGGAACTGACGACGCCATTTTGAGAAATCCTTTGTTCGACTCTGACCAAGTCGACTCTAGTTTTATACTGAGTGTATTTTAAGGCCTTCAAGCCAATTGAATAAATTACTTGTTCATTTACATACATTTAGTTTTCATTTGGGTATTTGCATAATTGATCACAGATAAAGTATTACACGTTAGCGCTATTTAAACCTACACCAAGTAGGATGCGACAATCCCAATTGGCGGCAAGGTCCCTCCAAGCTGCTGATTCGTTCACTAATTACAAATGTCAAGCATTAACTGAAATAATTGAAAATATAACATGTACGTTCGGACTGCTCAAACGCTAGACATAGCTTGACAAAATTCTGATGAATTGAGAAAACTAACAAGAGGAGAACATGAATAAGCTATTTTACATTTTGGCCTAAAGTGAGCTTAATAATTGTCTAAAATTATAAGCTTCCATAGTCAGCTGATTAACCATGGTAATTGTCCCAAATCTGTACTCTTTTTGGGTCCTAGTAGACCTTTTGAGTGAAAAAGCTCATGTAGGGATATGATAAACAACTGGATGCTGAGCAACAACTCCAATTAAATAGTTCTGGCTCACTGATCCAGAACTATTTTTTCTGGAGTTGTTTTCTGGTCACATAGTCATCATTAATGACATCATTTCCACTTTTTGTAATGGATGCCTCCATTAACATTGCTCTAGTAATAAACTTATGCTGTTGGCTACCGATTGTGTGTTTTTATTTGAGAATTGCGCTTTAACCTAGCAAACGCCGGCGATACGCGTGACGAGCAATATTTGAAATTTTCGATTGTCTTTGGGGGCTGTGACAAAGTGAGAAATTTTTTTATGGAATTTTTTATTAGTGGAAACGTGATCTCTTGGTCCCCCTCTACACCCCCTATTTCTGTGTAACACGAATTCTGAAAAACCCTGTGTATTGTAATTAGTATGTTATGATTAGTAATTCAAATAAATTGTCTTACAGTTATTGTGTGCTCTGCATTCCTTTTGATTTACTTATTATGAATTTCGATTTATAGCATAATGCATGAACACAAACTGATTCGACCATTTGAGCGAATCCAACAACGTCGAGAACGAAAAATGCGACACCTCGTTGGCAATTTGATGGCAGAGCAATCGGAGATACCAGCATTTATCAAATCTCTGGAAAACATTTCAAAAAAGAAAAAAAAGATGTCTATTCTATTTTTTACCTTGCTCATTATCAATTTGATAGTGTGTGTTTTGCAAACAGGAGAACGAATTTTGTACTATTCGACTGAACCAACTACAGTTGATGCATACTTAATCGAAATCAGACATGGCGCTTTTCCAAATGTTTATATTTTCCCACCTACTACGCAAGAATATAACAATTTCGAGGCAGCAAGCAGTGACAAAAAATACATAAAAGACTTTTGTGGAGGGATTAATTACTTGAACAGAAAGCACAGTGAGTACACTGTTCAAGAGAGTCTACAATATTTGCGAACAACTAGTTACATAACCGATGCTTATTTTGCAATGGTAAATCTTAATTTCTCCATTTTTTTTACCAACAAATAATCAAATGCCTTTACAGGGAAAATTATGCAGTAATCTTACAATTAAAAACCTTCTCACTCTTGTACGGCCTGTTGCTCAAGTTTCAAGCCGTAAGTTAGAAAAGTAAAGAAATACTTGCACGTTTATTATTTTAAAGTTCCTTTTTAGCATTGCAACTTCAATTTGGAAATGTAAATCACAAGATGGTTATCAAACTACAATTTCCCAAATTTTGTAGTGAAGCTTATGTAAGACTTTAATTTATCTAAAATATTCTGATTATATCATTCAATAGTAGGTGCATACAAAAATAAGTTAAATAAAATGACTTATTATTGAATGTTTTAATATTATTTTCAATATGGTACACCATGGGCTTGTTCGCAGTTAAGATCAGAATGTTTATTCAATGGAGCTCACTAAAATCACACCATACTTGCCTAACCTTCCCATAGCCATGGCTAATACCGGTACTACACATGTGCAGCCATGGTCTGTCATTTCTGACTTCTTTTCAAAAACCCTTCTGCACATGTGCACAATCACATTTTTCCTGGTGCAATCACATTTTTCCTGGTAAAAGCACATGTTTTAGGACTAATTTTAATACGCCACCTAGTGCAAACAGATGGCAAAGCAGTGTACGGCGCTCCCATTAAGGGTGTTTTATGTTATAAATATTAAATTATCTTAATAATAATTGAAAAACTATTTGTATTTAGACATTAAAAATAAGAAAAAAAAGTTTTTGAGAAATAAAAGTTAACCTCATTAATTAATTTTCAGAAAAAAAAGAATTAGTGATTTTTCCACTTCTGTAATTTTTTTGACCTCCAAACCTGTCCGGTAGGGAGGTGTCCGAGCTACAGAGCTAACACTGTAATTGTAATTTTCTAGTTTAATTGAAAGTGCTCAATTTATTTTTTTAAATTTAAAGGTATTGATAGATTCGTCACCAGTAGCACATCTTACATATGAAGAAACAGTTGAAATCAGAGTGATGGGAAACACCAGAGGTGTTCAAAATCTAAGATACAAAACCGTTGCCTCAACTACTTTGCAAAAAGTAAGACCATTCAAAGTTTCGGTTTATGCCGTTTATAACATTTACAAAAACGGCCAAAATAGTCCGCGAAAACGTGCATAACCGTGAATGTGTTCGTTTTTAGGCCCATTTGTTGTAGCGTTTCTGCGTCGCAATCGCGCAAGCTCACGATGCATAAAAATTCCTATTCATTCATTTAACCAACAAATTGTGGTTGTGACCCCCCCCCCTCCTCCTCTAGTTAAGCATACTTTAGCATTTGGCCACATTTTTGAAGATGGTTGCTTCTCCTGAAAGTGTTTATTACATTTGTCATCACGGCATAAACCACTCCAGTCGTGGTTTTGGTTTTTGTGGATTGTCCGGACTATGGGGCTGTCCAGATGGGGAGAGGGGATTTAATATTGCTGGGTAGCACCTCCAAACTGTCTGGACCACAGAGCTGTCCGATCGGTGGTATGTCCGGGCTACAGAGATTACACTGTAGCTTGTTATAACAGATTTCTCGAGTTCATTCCAATTCTTTCTATCGAAGTTGGACTGTACAACAAATATTATCATCTTTAAATTCTCCTTATTATGTTTTAATTTAATTGTTATTCACAATCATAACTCATGTTTCAGTATAACTTCATCAACACAAAACGAAATCCTTGCGACAACGACTTAATTGGCTGCTTGCGTTCTTGTCTCCTAGAAAATATTACTTGCAGGTAGCTTAGGCACAAGTGTTTTATCAAAAACCAAACATAACTTAACTTATTTTTTAGATATCCATTTTACGAAACAAGCTACCTATCGAAATGCAATGACACTGACCTAAGACAGCAATACATAATGTTGTCCAACTTTATCCGTTCAACTGATGTAAGAAAACATTGCAAATGTGTCGAATTATGCGAAGTAACAAAACTATGCACTACCTATGAAGAATTTCCTAGTTCTGAGACTGCTCTGGATGTTTTTGTTGTCAATAATTACATTCGAACGTTGCTAGAAAGAATTTCGTATGACATAATCTCTTTGCTGTGCGACATTGGTGGAAACATCGGACTTTACTTCGGAATGTCTTGTTTAACACTTGTTGAAATATTTATTCAGAGCTGCAAAAAGCCGTTTATGAAGTTCAGAAAACTGACAAAGGCCAATTCTGAATTGAAACACAAAATTGAGACAATTCTTGAAAAAAATCAAAAAACACGAAAAATATCCTCGGTCGATCAGAATCTGAAAAAGTCAGTTTTCCTAATTTTGAGCCTCATTTCCGTTTACAACGTCTACAATCAAATTATCACTTATTTTGATTTTCAACTCGTCAAAACTGTCAGCCTAATAAGAGATGATTTTATCCATTTTCCAGTCATTGTCAGTTGTCCAGATAATCTTAACATAATTAAGGCTAAGTTGGCATTATCAACAGCGCTTGGTTCAGTTGACACTACTTACCAACTTTTTGATTTACTCCACCCTAAATCGGCATTCGCAAACAATTCACTCCAATTATGGAAGAACTCTGCAGATAGTGGGCGATACGTAGATGGGATGAAAAAAACATGGGGTGGAGTAAGCAATTAAATTTTTAGAATGCACAAATAATATAAGAAAAGCTTACTATGCAAAATTGTAAGAATCAACGAACGCCATGACGGCACGAGAATGCCCAAACCGCGCTGGATGCACAACACTAGATTAAGAGATCTTAGATCTGTTTTCAGTGTCTAGGGGTCAGTATCTTATGACAATCCTATTGCTTGGTTGAAACTGCAATCCATCTGTGACCAAACCGCTGTCCGCACCATTAGGGTTAACCAGTTAACAGTGTGTTCAGAAATCAGGTGTTACGTACCACGCGCGACATGGGTTGGCACGACACACGAATTCGCGCCAACCAATCTTGCTGCTGCCGGCAAAAATGCAGAGGCGCGATGTCGCTATTAATCTTGCCGGTGTTATGGCCTGACGCGACACCGTAAAGTTTACGCCCAATTTTATGAAATAGCGCGACATTTAGGTATTGATGTCGCTATTGATCATGCCGGTGGTATGGCCTGGCGCGACATTTGGTATTACCTGGCGCGACACGTCAAAATTCATGGAAATTCATGCCGCGCTTTCAACATTGGCAGCGGCATGGCGAAAGAATATACCGGGTGGCCCACATAAAAGCGGCCCGACAATGCGACGAGGGTTACCACGGGGGTCTAAAAATATGTTTGTATTGTTCAATTAAATATACAGTATATTAATCGTTAGTGGCGGGTAGTATTGTTTCATTAATGTTTCTAGTGCATTTTTTTTTTGCTCTTTCGTTTGCTGTTTAGTTTTTAACAATCCGAGCTTTCATTCGAGATATTTGCATTTTAAATAAATGTTTGTCCCAATTTACCAAGTTTGATTGCACTACTGTAGTCATATCAGAATTTCAGATTGTGTGGATTTCTGCAGCGGTACTGGTACAGATACACAGTACTTTTCGTACCATACTTCTCAAATCTAGCAAAATTTTACAAAATCTAACAAAATTTTAGAAAACTTGCAAAATTTTACATAATCTAGCAAATATCTCGAGAACGCAGGCTCGGATCGTCAAAAACTTAACACCAAACGAAAGAGCGGAAAAAACTGCACCAGAAACATTAATGAAACAAATACTACACACAACTAACGATTACTATATATTTAATTGAACAATACAAACATTTTTTTAGACTCCCGTGGTAACCCTCCTCGGGCCGCTTTTATGTGGGCCACCCGGTATATTTGACATGAAAAATAAATTAAATATTAATGGATTGTAGTTGTTTTGCGTTCCGAAAATAAAAAATGGCGTCGACGGTGATTTTTGTACACACGTTATTTGTTGTAGCGACGTCGCGCCAACTAATACGTGTGTCGCGCCAAATCGTACACACGTTATTCGTTGTAGCGACGTTCCGCCAAATCACACACCCGTTATTCGACATCGCTACAACGAATAACGTGTGTATGATTTGGCGCGCCGTCGCTACAACGAATAACGTGTACAGCCCAGTACAGCGGCCCGGAAATCATTGTCAATTATGTCGGAAACTAAGTCCATCTGTTGCTCACGATGCTAGGAATGGCTTACCAGCACATTTTCTAAGGTCCAGCATAGTGGCCATAGTGTCCCAGACCTAGTCCAAACAGGATGTTGGGCCTCTTATAGCCATTTTGGGATTAGTGTACCCTTTCCTTTCTCACTGATTATCGAATATGATGCCATGTGATGACATCATGTGGCATCATCCTGTGACCGTTTGGCCACCCTAATGGCCTACGTCACTCCACACACCGCCTGGTAGCCGCAAGCCGTCCCCCAATTGGAAGAGTGGACCGGCCTAGCAGGGGCGGTAAAAGCTGAGTGGTGTGGTGAGATAGAGACATTGCTGAGGAAGCCGAAAGTGGAGACGTGCCAGGGTGAGCTGCGACAGTCCTAACAATGGTAGAGACAACTGCCGACTCTGCTCTTCTCATCACTCACCACTGTGACGCTCAGTGGCAGATCAAGATGGCTGCTGCAGTACCATGAGTGGCTACATGGGTCGTATAGGTAAGTATGGCAGAGTGTTCGTCCGATGTGACCGACCACGTCACCCATGGGGCTCAGGCCGTGTGTGTGACGGGTCAGTTGCCGGTGTAGCGTGCTTAACGGCACTGCCACACAGTGAGATAGGTGACCCAACCCCTAGACAACGATTAAAGGCCAAAACCCAACAATCTGAGTTCCGGTCTCGTTATTACATGAGAGATATGCGTCCCATCCCGTGTACTAACTCCCCACATTACGCGGGTAAGACAATATCCAGTCACAATCCCATAACCGTCAACACACTGGCGAGTAAATTAGACATGTTTTCAAAACGTTTCTAACTAAAATGTATGGCACAATTTTGACTGTGCTTGGCCAATTACTTTTACAAATAATTTTTATTTTTGCAGTATGAGAATGTGGATCCCAAGATTGTAAAAATATCACACTTGTCAACACCGTTTGGAATGTGCACCATGTTTCAGAAAGGTTCAAATCATTACCTAAACTCAAATATTTTTTCTTTCACCTTTAAATGTTTACAGTTGATGAGGAATATTTTCCAAAGAAAAATAGTTTATGGTTTATTAATGGACACGGGTATTCTGGCCGAAACATCAATCAACATCATCCTGTGAGATATTTGGTGAATTCATTTATCATTCGGATGTTTATTTCATTCTACTTATTGCAGACCTTCATTCTGCCGCACAATCAATTTTTAAATGCCAAACACATTTTTTACACACACCGTTTCAATTACGTTGAAATCGATCTTTGGCGTCAAACGGTAGAATTTGTGTACTTGGTAACTTCACTGCTATTCACAGAGTTTGTTATTTTCAGCTCAAACGTATAAACACGCCAAAACGTGCTTGTGACACAAACGAACTTGCTACTGAATGTGAAGAGAAATGTTTCAAAATAATGCTCGACCAGCAATCATTCGAATGCAAGTGAGTCTCTAGTAATTTAAAGTTCAGTAAGTCTCCCAAGTATGAACGAGTTTCATTCCGAGAATGCGTTTGCAAATCGAATTGTTCGTACTGCATTACCCCGCTTTAAGCCGCGTGGCAGTGTAGTTCAAGTGTGACCGGCTTACCCATTGTCACGTCGTTAACTCATTGGTACAATCCTTTTAGAAAATTAAGATTCTCAGGGGTCTGTGGACCATGAGCGGTTGCATGGGCCGTACAGGTGAGTTAGACAGAATGGTTATGTTTGACCGGCTATGTTATACATGAGGTTCCCTCCCTGTGTATGACGGGTTGGTTGCCAACACGCGCGTGGATGGGAGTCTCCAACCCCTAGACAATGGATTAAAGGCCAACAGCCCAACGATCTCGAGTTCCTTGTCTTATTGACGTGAGTATGTTGTCCCACCCCATGGTAACCAGTCCCCAGGCTGCCATGGAGAAAACCATACCACGTCCGACGTGAACGTATTATTTTCAAATTGCGCTGTGATTGGTTTAGAGCTAACGATGACGCTTCGTTTCGTCAATGTAAGTTTTCGAGGTGTTAGCTTCTTTTTTCCTAACAAGGAGGGCTACGCCTTGACCCTTGACCCCCCCCCCCCCCAGACCTAACCTTATCTGTTTTTAGCAATGTAGACAGAACGGGGTTTTTCGTCAATGTAATTCAATGCATCTGTCAACCAATCACAGCGCGCCTTGAAAACAACACGTTCTCGTCGAACATCAACGTAGCCACTTCAAAAACTTAAACCATTTTTCCATAATAGAAATTTCCTGACAATATTCATCTTATCTTATTAGATTGCCATTTATGGAAAACAGTTCGTTGCATTATTGCATTGATCACATTACAGCGAAGAGAACTACCAAACAATATTTGCAGACTCAATCGAATACAGATCCCCAGAAACACTGCAAATGTGCAGCACGCTGTGAAGAAACAATATTCCTCCCTTCATTAATTAGAGAAAAAATGCTATCCACAGCTTTGCAAGGCATTAGATATGCAATTGACAGCAACATCCGAGAAGCAATAGCAGAACAGAATGCAATTTCCATTATCAAATTACTCTGTCAAATCGGATCAATTTCTGGTATTTTGACCGGTCTCTCAATATTTTCTCTCGTTGAATATTTCATTTGATTCAAAAATCAACAAAAACCCCTCTTCAACGTTTTAATCTTTCATGTAATTCTACCACCGGTATTTCACTTTTCAAAAACATTTCATTCGTATTTTATAGAAGCAATGAAAATGTGACCAAAAAGTAAACCCACGAAAGTGTACTCAGGGTTGTGCCGACCTACGAGGCAAAGAGGCGACCGCCTCAGGACGGCACACTGACAAAGGCAGCAATTTTGGTCAAAAAAATTTTTTTTTAATTTTTTTAAAATCCTGAATATATTTTCGAACATATTTTCGGACATAATTTTCAGACATAACCCAATGCTGTTTTTTTTTGGCGGGGGGGGGGGGGGCGGCATTAATAATGCTCGCCTCACCATAAATATTTACTAGAAACGGCCCTGAGTGTACTCACTATAATTGTATGACTTTTATTAAAAAATAATCAATTTAGCCCAACAACCTTATAATCATTTGTTAAAAATAAATAGAAATTGCAGAAATTGCACTTCCATTCATTAATCGAAAAGTAATTTTTACTTTAGTCTTGGATTCAATCTCAAAAGCATTACACCTATTTCTTCTCAAATGTTGAAATGTTAGTTTTATGTTAACTCCTTGTGCCAGCCGCCAAACTGTTTTAGTATCTGTTAACCTTTGAAAGCATTACCGGTATTCAACTTTTCAATCTTTTACACAATTACATTATTGACACACCAGTTGCATTCGAAAAATAATTTGCCCTTAATGGATTAATTATCTGCATTTAATATTGCATGTATTTAAAGTAAAATGTAAAATCTTTCATCCGAAACATCGGCCTCCTTGTTAGTTGTACACATGCAATAAACCCTTTGTCATACCATATTTAGTAAATCGTAAAAATAAACTTGATGATAGACAAAATACAAGTTGTTAGAAGTTGTATTATTTTCCCATCAATTCGACTACTACCAACTAGAAAAAAGGAATTTCAATATTTCTAGCATTTTTTTGGAAATTGCAATTTGCATCACCTGCTACACAGCCACTTAAGTAACAATGCACGTAAATTTGGCAAAATAATAAAATTCGGAAATAAAACTGATTTTTAGCAAATAATAGAATTTCCCAACCACCAATTCTGTTTCCACTGTTACACAACAGCATTTCCCCATAGAGAAATGTAAAAATGTAAAAAAGAATACCAACTACCTTGTTTAAATTCTCCAAATTTGCCAGTCTCAGCCTAAACTTCTCACGGTGAATTGATAATAAGAAGCCGCCTTCACTTCATTACCGCAAAATGGCCGACACAGATTTCTGCTAATGGCATTTATAACCAGATGTTGCTCGATAATTCTCAATCAACTAAAAAGAACAAGGAAAATAAATTAGTATGCTATCAACAGGTTTTGTCAGCACAAGACTACATTTTTTAAATTCTACATTCAAAACATTAAATATTTAATTTGGTTTCTCGAGTGCCTCTATTGGAAAGTCCGTGCTTGGGGGCCCCGAGCACCCGTAACAAATTAAATACGCAATTAGCAAAATTTTAATCCAAGTTATTTAGTTTTCATTCTTCGTAAATTTGCAGCTCTGCGTGAGTGCTCGGATCCCAGCAGAGGGCCTCTCAAGAACCTTAATAAATAAATTAAATAAATAAATAAATGAAACGTGACATTTTGAATTTTGAATTTCATGTTCCTTACTAATGTTCCCCAACATTCATCAAATCAACACAAAATCTTGTTTACCTGACAACAAATGATTCGTCTGGATTTTCATTCCGTCGCCGTGGAATTGGAAACGGAAGTTTCTAGAAATTAATTTAAAATGACGTTAATCAGTGAACTTGTACGATCATACACGAAAAGGAATATTAACTACCGTGCGAGGATGGAATCAAATTTAACGAAATGGCTCGGTTGGTCGGATCTTCGTCCCGCTGCGGTGGTATTAAAACAGACTAGAAATATATAAAATATGACGGTTAATGAGTGGACTTGTTAGAATTTTATACAGAATTGAGGGTTAGATTGGCTTATAACTTTACTCGAAGCGATTATCCACAGTCATCTGTCAAATTCATTCGTGTTTGTTCAGTTTGGCAGAATCACTCTTTACAAACGACGGCCATTAGCGAAAAGTTACGAACCAGACCGGTTGTAATAATCAATCCCGCAGCATTTTCTCCTGAATTTTCATTTTTGGTTCTGAGTTATAAAACCTTAATAAACATATATTTTAAATAAGAATTTTTGTTCTTTTTAAAATGTAAATTGTTGAAATTGGTTTAATAAATTAATCGCATTTAAAACTTGATTTTAGTTTTATATTTCGCCACTAATTGGCGCCGCGACTTGTAATACCAGATACTTCTATTTGGGTAAAATTGCTAATTTTTTTCAATATTATTAAAATAATTAAATATTTTTTCAGGTCTAACATTGAGAAATGCAAAAAAACCCAATTGGCCAGAAGACTTCACGCTGATTATCTTAATAACAATCTCGTCGATCTACTCCATCCGTTATCTCGATTTGCTAACAACACACATAGGCAAATCAGGAAATCCCATAAAATTAATTCGGGGATTCACATAAAAATAAATCAAGAAATTATGAAAATAATAAATAAAAATGAAATTTAAGAATTTTTTGTAATAACATCATTTTGTCTCTTTGTGTGTTTTGGTCCGATGCTCAAAGAAAAACAACATTCCAGAAATAATTAATTAGGGCGGAACCCGATGGATTTGTTGTATATAAACACTCAAGAAAGTATTTTCCTTTGATCAAAGCTAGTGCGTTCTGTATTTTTGTCCCTTTTTTATATCTCTTTTGTATCTGAAATAGAAAATTGCAAAACACGTGGTTAAAATACAGAAGTAGCTAAATACTGGTTTGCCACAACTTGTGGAAATTGACTTGTGACTGACTAGGAAGTTAATTTTCTTTTATTGACAAAACCATTAAAAAGTTGTTCCAAGTTCCAATTATGTTTGAACCTCATCAAGTGTGCACGCACTTTTCTAAGCAAGTAAGTGTAAGTAAGAAAACATTATTATTATTACTATTATTATTCTTGCTGAACTTTTTCTATTAAAATTGATTGACAACAAGCTATTAGCAAAAGAAAAGCAGTCATGATAAATTGAGCAACGTTGCAATATTTGAGTCTAGTGAGTCATTTAAACGCGTCGCAAACTACCAGCGAAAAATTTTCACTCATTATACTCTGTTCAATTACTTATGACAAACTCCATCGATTCGGCATGTCATAAGAGGTGACATGATCCTGTACTCTCTTCTATGAGCTTTCCTCTACACATCAGGCCTGTGTTTAAAATATAAGGTTTAATTTGACCCAAAACTAGGTCTTTCTCTGCACTGCAGTTGCCGCATGGTATCTTGATGCTAAATTCGTACTGTGCATCTCATTCTGCGCAGACGATTTTCTAATTCCAGTTGTTATATAGCAGTATTAAGCCTAATATTAGGCCTAATAATGCGAAAATAAGGTTGTAAGTGTGTTCGGAAGTAGGAAATGGTCCACACGTGTTGGTCGAGTTTGTCTAACTGACTTTATTTCGAAATACAAAGGATTAAATACAGCAAGGGTTAGCCGTGATTAGCTGTTTAAACGAAACGTCGCGCGAACATCGTGTTGTCCGTGCGACGTGCCCTCTGGTGGGGGAGGCGGCGGCACAGATGAGGCGAAGCCTTACAAAGGTAAATAAACAAAAATATTTTGATACTACATTGTAAATTACTTTTAATTATGAGTTTATTGTTATTTATTTACTTTATTTTAGCATTATTAGGCCTAATATTAGGCTTAATACTGCTAAATTTCAACTGGAATTAAAAAATCGTCTGCGCAGAATGGGATGCGCAGTACGAATCTAGCATCAAGGTACCGTGCGCGAACTACTCGTATAGGCAGTAAAACACAAGTGCTGCAACACAACAACCCATATGAAAAAATATTACCGGTATAGAGTATGGTATTCTTATAGCAATAACTTTGGGGTGTACTATAATATTTTGGAACAAAACATAGTACACCATACAGTATGTAGCTATATGATATCCTATTGTAAACTAACAAAAACTATTGCTAGCTGACTTCCGAAAAATAACAATGGCGCACCAACTGGTCCGCAATACACGCTGCTAGTTCTAATTCAAAAGTGATCTTTATTCTAAATTCATTGGATTTAAATACTACACTAGTCAGCTCCTATTGGCTGTTAAAATGAACGTTTATCGGACATATGAACAATACGTCCAAACGTGTTGTCGTCCTTTTTGCACCTCTTTGAACCCGAAAACTCCACACTATAGTGTATACCCATATAGTCACTGAGTATGTACGTATATGGTACCCTAAAGTGTATACCCATATGGGCACCCTATAGTGTACACCCATATGATATACCCATATGGTATACCGATTTGGAATAATAATAAAAGTTTGGGAATTTTTCCTTGGCGCAAATAGATGTTAACATTCTAGAGAAAATTAACAATTCGTTAAAGAAAATAGAGTTTTCGGCAGGTACTTTTCCCTTATAAAAACTCCCGTTAAGCCTATAAGTATAGTGGAAAACTTATAACACTACCAACTCTAAATCATTGAAATTAGACCGTTACGTTTAACTCAAATAACTACTCATGGATTTTCTTCACTGTAGTGTACCTTTTGGTTTCATTTATAACGAATTTTGATTTATAGCTTTATTTTTGTACAATTTGGCGATAAAAATACACACAATGGGTGAACACAAATCGATTCAACAACGAATCCAACAACGTCGACAAAGAAAATTGCGACACCTCGTTGGCAATGTGATGGCAGAGCAATCGGAGATACCAGCATTTATCAAATCTATGAAGAAAATTTCAAAAAAGAAAAAAAAGATGTCTATTCTATTCATCACACTACTCATTGTGAATTTGGCAGCTTGTGTTTACCAAACCGAAGAACGAATTTTGTATTACACGAGCGAACCAACAACGGTTGATGCACATTTAATTGAAACCAGACATGGCGCTTTTCCAAATGTTTACGTTTTCCCACCGATAATACGAGAATCTGAAAACGGCGGCAGACAAATATCTAAAGTCGAATGTCTCGCATTTTGGGATCTACTGCATCGTGATATACATGGTATTGAAAAAAGACTAGAATACTTTCGTATACCTACTTACATAACTGACGCACATTTTGCAATGGTAAATTTACATTTCTCATTTCTTACCATAATATAAGTAAATATGTTTGCAGGGAAAATCACGCAGTAATCTTACAATTAAAAACCTCGTTACTCTTGAACGACCGGTTGCTCAAGTTTCAACCCCTAAGTTAAAAAACAAAACAAAAAAATACACCCACAATTATTATTTTAAAGTTGGTTTTTGTGTAGCATTGCAATTTCAATTTGGTTATGTTGATTACAAGATGGTCATCAAACTAAAATATCCTGAACACTGTGAATATCTTGAGGTAAGTCTTGAATTTAGCTAAAATTCTAAAAATATTTCTGGCTATCTCAGCAAATATTGATATTAATCGAACAATTTTCCAGATATTCAAAAATGTTTACACAAACCATAAATTTTGTTAGAAATAAATAAGTGCAAAACAATTCCGGGAGCTTACAAATAACAAGTGTTTTATTCATTTAACAATCAAGGTTCAAATACATATAAAAGTATGCTGGGATTAGCTAATTTTGACTAATCTCTCCGCCGTACGTAATCTGATTGTCGTGTTGACGCGAGAATTTACCACTAGCTTTGTCTAAAAATAGCCGCGAATGAGATTAGGGCTAACAAAACAACAATCGGTCTCCCGACCAATCCCAACGCGCGTAACAAACCGCTTTTATCGTCTCATTGGTTATTGCCGGGAAAACTTTCCTCTCGCCATACAGCTTTCCCACTTTTCCCGGTAATGCTTCTCTTGCTTTGCGCCCCCGGGTGGGGCCTTTACGAACCAAGCATCAAACGTCAATTGCGGTTTGTTACGCGCATCGGGATTGGTCGGCAAAACGATTGTTGTTGCTTTACAAACCAAGCAGCATGGTGGTCGCCTCTTTACGATTGGGCGAGGCCAGTTTGGATACAATTGACTATCGGACAATATTTTCTATTGGTAAATTCAAATACACCTCGCGCTTGAGTAATTGTCGGGATTAGGTCAGCAATCATCTTCTTGTCAGATAAGATTCGTGCTGACCTAATTATCCCGACAATTACACGTCGCGCTCGGTACATTACCTATGAGAATTTACCACTAGCTTTGTCTAAAAATAGACGCGAATGAGATTAGGGCTAATAAAACAACAATCGGTCTCCCGACAAATCCCAACGCGCGTAACACACCGCTTTTATCGCCTCATTGGTTATTATCGCTATGCATTTTTCCCGGGAAAATTTTCTCTTTCTTTGCGCCCCCCGGTGGGACCTTTACGAACCAAGAATCAAATGTCAAATGTCTTGGGATTGTTGTTTTGTTAGGCCTAATATCAAGGTATAAATTACATTACATTATTTTCTGTCGGTAAATTCTTGTATCAAATACACCTCGCACTTGAGTAATTGTCGGGATTAGGTCAGCACTCATCTTCTTGTCAGATAAGATTCAAGCTGACCTAATTATCCCGACAATTACACGTCGCGCTTAGTATATTACCTATGACAATCCCTTCCCTGGTGGTCAGTGACGAACTGGACCATCCGTAAATCCCAAAAAGTTTTGACAAAAAATACAAGCAGAAAGTATCAGCGCAAGGTGCAAACATTTTGCACTTTGTGCCGACAATTTCTGACATGTGATAGCACATTTTTACAGAAGAAAGAAAGCTTGTGATGGCAGATGTAAACAATTGTAATTTGCTGGTGTAATTTAAACTATTCTATTTCTTTAAATTTCAAGGTGACAATAGATCCATCTCCAGTAGCGCATCTTACATATGAAGATACATTTGTAGTGCAATTCAAAAACGATTATCTAATACAAACTAAACACGGAAAGTATTCGACACAAAAACTACCAGTCACTCACACCGCTATAACTACTCTGCAAGTGGTAAGTAAATAAATTTATGTTTTGAACATAGAATTTATTATTTAACAATATATCAAGATTTATTTAAAAAAAAAATCCAGCATTCGTTGTAACTCTAACTTTGTGTAAAAAGAAAACATGTAACATTATAGTAACTCATTTTTAAAGCATGCTCTGACTATAGACCCATAAAAAATGCATCTTCTCAAGTGTTAACAAAATTTAACAAAAACAAAAATTTACCATCACACACAAACACTAATGGTCATGAAATTAAATACAAACAATATTATCATTTGTAAATTCTCAATCCTATATTTTAATTTTCCTAATATTCACAATCTAAATTCATGTTTCAGTACGACTTCATCAGTACAAAACGAAATCCTTGCGACGACGATTTAAATGGCTGCTTGCATCCTTGTCTCCTGAAACACATGACTTGCAAGTAAACGCGTTTTAGCACATCATTCCATAAAATTACTTCGAGGTAACTAAACTTATTTTTTAGCTCTCCATTTTATAATGAAAAATCTTTACCGGAATGCAGCGACAAATCTCAAAGAAAGGAATTCATCATGTTTTCAAGATTTCTTCATTCGACTAATCTAATTAAATATTGCAAATGTCTAAATGTATGCAAAGTGACAAAACTAAACCAAATCTACTAAGACGCGCCTAGTTCTGAGACTACTCTCGAAGTTATGGTCGTCAATAACAATGTCCGAACATTGCAAGAACGTATTTCTTACGACATAATCTCTTTACTGTGCGACATTGGCGGCAACATTGGACTCTACTTCGGAATGTCTTGTTTAACGCTCATCGAATTATTTATACATGGATGCAAAATGCCCTGTATGGAGTTCAGTAAAATGACAAAGACAAATTCCAAGTTGAAACGCAAAATTCGGACAATTCTTAAAAAAAAACAAAAACCACGAAAAAAATCTCCTGTCCAACAGATACTGAAAAACTCGCTTTTCCTAACTCTGGTCCTCATATCAGTTTATAATGTTTACAATCAAATGATGACTTATTTTGATTTTCCACTTGTCAAAACTGTTAGTCTCTTAAGAGACGACATTATCCATTATCCACTTGTTGTGAGTTGTCCAGTTAGTACGAAAATAGGTTTTGCTATGTATGTCTTAGCTGAAATTCTCGGTACAGATTGCCCTAATTATCAACTCTTTGATTTACTCCACCCTCAATCACCATTCAAAAACAATTCACTTCAATTATGGTTGGACTCCAAAGATATTCACGGATATTTTGTATATGATACAAGTGAAAAGCGGAATATGCTATATGTAAATAACAAAAATTCTAAATCACACACATACAGGGTGTCTAAACAAATGTAGGTACTGTATGCACATTTTAAATAGTTAAATATTGTTACGTGGTTCGGGGGATGAACAAATCCACGCAACAAATGTTCAAAGAATGACATGGTCTTAAAATTGGGTCCGAAATCTGGAAGGAACCAGATATATGGTTTAGGACTAACTTGTATACCGTACCACCGCGTTTAACCTTCCCACAGCCATGGTGGGGTCAGAAAAATAACAAAAGTAGTAAAATAACTAACACTTTTTTTCCTGAAAATTAATTTCGGGGACCAGCTTTAATTCCTCCAAAAATATTTTTTCTAAATAACTAAGTTCTAATATTTTTTTGATTATTAATAAGTTAAACTGATAATAATAATAATATTTACAACATAAAACACCATTACGTGAGCGCTGTACACTGTTTTGCCACTTTTTAGCACTAGGCGGTATATTGAAACGCTTCTGCGCATGTGCAGAATCTTAATTTTCCAGGTGCAATCACATTTTTCCTGGCCTCAGCACATGTTTTAATGTGCTCAAACAAGAAAAAATGCGATTGCACCTGGAAAAATAAGATTCTGCACATGCGCAGAAGCATTTTAAAAGAAGGCCGGCTTGGCTATGGGAAGGTTAATAGTTGGGGTTCACTAAAGCGCCGGCCCCTTTAAAGCGCCGGGCAGGCATCGACCCAAAAATCTATACGCGCCGGTCCTGTATAAACGCCAGGTTTCAAATTGGTGCCGGGTAAACATGAAATTATGTTTAGATAACGTTCCGAAAGCCCCGCACACGTTACATAAGTTACTATTTAAGGTCAGAAAAATATATAAAATGCCGCTGGCGCGTACTTGGAGCAACATTCCTAAGCGCAACAGTTCAAGTTGCGTTTATAATGTCTAAGAGCAACATTGCTCATGATGCTCATGACACCAAGCTTTGGCAGTACTATCCACGGCCAAGAGGCAGCTGTACGTGCTGCTACGCGCCGTGCGAATGTTGTGCCCACCAAGATAGTGGCCGTCGCAGCAGACCTAGCCGGTGTGGAATCGGATGAGGATCAGGTCAAGGCCTGTGTGTGGTTTGTCTACTGACTGACAGAAACACTGCCATGCTGCCCTGCGCGCATATATGCTTCTGCGCAGCCTGCAGCGACCAAGTTATGACCACTGCGCATACAGAGAGGAGACCTGCAAAGTGCCCGAACTGTCGAGCTGATGTTCAGTCCACACTCTGTTTATTCATGTAGAGTTCCTTCTTTATTCATTAAAATGAAAATTAAAACATTACAATTAAACTTAAAATTAAACATTAAAAACTAAAAACAAGTTTGGCGTTGCTCTTGGTCATTACATAACATGCCTAACAAGGGGAGCACATGTATAATACACTCACAGATTGTTGTAATATTAAACGTGAAGGATTGTTATATCATGCTGAATGAGACCCTGAAATAATTTCATTCCATAAACAGCCAACAATGTAAACAATGAGCTGAAAGTTTGCACTATTTTGTCTGTGTATACATCCAATCTGAGCAATCAGGCCTAGTGTATGAATACTGTAAACAACAGTTGCTAGGTGAAAAATAGTTCCAAGATCCAAGTTGAATTTTATCATTTGAGATTAAATGAAAAAAATTATTAAACGCCCAGGCTATTAAACGAGGCGGTACGGTATATAGCTTTGAACTATACAGGTTATAAGAAACATAAATCATACAAAGTATAACAAGACCAAATAACATTAAGTATGGATGACACTTTATCTAAACGCTTTAGAAGATAGGTTGAGTTCTGCCAAACCATACACTGGCTGGCTGTGTGGACTCTGCACTCCTTCCCATTCACCACAGAAACGCTCAGTGTCATGGCGTCTTCCATGATGCAGCCTCCATGAGTGGCTACTGCGGGTCGTAGGTGAGTACGACATGAATGTAAAGTTGAACCGACCACGTCACCCATTGGGCTCACGCCCACTGTGTGACGGGTCGGTTGCCGGTGCGGCGTGCCTTCGTGGCACCCCCGCAACGGGTAGTGAGATTCCCCATATCCCTAGCCAACATAATAAAGGCCAACCAACCAATATTAGAAATTCTCCGTTATTTTACGTGAGTATGCGTCCCACACCAGAGTAATTAGTCCCCTAATTGCCCTGGCGAAGACCATATCAGTCACATACTCTTATGGGCTGCATTAGTTATTAAGTTAACTCTGTTTTCCCCTGTTTGGTCTTAATAGCCTAATCCATTACCTAACTGTGGTGAACGCCATCTAGCGAGCTTTAGCAGTACTAAATAATCTAAAATGCAGCTGGTTCACAGTGTGGCTTATCCGTGTAACAATATTGTACATAATAATCATTAGTTGTGGGCAGTTTTGAACCACTACTGGTCCGGTGTAGGGAACATTTATGGATTTCTTTAGCAGTAATGTTATCAGAATGAAAAAAAGTATCGCGTCTTGCTGCAGTGGTAATGTACGATGGTGTATAAATTTTTTTTAGACACCCTATATATGAATAATCCTAATGTGTGGTTTTGACAACTTCCCATTCCTCAATATCCTCATTCAACCTTGCCTCTTCCTAAGTGTTTTGGAAATTACTATTACAAATAAATTCTTTTGCAGTATAACCAACCAAATCCCAAATTAGTAAAACTATCTTTTTTGTCAACGGCATTTGGAATATGCACCGCATTTCAGAAAGGTACAAATAATTGCAAATATTTTCTCTATCACTTTCATATGTTTACAGTTGATGAGCCATATAGTCCAAAGAAAAACATGTTAAGTTTTATGGATGAAATTCCCAGTATTATCCCAGAGTGCAATCAAGATCAAGATCTACCAGTGAGATATTGTGTCAATTTCTCATCTTTCCAATGTTTATTTCTTTGCATTCATTGTAGAACTTCATTATGCCGCAAAATCAATTATTTCATCCCAAACACATTTTCTACAGACAACCTAAACACATCAATCTGATCGACCTTTCGCGTCAAACGGTAGAATTTCTGCACATGGTAAAGTCATCGTTATTTGCTGAGTTTGTTATTTTCAGCTCATTCGAATAAATACTCCCACAAGTCCCTGTCAAGTAAATGAACTTGTTACCCAATGTGAGCAGAAATGTTTCAAAACAAAGCTCAAACAACAATTATTCACGTGCAAGTGAGTTTCTATTCACTTAACATATTAATTTGGACGTCAACAGCATCAAAAGCAAATTTTTAAACTGCTATGCTTAAATCATTTTTCAATAGTAGAAATGCGGTGACACTATTCATGTTATTCTATTAGATTACCGTTCATGGAAAACAGTTCGTTACCTGATTGCCAGGATCACATAACAGCTAAGAGAACTACCAACCAATATTTGGAGACTCAATTCAAGACAGATCCCCGGAAAGACTGCAAATGTGCAGCACGCTATGAAGAAACAATATTCATACCTCTATTTATTCAACTAAGAAAAGGGGCAGGCCATTTGATAACATACAGTATTAACAGCAACATAAGAGAAGTAATAGAAGAACAGAAAGTAATTCCATTAGTCAAATTATTTTGTCAAATCGGATCAATTTTTGGTATTTTGACCAGTCTCTCAATATTTTCACTTGTTGAATATTTCATTTGATTCAAAAGTCAACAAAACCACTCTTCAACTATTCATTCTAATAATTCTATTATTTCACTTTTCACAAACATTTTGTTCGTATCTTATAAAAGTATAGAATAAATATAAAAGTATACGCCAGCCTCATTTAATGCATGTAACATGTGTAGCTGTAACAAATAACTTTGTCAAGGAACATTTAACACCAGCTGCATTCGTAATGAAATTTTAAGCTTAGTGTTGATTTCAATTTCAAAAACTGTAATGTATTTCATCTCGAATGTACTAAATTGTAAAATAAACTCTTGTTGTGTGCCAGCCACTAACTTCTTTCAGTGTCTACTTACGCACATTTTAAACGCACATTGTAAATTGGTCATAATTTCAAAAAATTAACTCAATTTCTAGAAAAATTGGAAAAATAATTACCAAAAATTTTAGATACGGTAAGTTCAAGTTCGGGTACATGAATAGTTTGTGCGAACAGCTTACAGCGAACATGAACATGAACACGCTTTAGCTTTTAACTATTTCGTGTCTCAAACATTCCAAATTGATAATACTTCATTTAATTTATACAAGCGTAGCATGTCTTTGTTAGAGAGTTTTGTTACAATAATTAATGTGTTAGAGATTAAGTTGATTTGTGGAACGAGTTTGTTAGTATTAATGTTGAGTTGAATTGCATTGTGGGATTGTGTGAACTTGATGATTGTCGGTGATTATCAGCGTGAAGCGCTTGTGTGTAATTTGAAGCTATATTGGACAATATACCAGTTTGTTTGTTTATCTAAGTGATGTGTGGACATTTATTTCTTAATCTAACATGGTAGCAGAGGAAGGAACTTGCTGAAACTCAACACTGTGGAGGAAAAAGGTTAGAAAAAGCAGTAAAACGAAAACCGAAACCAACCAGTGGAAGCGTGCATAAAGCGGGCACGGATGAGCTTTTGGGAGGACAATAGACTATTATCTGAGCTACGAAAGTTAGTGGAATCAGAAGAAGAAAGTGCATCAAGCAGCAGTGAGGAGGATAGCACATCAAGCAGTGATAATAGAAAAAGCAACACGGATAGCAACGAGGAAACCACATCAAGCAGTAGTAGTGAAGAGGACCACAAGATGGCGCACCGTAAAGAAAACACGTACGGAATTCCCGCACTTACTGCTCAAAATTATGCACTGTGGGCCTGTCGATTAGAAGACCATTTAAGAGGGAAAAAATTGTGGAAACCAGTTATAATAGAAAACGAACCACCACAAGGAAAAGTGAAAGGAGACGATGAAGACAAGGCTTGGAATGATTACGACGACAAAAATGCGAAGGCGAAAATGATGTTAATAGACAACATGAGTGAGAGTAAACAGATGATATATATGCATGAAAAGAATGCTAAAAAATTATGGAAGCAAATAGAAGATGACATGCAGAGTACGGCAGAAAAAACAAAAATAGAGGCAAACTTTGCGGTTTCACACATATCAATGGAAAAAACTGAAACCGTAGATGATTACTGTAATCGAGCACAAGGATTACGACAATGCTATCTACAAGCTGGAGGAGTAATGGAGGAAACGGAATTAATCTTTCATATAAAGAATGGACTGAGGAGAGAGTTCCAGAATGCTAAACAAGCATTGAATTTTCAAAAAGGATTAAAAATGGCCGATTTAAGAAGCGGGCTAAAGCTGTGCGAAGGGGAAAAACAGAATAACGAAAAAAAACCCACAGAGAACATACAAAAGGCCAGAGAGAACAGAAATATAATTTGCTATAACTGCTCAGGCAGGGGCCATTACAAAAAAGATTGTCGCAGCAAGCAAAAATGCTATAATTGCGGATGGCCAGGGCATTTGGCAGCAGACTGCAAAGATGAGAAAAAAACCGAAAATGACAGCAACAAAGGTCGTGGCAGAGGAAGAGGAAACTTTGGAAATCGAGGCAGAGGAAGAGGGCAGAAACAAAACGTGATGACAGCTGTTGAGAAGCCAAACAAGCACATTTGTGAAGAAATAGCTGAAAAAATATGGAAAACTGAATTTAAGAGAAACAAAGATGGCGACTTGATCCCACATGAAACTTTAGTCGCAACAGGGAGAAAAATCAAGATATGCAACTGTATGGAAAATGATGAAGAATTGAAAGTGGAAAGATTTATGATGGTAAAAGAAATACAAGAAAAAACAAAAGCACAAGAACACCAAATTGAGTGGATATCAGATTCGGGGGCAACAAGCCACATAACAAAAGAACGTGATTTGTTGATGAATGTGCGTGCAGGGAAATGGCAGGGAAATTGAAACTGCATCAGGAATCACGAGTACCGATGCAATTGGAGACATGAAAATTAGCCATGATGAAGGAAAAATTGAAACGTTACTAAAAAATGTTTTGTACGTACCAGGCATCTCAGACAATTTATTATCCGTGCCAAAAATGACAGATAACGATTTTGTGGTTGTGTATGACAAGGAAGAGGTACGGATTGCACATAAAACTGAAGTGGAAATTGCATTTAACGATTATGCGATGCGTGGAAAGCGAATAGGAGACAGATATATTGTCAAAACTCAAGCACAATCAATGGAAAGCGGATTTACAGCCAAAGAAAAAATAAAAACATGGCATTGCAGAATGGGGCATGTAAATTTCCGTTCAATAGATGAGATGAGGAACAAAAACGCAGTAAGAGGGATTGAATACAAAGATGGACCAGACAACCAAGTATGCGACGTGTGCATAATGAGTAAAATGACAAAACGACCGCGAAAAGGAATAAATGAGAGACAATCGACAACAGTAAACGAATTGTTACACGTAGACTTGATGGGATCTTTGAATCCTAAAACACCCACGGGAAAAAAATACATAATGATTATAGTCGATGATTTTTCGAGAAAAATGGACATAACATTGTTGAAACACAAGAATGAAGCGGAAAATGCCATAAAAACGTTAATTGAAAAATGGGAACGACAAAAAGAGAAGAAAGTAAAATTTCTCAGATCAGACAACGGAGGTGAATTCACATCAGATGTATTTGAAAAATGGTTGACGGACAGAGGAATACATCACCAGCTGACAACGGCACACACGCCAGAGAGCAACTCCGTGGTTGAAAGAATAAACAGAACCGTGATGGAAATGATAAGATGTTTGCTAAAAGACTCTGAATTGCCAAAATATTTTTGGGGTGAAGCAGCATTAACAGCAATGAAGATACGTAACCATTGCATAACAAAAGCACATGGACTTACACCGGAAGAAGTATGGTCTGAATACAAACCCAGCGTGGCTTATTTTAAGAGATTTGGGTGCACAGCATTCATGTTGGACAAAAGAAAAAAGAAGAAATTGGATGACAGATCAACAATAGGAATATTTATTGGCTATGCAACGAACAGGAAAGCCTACAGAATTTATGATATCAAAGCAGACTGTGTGAGAGAAACATCAGATGTAAAATTTGACGAGACAGAAAATGGCGTACACAGATGGAAAAATAAAAAGGAAGAAGACAAAACGGCACCACCTACGGCAGATGACAGTTCAGATGAAGAAGAAACCATAGATTTGCATACAGATGAACAAGTGGAAATTAACAATCAAGATGAGCACAATCTAGAAGAAGGTAGCAACGGGGATAATAAACAATTATCAGAAAATGACGAGAACATTGATGAAGAAAATACAGAGACAAACAACGAGATACAAGAAAACAATAGAAACATCACAGAAGATGATGACAACACAGATGAAGACGAGAAACAACAAAACGTGAATCAAGAACAAAATAAGAAAGGAAGACCAAAAGGAACAACTAAAGAAGAAATGAAAAAGAAAAACAAAGCTGAAAGAAAACAAAATGAAGAAGCATTACAAGAACAAGGAGTAAGAAGATCACAAAGAATAAAAATCAAAACTTCTGTAAAATTGATGCGAGAAATGCAGATACCAAAATCATACAAAGAAGCAATGAAAAGTGATCAAAAAGACAAATGGCATGACGCAATGGAGGAAGAAATGAAGGAAATGAAGAGATTGGACGTATGGAAGTTGGAGAAACGAATTGAGGGAAGAAAAACAATAAGATGCAAATGGGTTTACCGATATAAACCAAATGAAGAAGGAACGGAAGGACGATTTAGAGCGAGATTAGTCGCAAATGGATGTTCACAAACTTACGGCGTTGACGTGGACGAGACATATTCACCAGTGATCAGAATTGAATCCGTCAGATTTATTTTTGCATTTGCAGCAAAACACGGAAAACTCATACGATTACACGACGTAAAAACAGCGTATTTGAACGCAAAATTGAAGGAAAAAATATGGATGGAACAACCCGAGGGATTCAAGGAAAAAGGGAGAGAAGATGAAATTTGCTATTTGATACGAAGCATATATGGACTAAAACAAAGTGGACGAACTTGGAACGAGCTGATTGACCAAATATTGAAATCAATGGGACTAAAGCAATCCAAGGATGATGAATGCTTGTATTATATATTCATTGAAGTAAATTATATGATAATTGGATTACACGTGGATGACATGTTATCAGTGGCAAGCAACATAACATTTGAAAACAAGATTTTGGAAAAACTAAGAAAGGCAGTAAACCTAGTCACCCTAGGAGACGCAAAAACTGTTTTAGGAATGCAACTAGAACAAACAGAAGGAAAAATTTTTGTGCATCAGAAAGCTTACGTACAGAAATTACTGGAAATGTACAGCCTAGACAAATGCAACGGCGCAAAGTCGCCGGGAGAACCAAACCAAAACATTGACGAATGCCAAGAAAGTGAAAAAACGGATAAGAAAATGTACCAAGAACTGTTAGGAAGATTATTATACTTGGCAACGCACACCAGACCAGATCTAAGTTTCACGCTTGGAAATTTATCGCGTTACAACCAGGAACCGAGAGAGATACATCTGGAAGGATTAAAAAGAGTTCTACGTTATCTCAAAGGAACTGAAAATTATGGCATCACGTACGGAAGCGAAGGAAAGACATTGGAAGTTTTTACTGATGCTAGCTGGGATAAAACGTTGGACAGCAAATCATTTTCAGGATTATTAGTTTTGTATGGTAAAGATTTAATACATTGGAAATCAAAAAAGCAGAAATTCGTAGCACAATCAACGACCGAAAGCGAATTGGAAGCATTTCATGAAGGCATCAAAGAACTCATCTGGCACAGAGATTTAATTGAGGATTTGAATAAAGAAGATTTGCAGGGAAAAGGAAAAATTTATTGTGACAGTTTGAATGTGATAACACTAATGACTGAAGGAACGCACAAGATGCGAACAAAATTTTTAAATAGAAGAGTTAATTTGGCTAAAGACCTGATAACAAGCCAGAAAGTGGAAGTGAAACATATTCCCGGAGAAAAGCAATTAGCGGATTTCTTAACTAAAAACTTATCCGGTGTGAAGATCGAAGAAGTAATGAACAGTAGTGTTTGAATTATTGAAAGTGTTGTTTTAAGTGTTTGAATAATTATATTAACAAGAGGGGGATTTGTTAGAGAGTTTTGTTACAATAATTAATGTGTTAGAGATTAAGTTGATTTGTGGAACGAGTTTGTTAGTATTAATGTTGAGTTGAATTGCATTGTGGGATTGTGTGAACTTGATGATTGTCGGTGATTATCAGCGTGAAGCGCTTGTGTGTAATTTGAAGCTATATTGGACAATATACCAGTATGTTTGTTTATCTAAGTGATGTGTGGACATTTATTTCTTAATCTAACAGTCTTTGCACACGCAGAGCCCATTTTGCAGAGTTAGACTGGTTAAATAGACAAAAAGGAGATACAAGTAGTCTTTGTATCAAATGATTTCTTTACTATTGTTTCTTTTAATGTGTTTCCCGCCAGACAACAAGAAATCTGTTGTGGGAGTGCAGTCCGAAGAGTATATGAACTGGAGGAACCTTCAGATGCATATACTGTATTTTAGGGACCATAATATCTTGGTTTGACACATAAAATACACCATTTGTAATATCGTGTAAATTGTAAAAATAAATTTAACGATAGACAATATACAAATTGTTACAAGTCTCCTCATTTCCCCTCAATCCAAATGACTGTTCCAAACTAATAACAATCAACTAACAAATTATTTGTAAAGAATTTATATTTTTATCAAGTGACCACTGATTACAATGCAAGTAAATTTGGAAGCAAAACTGAATCTCGAGTTATAATGTCTACAACTCAATTAATTCTTATTTGGATTATCTATTCGTCAAAACTGTTGTTCTCGTTAGAGACGACAGACATAGGCAAATCAGGAAATCCCATAAAATTAATTCGGGGATTCACATAAAAATAAATCAAGAAATTATGAAAATAATAAATAAAAATGAAATTTAAGAATTTTTTGTAATAACATCATTTTGTCTCTTTGTGTGTTTTGGTCCGATGCTCAAAGAAAAACAACATTCCAGAAATAATTAATTAGGGCGGAACCCGATGGATTTGTTGTATATAAACACTCAAGAAAGTATTTTCCTTTGATCAAAGTTAGTGCGTTCTGTATTTTTGTCACTTTTTGATATCTCTTTTGTATCTGAAATAGAAAATTGAAAAACACGTGGCTAAAATACAGAAGTAGCTAAATACTGGTTTGCCACAACTTGTTGAAATTGACTTGTGACTGACTAGGAAGTTAATTTTCTTTTATTGACAAAACCATTAAAAAGTTGTTCCAAGTTCCAATTATGTTTGAACCTCATCAAGTGTGCACGCACTTTTCTAAGCAAGTAAGTTGAAATAAGAAAACATTATTATTATTATTATTATTTTTATTCTCGCTGAACTTTTTCTATTAAAATTGATTGACAAACCGCTTTGACAGTCTCCAAAAGAACCATCGAAGCCGAACGCAGTACCTTACAACAACTCCAGCTGATCCAGACCGATTATAATAAGTATAAATAATAATAATAATAATAAAAATTATTGTTGATGTTAAAAGTTTGGTAATTTTTCCTTGGCGCTAATAGATGTTTACGTTCTAGAGAAAATTGCGATCAATTTTCAATTAGTGTTGCCTTAGTGATCTCGATCGGCTAATTCCACAACAAACATTTGCCAAAGAACTAAGAGTTTTCATCAATATTGCTTTCACAGTGCTCTGCGCCTTTGCACAGGTAAGTGTGTTGAATTTTATTCTCAATTATCAAAGAATGCCTTTTTTATCCCAACATTTTTACCTAGTTCTACTAATTTTAAAAGAATTTTTTCCAAAATTGTTACGTTTTATAAAAAAAAGCCTCAGGAGGCTTTATTTGGTAAGTATCCAATTTTGGGACCATTCTGAAGTAGGCCCAATTCTAAAGTAACCCCATTCTTTTCTCATAATTTCTTAACAAAATTTAATAAATTTATCTGAAATTCACAAAATTCACAAAAACAAAAATGGCATTTTGCATCATAGAATATGCTGACACAAAAAATGTCAATAGAAATTTTCAACATGTTTGGGGAAGAAACGTGCACAACATAGTCATTAAACATCATTATTTCGTCTGGCGAACGTTTTTCAAAACGTTTTAATAGTTATTTTTCTGACATTTAACTGGAGATTAGTTATAATCAAGTCTTCATCACCACCTTTAGCAGCAACTTTTTTCTCTTTGAAAGATTACTTCTTCTCGTATACTTGACCTCAACTACATGATACCCATGGCACTATTTTATTAATCACGCCAATGCCAGCGCTTAAAGATAACTGAAACCAACACAAGACCTTGCACTCAATCTCAATTTTTTAATGGTTACGCTAAGTATGTAGAATAATTTGGGAAGACGATGTCATTAAATGTTCATGATAAAGTCGGTTTATTCGCATCAACACACGAACACCGACCACGCACGCAAAATTGCCTCAGCCAGAAGTGACCGGAAGTCACGTGATTGGTCAGTGATAATACATCCAACTCCCCCTGGCGGTGGGAGACCCTCAGTCGGGATTTATCGATGCAATGGGTCAGGTGACACAAAATACTAACAAAGTACACATAAGAAAATGTCAGAAATGTCATTTTCGCATTTCTCCACCCACCCACCCTGTATGTCTAGCGACTAACTGCTTCTGTTTTAGTATATAGATGGTTAGTGTTTTAAATAACTTGTCGTGCAATTTTTTTTGCTCTGTGTACCATGTTGTTAATTTATTGTGAATTTTGGTTTCCAGCTCTAATTTTACACAATATTGGCGGGAAAAATATGCACAATGCGTGAACACAAACTGATTCCACCATTTGAACGAATCCAACAACGTCGACAAAGAAAAATACGAAATCTCGTTGGTAATGTCATGTCAGAGCATTCGGGGATCCCAGCATTCCTCAAATCCATGGAAAACATTTCGAAAAAGAAACAAATGATTTCTCTTTTGTTTTACACATTACTCGTAGTCAATTTGGCAGTGTGTGCTTACCAAACTGCAGATCGAATATTGCATTACATGGAAGAACCAACAGCAGTTGATGCACACTTAATTGAAACAACTCATGGTTCTTATCCATATCTATATATTTTCCCACAAACAACAATAGAGTATGAGAATTTCGTGAACTATCGTAAAAAGTACTGTCACAGTATAGTTGAATTACTACTTGTAGAAGACAAACGATACACGTTTACAGATGTATTAAAATACTTGAGTATTTCTAGTTTTGTAACCGATGCGCACTTTACAATGGTAAATCTCAATCTATTATCGTTTTACCAATAAACATAATTATGTTTGCAGGGTAAATCACGCATTAATCTGACTGTCGAAAATTACGATTCCATGTTGCAGCCCACTACTCAAGTTTCAAGTGGTAAGCCAATACACGGAGAAAGCAAAATTGCATCCACTTTCAAATTGATTCATTTTTCTTCAGAGTGGCAGCTTCCATTTGGAAATTTGAATTACAAGATGGCAATCAAACTAAAGTTTTCAAAAACATGCAGGACTTACTTTGTAAGTTTATTAATTTGTATAAAATCCTAGAGATGTCTTAGCTTTTCAAATTCCACTTCATCTCCACATTTAATTGGCAATGGCAATGGTTTCAAATTTCAACTCCAGCAATCCCCATAAGTTATTATTTAAGATTAGAATTGTTTTCTATACTTTGGCTCATCGTAAGAGGGGGACCAGTTCCTTTTGGCCGAGCCTGTTTACTCCTAACTGTTGCCTTTATACTACCACCAGGAAAAGTAATTTTGTTTTTTTTTCAATTTTGTGATTACTATAATAATTAAAATAATATCATTTTAATCATATTTTATACTAAAATGGTTTTCCAATTTATAAAATACAGTTTTATGCTGTTTTTAGTTTAATACAACATGTCTGTTTAGTTTATTGATTGCTTTGCCTGGAAAGCACGCAATTTTGAATTTTGTCAGTTACCTAGGCAATCGATTGTAATGTATACCTACTTGTACACCAGTGGAATGGCTCGGCCAATAGGACCGATGAGCCAAAGTATAGTCAAGCAGAAACTGTTGTGTTTGTTCTTTGCTTTTTCAGAGTCTTGTTGATCCATCACCGATCAATTATTACACACCTTTTGCAAAAGGATATTATATGGAAATACTTCAAACTGAGGTGCAAGATACTAAGGGCAAGATTATGCCAAGAAAATATATTGCTAATACTGATTTGCAAAAAGTATGAAAACCAAGGTTTATATTAAAATTATTAAATTAAATTAAATTAAATTAAATTATTATTAAATTTCGCTTTTATTCCAAAAATTGATATTATGCTAATTGTCGCTATCACTAACTAGCACAAGTTAGCTAAAAAAACCGCTAATTTTTTGCTATTTTATTGTGACTGGATATGGTCTTATCCGCGCAGTATGAGGATTTACTACACGGGAGAGACAGAGTCTCAAATTGTTGGGTTTTGGCCTTTAATCGTCGTCTAGGGGTTGGGTCACCTATCTCACTCTGCGGTTAGGCACGCTAGACCGGTAACCGACCCATCACACACAGGGCGTGAGCCCCATGGGTGACGTGGTCGGTCACATCGGACTAACACTCTGCCGTACTTACCCGTACGACCCATGTAGCCGCTCACGGAGGCTATTGCGCCCCACCAAAAATCAGCTCGCACCTCACAGTTTGGGAAACACTAGGCGCATTCGAAAAGTCAATAAAACGAGTGTAAATGTGTTTACACTCGTTTATCGACGACATTTACACGAATTAATTCGTGTAAATGTCGTGTAAACTGGTTAAACGGAAACGGCCTGTACGCCACGTTTACGTTTAAAATCTCCGTGCAACGAGTTTTCTCCTTCAAATCGGGTCTTGCTGGCAGCCATCTTGGATTTTCGTTAGATCGGTTCCAACGATTTCGAGGGTAAGAACAATTTTGTAGCAGTTATTAGACACATTTGTGGGATCGAATGTGGCCATTGTTCGGCCTCATTTGTGCAATCGAATGCAGCCGATGTTCAGCCGCATTTGTGCGATCGAATGCGGCCGGTGTTGGGCCACATTTGTGCGATCGAATGCAGCCGATGTTCGGTCGCATTTTTGCAATCGAATGCGGCCAACGTTCGGCCGATTCCCCGTTCTTAAATACGGTGTAAATAATAATAAAAAAAACTTACATTTATAATTATAACCAAGTTTTTATAATTTCACAAGTTGAAATTAAACGAGCCTGTTTTTTAAGAGTAAACAATTTTGACTATGGTTAATATTTGGGCTGATTTATTTACACTTGAATTTACACTACTGAAATTTACACAGAAATTTATTTTTACATTCGAAAAGTGGGTCGTTTAACTTGACATTTACACTACCAGTTGCACTGGTCGTTTAGTGCAAATTACTTTTCGAATGCGCCTACTGCTTTAGACCACACGGTACAAGTTAAACTTCTTCACTGAAAATCATAATTTCGTAAGTTTTGTAGTCGATATGATTTCGACTAAATCACATGAACCACTGACGGATCCAAGGGTGACATATCTTGTGATACATCTCGTGAACACCTCGAGACAGATTTCGTGTGACATCTCATCCAAATTCACTACCGTGCCTAAAGAAGTTTAACTTCAAAAAAATAAAAAAAATAAAGTGTAATTTTGATGCAATTACGAGAGTAAACAGTACAAAACCCATGCAAATTGCACAAGAACCCATTGATTTCTTGCTACACCTAAATTACACAAATTAGTGTGTTTGTTGAGAATTCTTTACGTAAATCCAGCTACAACTTGTAAACCTGTAGCCAAAATCTAAACATGCATTTCAGTATTACTTCATTAACACAAAGAAAAATCCTTGCGACAACAATTTACACGACTGCTTGCGTCTTTGTCTCCTGAAAAGAATTAGTTGCAAGTACATTTTGCTCTTAGCTTTCTGCATTCAATTAGTACTCAATCAACTTATTTTTAGATATCCATTCTATGAGGCAAGAAACCTGTGACGATTCTACTTTTGGCTGATTTATTAGCCATTTAACAAGATAAATCGGTCGGAACAAGACGTTGTTAAGACTAACAACAACCTAACCGAGATAAGCTACGAAATGTGCGCTAAATGAATAAATGACCAAATAATACGTACTTACGATTTTACCTGCTTGTTTCTACGAATACAAATGGTTCGGGGTTCTGGTTACGTGTAAACGGGCGGCTACACTGGTTGAGGATCCGGGCGATGCTCGAAGGGTACGGCTGACTTTGCGGCATCGTCACAAATAACGCTACGGAGACGTATTCGGCTCCGCAGCACGAACGACTTTGAATGCGAAGAATCCTTCGCATTCGCCGAGATCTAAATTTGCTGATCATTCAATCGAATGATTCAGACTTCGAATATAACTAGAACTATAAAAATGCAACAAATAAAAGTTAGATATTATTTTTATGGGCGGGGACAGTCACGATAGTCGAGGGGACCATCGCGGGAGGTTTTGACACCTCCATCCGCCAGCATGCCTTACGACGTCGAGATCTCTTGATCAGGCGCCGGGTAATTAATTAATGGATATACCATTTAGTGGATTTACCAGTATCCAAGTAGTTTGTTTAGCACGGTATTTTGTATACCGTTCACGGGCTACCAACCCGGAGCAACTACATTATATTAGCCCTTCACCGACCTTTAACGTACGGAAGGGCCAGCCATAGAAAGACTGGGACCTGAGAGATTGCGGCACATGATTGTCCATAACAACCATCCTTACCGCGACCATGGGCCAGTTAGTTGAGGGGCCCACTTTCATCTGGCAAGGCCAACTGTATATAAACATTATACTATGTCACCGTACGAAATCCTACTGCCCCTTAGAGCAGCTGGCTAACGTTACGGGACCATTTGGTAACCGGAGTTAGTCTTCCCGAAATGACGCTACAACGACAATATCCAGTCGGATGAGAGTCGAGGGGGCCTGATGTGTCGGTAAGAAAGAGAGAAATCAAACGATAACCAACAATACATACAAACATACAGAAAACAAGCCAGAGGCCTGGTAGAAAACCAGAGCTTATATAGTTCTTGAGAACAATCAGATTGGCGATAGCCAATCAGGTGCCTGGATCGACGGATTCGTGGATCACTAGTCCGGACCTAATAGAGACTGGGGTTCGGACCTAATATGGAATTGGGTCAAGAAGGGTCCGATTGGTCCCCTTCAACAAGTAAATATAAAATATAATATTGATTCGGTAGAATCAATTGTTTAAGTAAATAATACTTTATCAGGTTTAATAAATATCTTATATTTATTCACATCATTATAACAATTAATTATAATTGTTGCAATTCATTCGAAAATGCGCGCTTTTAATCAAATAGCGCCGTCTGGCGATAAATCTGGGAAAATACGGTTTTATAACCGTCACACATCCCCCGGTGGCAAACATAGAGTTAACCAACTCTATATTTGTCATTGGAAAGTTACTTTTTTAACTTAAGATGTTCACCGAGAGTTTATTGAATTAACCAATTCAATACGTGCTCTATTAATTTTATTCAAAATTAATCACACTAATTTCTTTCAGAAACTCATAACACAATTGACTAATTGGTTTTCCTGTACGACACTTCTCCTGGTTGCTAAGCAACAGAATGAATTCTTCAGAACAGGTCATTCATGTTCGTCAACCACTCGATTTCAATTGAAATCTTACTCTACCGATCTAATTTAAATATAATCATATTTATTCTAAGATCTGTAACAACTCTGCAATTTTGACTTAATAAAAATCAAAACATAATTCTTTCACTGCTTAATATCCCAAGCCTCGACCGAGACTTGAATTTTACTTTATCTGGGGACCTCTTACACAAATAACTAGACTATTGTCTATTGCCTAACTCGTATTTTTATTTTCTTCTAGAAAACAATACCAATTTATTCTACAAGCGTAAAATTTATTTGTTCCGAAATAAAATTCTTTTATTTGTCATGATTTCTAGAATTCTAGAATTTTGTATTTCATTTATACTATCCCCCGGTGGTGTGATTTATTAATCACTACACCGCTTAAGGTATTTATCCAAATACCACACAAGTTTTTATTAAAAACTTTTTATTCTATTGAATAAGTTTAACTTTTTAGCAACCGAAGCTTTATTTAAAGTTCCGGTGATCGAGGTTTATTTAAAACTCTTTTCTTGACTTTGGTATTCCAATATAGTCTGTGCTATTTCTGGGGATGGATAACATTTTATCCCCCGGATCTAGCTTTTTGATTCGGACACATTAGAAACGTTTGTTTCAGGTTTATCCATTTTCTTAAGAATTTCAGCTAAGAAACTCGTGAGACAGTTTTGTAATTTGTTCTCAAAATTACTAAATTTAGCGTCAAGTGTTGAATTCAACACTTCCGCTGTTACCCAATTGGGTTTTGAACGTTTAGCAAATGGATTGCTAGTTGCTGATTCTGTATTGAGTCTCTTTTGAAACCTTGTTCGAATAAAATTGGTTGGTGTTTTAAAAGTTCTTAAATCACCACGAACAACTCGACGTTGAAACCGATAAATGGGATCAGACATCTGTGATCCGGCTAGATCAGGTTGAATTCCGATCGGAATATTATGATTCGGATTCGAATCATTCACACTGACTACGGTATTATTGCTGGCAAACGCCAACATTTCGTCTACTGTTATAAATTGGTTTGGATCCAAACCGAAATTTTGACAAACTTGTAGTCTTGCTGGACCTAGATGAGATCCGTCCGTTGGATTATTTTGATCCAAGTTGGGATCCCCTTTAACTAAAGGTTCCGTAGTTTCATTCGAAACTTCGTGTACCACATTATTTTCTACCAAAACATTATCAATGTTTTCAACTTCTTCGTGAATTAAAGGAAGGTCTCGTATAGTAAATCTACCAGGTAACTGAAGATTTTCTCTTTTACTATGCGTATTCATCGGATGTTGGTTGCTAGCCATCGTAAAAATTATACAAAGACGGATTAAAAAATACTAACGGATAACTTGTAGACGCTCAGGGGGTTTGCAAACGAAGCAATGATTCCACTGGTTCGGATCGGGATATTTATATCCTACAAACCTTCTCTGATTGGTCCGAAGTCAAACGTTAATCATACGGATTAGTAACCACATCTGTGATTGGTTGATTCCACCATTTTGGTGGAAATGCATTCTGGTCAAATTCTCAGAATTATGACGTATTCACAAAATCAAAATGGATATTTTTTAAATTTCCAAAATTATCGCATGTTTTCTTAAAACCTGTGATTTTTTATTGGTGATTTTAATCACTGGGGAAAAAGTTTTCATCTGAATTTATACCTATAAATCCAAAATAAAGTTTTGACCAAAACTTCTAACAATTATTTCATGGAAATTATCCATAAACCCATGTTAAAAACGAATTTCGCGAAGGTTTAAATTGTTTAACAACAATCTACAAAAAGCACGCTTGAATCGTTTGATTCGGGCAGCTTTCCCGTAAAACACCGTTGCTAAGTAATCTTAATAGCAAAAGTCTTTGCTACATTCGAACTGTATTCCGTTCTTTATTTGAATTTATCAAATAATAAATTTCAGTTTTAACTAAGTTTTAACTAAGTTTAAACTATATCTTATAAATATTTTATTTATAAACGATTTTGATGGGAATTTCGATCGTAATTCCATCGATTTTTGAAAATAATCATATTTCGCGATTTTTACTGTATTATACAAGGTTTCTTGTATCTCCTCCCCCTCCGTTTCTTCAGAATATTCTTTAGAATCTTCTGAAAAACTGGATTCGAACATTATTTAAATATTCTGACATTATTAGGCATAAATAATTATATGCTTTCTAGTTTATTCAAACTCTCAAACAAGAATTAGATAGATTAGGTATTTATACCTAACCGATCGTTTTTTGACGTTGCAATCGAATTTTTTCGAAGGTCGCCAAGTCGAAACTATAGTGCATCGAAGAATCGGGGGCGGACACGAACGTATCCAAGTCAGCTTAATCTTCATCCCCCGGTGGTAAGATTTCCACACCTTACCACGTTTCACCGTAAAATCCATTTTTTCAAATGAAAAAATAGTTGTAATGAAAAATTCCTTATTTACTTTGTAAATATCCTGGAAATTCCATCCTTTATTTAGAGAATGAAGAATAAAGTTTTATTCCTTTGCTGCACCAAAACCGTTCGATTTTGCAATTCGCAATTTTACTATTTTCCTTTAGAAAATTAGAATTTAAAAACGAATGCATCGTTCTTCCTTGTAATTAACATCATAAGAATAATGCAAGCATGATTAAATATTGGATAAATTTCAACTGAAACTTTTTCCATTTAATCGTATCATTCGATCTATTTTAATAAACCGAAATAAATAAAGTTTTATTAAAAACATATTTATTTACTTTCTTGGGTTAAATCCAGATTTATTTATTCAAATAAACCGAATTCACGATGATTGAATTGTTAGGCAACAATTTAGGAAAGCACGCCTGGGAACTTGGCGGCTTCCCGGTAAAACACCGTGCTTTCTGGTTGCTAGGCAACACAACTGCGAAATGGCTTCACCGGAATCAAACATTCGAACAATTCTCCATTCTTTTAAAATCGGATTTCAACATTTTAAAATCAGGATTTGATTGTACAATACAAATGTAAAGATAATCAGGTATGCGTCTATTTTGTAAATAAACTTTTAACACGAATAAACCTATTCTTTCAACTTTACCAACTTGTCTTGTTTTTTTTATTTTTTCAAAAAAAAATTAGGTTTGAAATCCCAAACGGAATTTAGTGGTTTAGTTATTTTATTTAAAAACAACCGATAAACTTAGAATTAGACTTCGAATTCCTTCGGGGTTAAATCTTCATTTAAGCCTGACCGCGTGTTTTATTGTAACTACGACGGCAAATCATCGTTGTCCAGACGGACAAAACAACGTCGATTACGGATTGGATTCTCCAATTCCCGTGATAAGATTTTTAGGCCTTACCACATGGTACAATAATTATTTTATACCATCGTTCAAATTTTCTACCGAAAATACATTTAGAAGTGAATACACTCATCGTTCTTAGGATTTCAATCACAAGAACAAAATTGGATACTTTAGAAATAAATAAACTTCGTACGAAACTTATTTTAAATTCGAACTCGAATTCTTTTGGAAAATTAAACTTTCTCGTTTTTAAGCCTGACCATGCGTTTGATCGTAACGGCGACGATTAGACGTTCACGGAACGGGCAAAACAACGATAAGTTTGGATTTAGGATTCAAACATTCCGTGGTGAGATTTTTAGGCCTTGCCACGTGGTAAAATAGTCATTTTTACGGCGAATTCGCATTTTCAACGGAAAATTACAAATAGAAATGAAAGAAAAATACCTTCGCTTGTGATTTTTATCACAAGAACACATTCAGAGAGAAATAAATTTCGATTAAAATTTATTTCCACGGGAAGATTAATTATAAGCCTCCGGTAAAACTGATGAAAGCGCACTGAAACGTTTGGTTCTCGGTGGCTTCCCGACGGAACACCGTGCTTCTGGTTGCTACGCAACACAGCAGTGAAAAATGTCTTAGCCAAATTCGAACGAATATTCAGCTTGTGGATCCAGATTTTAACAACTTAAAACCGTAAAATTGATTAATACATTTGCATTTGCAAAAATGTAAATCAGGTATGTAAATAAAACAGCTTATTGAAATAAAATATCTTTTATTCCACGCAATCAACTTTTCCTTCGTTTTATTTATTTAAATAAAATTAGACTTTGAATTTTAAAACATTTTACTTGAAATCTCAAGCATAATTTAACGTTTTGGTTGTTTAATTAAAACAACCGATAAAATAGAATTCATATCTGAATTCCCTTCGGAAAAAATGTTTGAACTTTCCGTGCTAGGCCCAACCACGTGGTTTCTCGGATTGACGACGGCAAAACGACGTTACACGGGCGGACGTAACAGCGACAAGTTCGGGCAAGATTTACAAATTCTCGTGGTAGGTTTTTAGGCCTGACCACGCGGTAAAATTATCATTTTACACGAATATTTAATTTTTCTTCAGAAAAACAAAATTAAAGTGAATACAATCGTTGTTCTTGTGATTTTAATCACAAAACAACATTCAATACATTTCGTAAAGATATAAATTTCGTTCGAAACTTATTTTACAAGAAATTTTGTCATAAGACTAAATTATTCGACTCCACTTTTCACACGCACAATTTTCCAGATTCATTCGAATAAAGGAATTGTAATCTATCTTCGGTAGAACCGCTTGTGACGGTCCTGACGAGATTCCTATGATTGCTATCACAAGAAAAAAAACATTAAACAAAAACACTGATTCTATCAGTAAAAAATTTCATTTGAAATTTTAACACCGTAAGCACATTTCCGAATTCTCATAAACACACACACTCAAAATTCAATTGAATTTTTTGCAGCCTTATCTCGGTAGAACCTCCACTTGTGACGATTCTACTTTTGGCTGATTTATTAGCCATTTAACAAGATAAATCGGTCGGAACAAGACGTTGTTAAGACTAACAACAACCTAACCGAGATAAGCTACGAAATGTGCGCTAAATGAATAAATGACCAAATAATACGTACTTACGATTTTACCTGCTTGTTTCTACGAATACAAATGGTTCGGGGTTCTGGTTACGTGTAAACGGGCGGCTACACTGGTTGAGGATCCGGGCGATGCTCGAAGGGTACGGCTGACTTTGCGGCATCGTCACAAATAACGCTACGGAGACGTATTCGGCTCCGCAGCACAAACGACTTTGAATGCGAAGAATCCTTCGCATTCGCCGAGATCTAAATTTGCTGATCATTCAATCGAATGATTCAGACTTCGAATATAACTAGAACTATAAAAATGCAACAAATAAAAGTTAGATATTATTTTTATGGGCGGGGACAGTCACGATAGTCGAGGGGACCATCGCGGGAGGTTTTGACACCTCCATCCGCCAGCATGCCTTACGACGTCGAGATCTCTTGATCAGGCGCCGGGTAATTAATTAATGGATATACCATTTAGTGGATTTACCAGTATCCAAGTAGTTTGTTTAGCACGGTATTTTGTATACCGTTCACGGGCTACCAACCCGGAGCAACTACATTATATTAGCCCTTCACCGACCTTTAACGTACGGAAGGGCCAGCCATAGAAAGACTGGGACCTGAGAGATTGCGGCACATGATTGTCCATAACAACCATCCTTACCGCGACCATGGGCCAGTTAGTTGAGGGGCCCACTTTCATCTGGCAAGGCCAACTGTATATAAACATTATACTATGTCACCGTACGAAATCCTACTGCCCCTTAGAGCAGCTGGCTAACGTTACGGGACCATTTGGTAACCGGAGTTAGTCTTCCCGAAATGACGCTACAACGACAATATCCAGTCGGATGAGAGTCGAGGGGGCCTGATGTGTCGGTAAGAAAGAGAGAAATCAAACGATAACCAACAATACATACAAACATACAGAAAACAAGCCAGAGGCCTGGTAGAAAACCAGAGCTTATATAGTTCTTGAGAACAATCAGATTGGCGATAGCCAATCAGGTGCCTGGATCGACGGATTCGTGGATCACTAGTCCGGACCTAATAGAGACTGGGGTTCGGACCTAATATGGAATTGGGTCAAGAAGGGTCCGATTGGTCCCCTTCAACAAGTAAATATAAAATATAATATTGATTCGGTAGAATCAATTGTTTAAGTAAATAATACTTTATCAGGTTTAATAAATATCTTATATTTATTCACATCATTATAACAATTAATTATAATTGTTGCAATTCATTCGAAAATGCGCGCTTTTAATCAAATAGCGCCGTCTGGCGATAAATCTGGGAAAATACGGTTTTATAACCGTCACAAACCTACCTAGCTGCAATGACAGTTATCTAAGAGAACAATGGAAAGAATGGAGAAAATTTATCCTTGATACTGCAGATATGGTTGATCACTGCAAATGTCCCAATTTATGCGAAGTGACTCAACAAAGTCTAACTTACGACCACACTTTTAATTCTGAGTTGGTCGTTGAAGTTTCAGTCATTAATAATTACGTTCGAACCTTAAAAGAAAGTATTTCATACAATTTAATCTCTTTGCTGTGCGACGTTGGTGGCAACATCGGACTCTACTTCGGAATGTCTTGCCTAATGCTCGTTGAAATATTTGTCCACTGCTGCAAAATGCCACTCATTAAGGCTAGGAGATCAAATGGAGCAAATTTCGAGTTGAAAAACAAAATTCAGACAATTCTTATGAAGAAAACAAAAAATAAAAAAAATGGCAGAAATAAAATAGAAAAGCTGTTTTTCCTTTTTCTGATTGTCATCTCGGTTTTTCAAGTTTACAATAATATTCTTTCTTACCTTGATTACCCACTAACCAAAACTATTACTCTCGTACGAGACAAACTCATTCATTTTCCAGTCATAATCGATTATCGCAATCAAGTGGAAATATATTTTGCTAAGCTAAAATTAGCTCGGAAACTGAAGGATGATTGTCATAAATACCAACTCTTCGATTTGCTCCATAATTCAACTCATTTTGCTAACAATCCAATCAAATTATGGAATAAATCTGCAAATTTTCACGGCGCATACAGACATTACACGTATTTGAATATATGGCAAAAAGTAAGCAATTGAAATTTTAAATTATTGCACTGTTTATTCCTAACTCATTTGAGTCAATTTCCATAACTTCATCTATATCCAACTTAAAAATCACTTCGGAAATAATTTTGATTGTCTAAATCCCATCTTGTGGTAGATAGATGCGACAGCATGGGGACCAGTTATCCTGGGGTGGGACTCACGCTCGCATGAAATAAAGACAAGGACTCCAGATTGTTGCGTTGGTGGCCTTTAATCCATTGTCTAGGGTACAGAATCCTCCTACGTGCTGGCTGTGCCGTTTGGACACGACTCATCAGCAACCGACCCGTCACACACAGGAAGGTCATCCCCGTGAATTACGTGGTCGGTGTGTTAAACTATTCCGCCATGCTTACTTACGGCCCGTGCAAACGCTTATGGAGGCTGTAGTGAATCCAACATCTCACCACTGAGCGTCAACTTCACAAACAACTCTTACTCACTCTCCTCAACTCCCTGCACTACTCAGCTCCCACCTTCCCCTTACTAGGTCAGACCACTTTGCAAGGGAGGGATGACCTTGGGGCCATTGGGCAGTGTGTGACAGACCCTTGGATGGCCATGTGACCACAAACCACCGACAAATTCAGTTCTGCGCACAAGTTTATAACAAAAATGCTTAGTTGGCAAGCAATGTGTGACACGTGATTGCTGTCATCTAATCGGCGTAGAGAACAACAAATCAATAGAAAATAACACACGGATACGTGTCCTAGTTATCCTTGGTTCATGGTAATATAATACAGTACAATCAGATTTGTTTGTCCCATATTTTAATTTTTGGAATTTAATTTGCAAATACTTCCATTTACAAACTTCTATTTTTACAGTTTGACAAAAAGCATCGAGTCGTGCAATTTGCCAATTTGTCGGAGTTGTCAACAATATTTGGAATGTGCACAGTGTTTAACACTAGAACGGCCGGAATTTCCGCCTACCTAGAACGGCCAAAACCGGTCAAAATGACCGGTTTTCAATTCCGTGAACAATACGTGCACCAAATGTGCAAAATACTTTCACAATACGTGCACAATACGGGCATACAACGTTTTGACATCAAATGGATTTAGTAACACGCGAAATATGCGAAGAAAATACCAAAACAAAAATTGATGGTTATTATAAAACCTGATCAAATTAAATTTCCGTTTTTAATTTTATCAGATTTTATAAAAACCATCAATTTTTGTTTTGGTATTTTCTTCGCATGTTTCGCGTGTTACTGAATCAGTTTGATGCCAAAACGTTGTATGCACGTATTGTGCACGTTTAGTGCACGTTTGGTGCACGTTTAGTGCAATTTGGTGGACGTATTGTTCAGGTGATTTCAACCGGTTATTTTGACCGGTTTCGGCCGTTCTAGGTCAATTCACTTTTTTTTTATTATTTCTTAAGATAAATGCAACTTTCGATGATTTATGATATAAAGCATCATAAATCAGCTAAAGTCGCAAATTAGCAGCATCGTAAACCCATTGGGTTTATTGCTGCTGCTGTTTTAAACAGCATTTCCGGTCAAAATGACCGGTCTGGCCGTTCTAGTGTTAAGAAAGGTACAAATGAATACAACCGTAGACATTTCTTTTTCCCTGTCACTTTTAAATAATTACAGATGTGATGCCTTATAGTCGGGGTGACAATGGCATGACTATTGAAGATAGTGATCTTGTCACAAAAATCGGCTATAAGAAAAAAAAATGCCTTGTTGATCAACCAGTAAGATATTCTGTGTAATTATTTGTAAATGGGATCCCTTAATTTCCCACTAAAAAAATATTAAGTTCCCCACTTAAATAATTTAAAAATTCTTGACGAGTGTGATCTTTGGTCGTTTAAAACAGATCTACCAACTCACAATCTGCTTTCAGTAACAAATATAGCTTAGCACGGCAGTCCAGATTCACTTTACAGTCGTAGAAGACGTTTTTAAAGCAGTAGTAAAAATAGTGATAAAATCAGTTAAAATGTTAACATTTCTTTAGTGGAAAACCCAATTTAATTTTAGTGGAAAAAGTAATTAAAATGGGATGAGTAAAATTAGTGGGACAACCAGAATTATTTTGTGAGAAACATAGTAAGTGGGAAACATAATATTTATTTAGTGGTAATTTCTGGGAAATTAGTGGGCCAATAAATGGAACCCTTTTTAAATAAAATACTAATTTGTTTGTGATCCATCACAGATCTTCATTCTGCCGCAAAACCAATTTTATCATCCTAAACATATTTTTTACATTCCCCATTCGTGTAAACTTGAAATCGACTTCAAGAGCCAAACGGTAAATAATTACTCTATTAACACACAAAACTATTACTCTGTATTTATAAATTTCTCCTCATTCAGTCGATCCGAGTAAACACTCCGAAAACTCCTTGTCAAGCGAACGACTTAGTTTCAGAATGTGAAAAAACATGTTATGATAAAATGCTAAAACAACAACCACAATTAAAATGCATGTGAGTACGTTCACTCTGTGTAATAGTAACAGATTTGGCTCATCATGCTATTTTGTTAGATTACCTTTTATGGAAAAGATCAAGCTACCTCTTTGCACTACTCCAGAAACGGCGAAAATAACTCACAAAATCTACTTGGACACTCAATTCAAGACCAATCCTCACAAAGACTGCGATTGTAAACCACGCTGTGAAGAAACACTATTTCACCCTTTTTTAATATATCATGAGATGATAGATTTTCGTAGAAAATATGAAATAAGATACACTATGAATAGCAACATCCGAGAAATAATTGAAGAGCAGAAAAAAATGACCATTATCAAATTGTTGTGTCAAATTGGATCAATCGTTAGTATTCTGACCGGTCTATCAATGTACGCGGTTTTCGAATATTTCATTTAATTGCAAAAGTAAAACAAAAAAAGAGAAACTCAAAACTAATGCACATAAATAATTCTAATTTCTATTTTACTAAAATATAAAACATTTTCTATAATAAATATTCAAAGTCATATATGACACCTGCAAATGTCATTTAGCACCAAGTGTTTTAATTCCACCATTGATACTCTTTCTCCTCGTTCAAACACCCTGAAATAGAGAAAATCGAAATAAAAATCCTTTGTAATATACTTCTAATGATCTCTGTCTAACAAATTGCTGTGGCAATTGTAGCAACATCAATAAATTCTTTCCTATTTGGTTTCTCAAGCACTAGAAATTATTGGTGCAATAATTTTAATGTTTTTAGCATCAAACAATTTCAATACTGTTTAATCCTGCATCCACTTCCCTAAAAATATCAATTTTTCTTGTTAATTGCAGCCAAAAATAACCAATTTAGACCAACAAACACAATTTGCTTAAATTAAAATAGAAATTTCAGCAAAAATTGAAATTCTATTCATTATTGTAACTGTAAACAAAAAGGAATTTTAACATTAGTCTTGAATTCAATGTCAAAAACTTTAAATGTATTTCATATCATATGTTCTTAACTGAAATATAAAATGAATTCTTGTTGTTTCATCTCACGTATTAGCTGTAAGTTACCTGGTTGTCCCACCTTTTAAATTCACTTAAATCCTCATTGTTTCTGAAGTGTCTCGGCTTGGAATGGCCTCGGATCCCAGCAGAGCACAACTCAAGAACTTCAACAGGAGAATAAATCTTAGTTGTACACACAAAATGGTAGAAATTGATTGTAAAAATAAACTTGATGATAAAGATTAAAAAGTAATCATTAGTGCGTAACTTGAATTTAACATCAACATACTGGGCGAGAACTACAACCTCTGGCAAAATGTTTTCTAAATTCTATTTGAGACTATTTAACTTCCCAAACCTTAAAAGAAAAGAAAATAATTTACTCCGTATCATTTTGAATGCAGTTTTTTCAATTGAATTATTTCCCAAAATATTTATGTGTCGACACTAAATGTTGTTTACCTTACGAGGATGTGATCAAATTGAGAAAGTGTCTCGATGGGCCCTTCATCCCGTTGTTGTTGTTGTATTCAAACGAACTAGAAATGTACAAAAGATCAATGTTAATTACTGGACTTGTTAGGATTTATACGGAATTGAGTGTTAGATTGGTCTATACGTTTACTCGAGATGATTATCCACAGTCGACCATAAATTAATTCGTGTTTGATGTTCAATTTGGCAAAAATAACTCGTAGCGAACGACGGCCATTAGCGACAAGCTGCGGATCTGGCCAGTTGTGATAATCAATCCCGCAGCATTCTCCAAATTCAAATTTTCATTTTAATTATGACTTTCCAAACCGTAATAAACATACATTTTTAATAAGTATTTTTGGCCTTTCAAAAATTAAAGTGTAAATTGGTGAGATTGATTTAATAAATTGATCGCATTTAAAACTAGACATTAGTTTCATATTTCGTCACAATCTGGCGCCGCGACTTGTATAATACCATAGCAGAAATGTTTCCATTTGGATAAATAGCATCTTCAATTTAAATTAATCAATTAATTCAGTGTAAATTCAGACATGGCAAATTTTACAAATATTTCCGAAAATGTACAAATATGAAACCTGCAGTTTTCCAGCATTGATTTCTCCACGACGTTGTCATACAATTGACCACATACTTAAATGTTCCAGCAAACACAAATTGTCAGCCAGTTGCACACTAACTAACAATAAGTTTATCATCATGCCGTGCAGAAAATCAACAGCAAGTCTTGAAAATTTATGTATAAATACAGTACTAATTAATTTCGATGCGATGCAAGACAAACTAGTGTTATGTCTTTGTCATACTCAAATTGATCAGTAAATCCACGTTTGCAATGTTTATTCCAATTCAATCGATCTGTTATTCACATACAATTTTGTTACACTTATTGAAGCTTCGATATTCGGAATGGAGTTTTTGTTTTTACATGATATCGTTTCCTAGGAGATTGTTATAGATATACACAAATGCGTACACGTGCATTCTTACATCATAATATCAAACAAGGTATTATTACGCGTCACATTAACTACACTATTTGTTCTAATTAATGCAATCACAACAACTAGTTGAACAGACGATTCCGCAATTGCAGTTGAGAATGTTATTGGCGTGTGCAAATTTGGAATATTTAATAGTTTTAAATTGTCAAACACTCAGTGACGGTATGATTTGCCAACTTATTCAATTGCACGCATTTCGCAATCTCAAATTTTTAGCGTTTGCTCTGTGTAACGAGATTAATCTAAGCTCGATTATTGCGTTGCTAGAAATGGATAATGCGGCATAATGCTTATATTGCTGGACCTTAATAAATATATGCTCATTCTGTTCGTCTCAGCGAGCTGATTCCGAATATGTATGGTAGAAGGGCCAAAAGTGTGCGGAAATGCCTAAAAAACGAGTTTAAAAGTTAGGACTTAGGTCTGCGCCTAGACTCCAAACTTCGAATTGAAATTGTGAAACAACCCCGCACAGGATATGCCCCAAACTTTTTTTTACAAATTCCTTGACCTCTCCTTAACCCACTCAACAAGTTTCAGGACCTCGCACCTTCAGAGATTTGAGTAACACACTCCCAAACACTGCAACTTTTTTCGAACATTTCAACTTTTTCCGAAATCGCAACCCGACTTCAAACACCCATAAAAAGAGAACCATACACAGGAACTTCCCAAACTTTTTTTGGCACTTCGTTGACTCATCCCTAGGACACTCAACAAGTTTCAGGACCTCGCACCTTCACATAGTTGAGTTACACACTCCCAAACATTGGAAATTTTAACAAAATACTTAGTTACAATTATTTTTTTTTTAGAGCAATAAAGGTTTATTTCAAATTAAAAAATTACTGTTACACATACAATTTTTTTTTATGTAGCACATCCTTCAGTGAAATCATATCCATAGAAAATTGATTTTCGCATGCTGTGATCATGTTTCCGTACCGCCCCGTTTAAACGCCCGGGTTCAATAAAGCGCCGGCCTCGTTTTAGCGCCGGGCAGTCATCGGCGATTTAATAAATTGACGCCGGCCCTGAATAAGCGCCGGGTCCCCAAAAATCACCGATTTTTTGCAAAAAATCGGTAATTTTTGCAGAAAAATCGCCTTTTTTTGCGAAAAATTGGCGATTTTTCGGTTATGCGCCGGGTTCATTTAATCGCCGGGTTTCATATTGGCGCCGGGCGAAGCAGCTCAAAAATAGAATTAAACGCCCGGGCGTTTAAACGGGGCGCTACGGTACCTAGCCCTGTTAGCAGCACAATAACCAGATCAAATTTTTGCTGTCAATTCTGCAGTGCACCAATATATGCAATCTCCAAGTCTACTTGTGAACGCTCAGAACTTAGCAGAGAATAAGGACATTTTTCAACACAAGTTTTTAATAATTCCTTTCTGCATTAAAAACCATTGGACACTCATAAGCGTGGATAACATTGAAAAAGAAATTTATTTCTACAACTCGATAACTGTGTGTGAAAATGTTCCTAGTAATATCAAAGGAACAGATTTTCTCAAGAAGAAATACTTCCATGATTACGGAGAAGTTCAATTAAAAACGACATTAGATTGGATGGACGCCATCCACAGAAATGTTTTAGGCCAAGGTCCAATGCCTTAGAACACAGTAAAAAGACTTAAACGTGTCATCCCAAACCAACGCAATGGGTATGATTGTGGTGTCTTTGTGATACTGTACGCACGATACCTTCTTCAAGAACAAGAATTTAATTTCACAAATCCAGATGTACGTACAGAAAGATTAGATATTGCTGTCGAGTTGCTACAAGGACACTTGGACAGCCACTTGTTGTAACTTTCTTATCTAGAGGGGTGTGCTACATTAAAGAAAATAATATGTGTAACAGTAATTTTTTAATTTGAAATAAACCTTTATTGCGCTGAACTAAAAAATAATTGTAACTAAGTATTTTGTTTAAATTTCCAATGTTTGGGAGTGTGTAACTCAACTATGTGAAAGTGCGAGGTCCTGAAACTTGTTGAGTGTCCTAGGAATGAGTCAAGGAAGTGCCAAAAAAAGTTTGGGAGGTTTCCTGTGTATGGTTCGCTTTTTATGGGTGTTTGAAGTCGGGTTGCGATTTCGGAAAAAGTTGAAATGTTCGAAAAAAGTTGCAGTGTTTGGGAGTGTGTTACTCTAGTATCAGAAGGTGTGAGGTGCTGAAACTTGGTGAGTGTCTTAGGGGTGAGTCAAGGAAGTGCCAAAAAAAGTTTGGGAAGTTTCCTGTGTATGGTTCTCTTTTTATGGGTGTTTGAAGTCGGCTTGCGATTTCGGAAAAAGTTGAAATGTTGGAAAAAAGTTGCAGTGTTTGGGAGTGTGTTACTCAAGTATCAGAAGGTGTGAGGTGCTGAAACTTGGTGAGTGTCTTAGGGGTGAGTCAAGGAAGTGCCAAAAAAAGTTTGGGAAGTTTCCTGTGTATGGTTCTCTTTTTATGGGAGGTTGCGATTTCGGAAAAAGTTGAAATGTTCGAAAAAAGTTGCAGTGTTTGGGAGTGTGTTACTCAAGTATCAGAAGGTGTGAGGTGCTGAAACTTGGTGAGTGTCTTAGGGGTGAGTCAAGGAAGTTCCAAAAAAAGTTTGGGAAGTTTCCTGTGTATGGTTCTCTTTTTATGGGGGGTTGCGATTTCGGAAAAAGTTGAATTGTTTAGGAATGTGTTACTCAAGTATAAGAAGGTGTGAGGTGCTGAAACTTGGTGAGTGTCTTAGGGGTGAGTCAAGGAAGTGTCAAAAAAAAGTTTGGGAAGTTTCCTGTGTATGGTTCTCTTTTTATGGGGGGTTGCGATTTCGGAAAAAGTTGAATTGTTTAGGAGTGTGTTACTCAAGTATAAGAAGGTGTGAGGTGCTGAAACTTGGTGAGTGTCTTAGGGGTGAGTCAAGGAAGTGCCAAAAAAAGTTTGGGAAGTTTCCTGTGTATGGTTCTCTTTTTATGGGTGTTTGAAGTCGGCTTGCGATTTCGGAAAAAGTTGAAATGTTGGAAAAAAGTTGCAGTGTTTGGGAGTGTGTTACTCAAGTATCAGAAGGTGTGAGGTGCTGAAACTTGGTGAGTGTCTTAGGGGTGAGTCAAGGAAGTGCCAAAAAAAGTTTGGGAAGTTTCCTGTGTATGGTTCTCTTTTTATGGGGGGTTGCGATTTCGGAAAAAGTTGAAATGTTCGAAAAAAGTTGCAGTGTTTGGGAGTGTGTTACTCAAGTATCAGAAGGTGTGAGGTGCTGAAACTTGGTGAGTGTCTTAGGGGTGAGTCAAGGAAATTCCAAAAAAAGTTTGGGAAGTTTCCTGTGTATGGTTCTCTTTTTATGGGGGGTTGCGATTTCGGAAAAAGTTGAATTGTTTAGGAGTGTGTTACTCAAGTATAAGAAGGTGTGAGGTGCTGAAACTTGGTGAGTGTCTTAGGGGTGAGTCAAGGAAGTGTCAAAAAAAAGTTTGGGAAGTTTCCTGTGTATGGTTCTCTTTTTACGGGGGGTTGCAATTTCGGAAAAAGTTGAAATAAGGAAGTGCCAAAAAAGTTTGGGAAGTTTCCTGTGTATGGTTCTCTTTTTATGGGTGTTTGAAGTCGGCTTGCGATTTCGGAAAAAGTTGAAATGTTGGAAAAAAGTTGCAGTGTTTGGGAGTGTGTTACTCAAGTATCAGAAGGTGTGAGGTGCTGAAACTTGGTGAGTGTCTTAGGGGTGAGTCAAGGAAGTTCCAAAAAAAGTTTGGGAAGTTTCCTGTGTATGGTTCTCTTTTTATGGGGGGTTGCGATTTCGGAAAAAGTTGAATTGTTTAGGAGTGTGTTACTCAAGTATCAGAAGGTGTGAGGTGCTGAAACTTGGTGAGTGTCTTAGGGGTAAGTCAAGGAAGTGCCAAAAAAGTTTGGGAGGATTCCTGTGTATGGTTCTCTTTTTACGGGTGTTTGTAGTCGGGTTGCAATTTCGGAAAAAGTTGCAGTGTTTGGGAGTGTGTTACTCAAGTATCAGAAGGTGCGAGATCCTGAAACTTGTTGAGTGTGTCGAGGAGGAGTCAAAGAAGCAGTAAAAAAAGTTTGGGAGGATTCCTGTGTATGGTTCTCTTTTTATGGGTGTTTGAAGTCGGGTTGCAATTTCGGAAAAAGATGCAGTGTTTGGGAGTGTGTTACTCAAGTATCAGAAGGTGCGAGGTCCGAAAAGTAGTTGAACGTCAAAAAGAATCACAATGGACATCCCGGCGGTACTTGCGATGATTGCGAGGGGCGAAATACCCACAGTTGAGAACCTTTTAGTCCTGAGAACAGAGGAAATGCGCCCCGAGATGCTGAAACTCGAGCTCACAACGTTCCGAAAGCGAAAAGTGGAGATGGCGGTCGAGATGTGGCGAGCGATGCGAAAAGCGGCAGGCGAGGAGGTCGCAGACGAAGAGGAGGAGGAGGAGGAAGACCAACCGTTACGAGAGGCGCAGAAAACGGTAGATGCTAGTGCGACAGGGGCCGAGAAGGCCGTACAACTGTTGATTGCACAAATGCAGTTGAAAAACTCGCGGCGTTCGGCGCCAAAGCTGCCAAAATTTTTGGGCGAGCGGGACCAGACCAGAACCACGACGGAATGGCTCCAAATAGTGGAAGAATACGCGAAGGATTACCACTGGACGAACACCACAAAGGTGACGAACGCGGCGGCAGCCCTCGAAGGAGCGGCCAAGGTTTGGCAAGAAAATACGGGCGAATTGGAGCGCCATTATAGCGATTGGACCCGGTGTTTTCTATGAGATTTTCCTGACCAGGAGTTAACCCTTGCTGAAAAGCAAGCCATGATTCAGGCGCCGCAGAAACCCGACGATACGGTCGAAGCGTACGTGCACCGGAAGTGGGCAGTGTGTAACAAATTAAAGCTAAATTTGGCGAAGGCGCGTGATTATATTGTGAACGGACTAAAAAACAAAACGGTAATGAGTGCATTATATTTGAAATCGTACAGTAGCATTGGTGAAGTAATTCGAGACGTGAAAACAATCGAATCCAGATATGTGAGTGCTAAAAGTGAAGTGAAAAGTGAGTTTAAACCAAAGCTAGCCGTGTCGAGAGAGAGAGCGAGCGTGCGAAAAACACACACGGCCTGTTTTAAATGTGGAGAGGAGGGGCACCGTGCCCACAAGTGCACAGGTGAGGCCCGGTGTTTTGGGTGTAAGGAGGCGGGCACATTTCTGCAAATTGTCCAAAAGTCAAGTGCTTCAACTGTGATACGAACGGGCACTACGCCAGCAAGTGTCCGGAGCCGAAACGAGAGCGAAGATCGACGAAACCGAAGGAGGTGAAGACGCACGCCTGCAAAAAGATAGTGGGAGAAGTCATGATCTCGAAATTCGCAACCATAATGACGGCCGCGGGACGCTCGTGCACGGCAGGCATCAACACGCAGAGTGAGTTGTGTTTGGTCAGCAAGACGTTCGCGGGACAGGCGGGAATCGACGAGCCGAAATTCGCGTACAAAATTCGTGGATTCAACTACGGGATCAACCAGGATGAACAAATTTATCTGGGCCGCACGAAATATCGCATGGAAGCGAACGACGTGACGGTGGATGCGGTACCATTCTACGTTGTTGACGACGAGGTGATGTCGATGGACATTTGGGTAGGACAGCCATTTTTGGAGCACCAGAGCGTGAAAATGACGATAGAGAGCGGGAAAATTTCGTTTTGCAACAGGACAACGATCGACGGAGGACTTCGACGCATCGAACCGGAGGTGCGAACGAAGCCGAGGGCATTGGTGACGGGTGAAGAGACGATAATCGAAGCACATTCGATAAGTTTTATTGAAATGAAAGTGCAAGGTGACGACGGGACTGTTTATTTGTGCAACGAGCTCTCGAACTTTGATGGACTTGAAGTGTTAGAGGGAGTAACGAACGTAGAAGAGGGACGAATGAGAATACCAATAGTGAACCGGGGAGTGTCGGCGGTTCAAGTGCGTAAAGGAAAGAAATTGGGGCACGTTGAAACGATTGGCGACGCACCGTCGTTGCAATGCAGTGAAGTGAAGCGAGTGGAATCGAGGGGTGAGTCTGTTATTTCATTACACAATCTTAAAGTGGGCGAGAGGGTGTCAGAAGAAAACAAATTGAGAGTAGTCGGGCTGGTTAACGAGTTTAGGGTCTGTTTCGCAACAAATTTGTTAGAAGTAGGGAAATTCAAAAATTTAAAAATGGACATTCAATTGATGACGGATAGGGCGGTAAATCTGAGGCGGTATCCGTACTCATCGGCGCAACAACGGGAGATCGACGCAATGATTAGTGAGTTAGAGGGGGCAGGGTTTATAAAGAAATCGAACAGCCCTTTTAACAGTCCGATAGTTGTGGTGCGAAAAAAGAGCGGAGAAATGCGAATCTGCATTGATTTTCGACGTGAAAAGAGGCAACGGTCAAGGAACATTTCCCTTGCCCGAGAATTGAGGAGATTTTTGACGGCACGCATGATTGGGGATATTACCAGGTAGAATTAACTAAGGGTGCACAGGAAAAGACGGCATTTTCAACAATGTCGAACAAATGGCAGTTTACTCGAATGCCATTCGAGCTTGTAAATGCGCCATTTGTTTTTAACCGCATGATGGAAATAACGTTTGGCCATCTTCCGAGAGAAATAATGAGACGCTATATGGACGATCTGTTACAGGGGGCTAAAAACGTTGATGAGTTGTTGTTAAAAATGAAGACTTTATTGATTGAAATGCGAAAAGCAAAGTTGACATTAAAATTAAGCAAGTGTCATTTTTTGTGCGGTGAAGTGAATTTTTTGGGGTTACGTTTGACGGAGGGGTTATGGCCAGGGTTGGAGAAAACAAGCGCCATTAAAAACTTTCCGACGCCGGCGGATTTAAAAGGAGTTAGAAGCTTCTTGGGATTGTGTGGATATTTTAGGAGGTTTGTGGCGGGCTATGCAACCAAGTGCAAGCCATTGACAAACCTAACACGCAAGAAAGAGCCGTTTATATGAAAAAAGGAGTGTGAAGTGGCATTTAGAAACTTAATTGGTGAGTTAGTGTCAGCACCGGTGTTAAAGGTGTTTGACAACACGCGCCCATGCGAAATACACACGGACGCGTCGCAGGAGGGGTTGGGGGCAATATTGATGCAGGGGGACGAGAAAGGAATATTGCAGAACAGCGACGGACTGTGAGCAACAGTACCACGCCACAGAATTAGAATTGCTAGCGGTGGTGTGGGCGGTGCAGCAATTTCGAATGTATGTGTACGGGGCAGAGTTTGTTATCGTCACCGACTGCGAGGCGGTTAGGTATGGGTTGAAAAAGAAGGAACTGATCCCCCGCATCGGCAGATGGGTACTGCAATTGTCCGAGTACGATTTTAGAACCGTACATCGGCCGGGACTGCTAATGAGCCATGTCGACGCGCTCAGCAGAAATGCTGAATCGCGTCAACAGTCGGCAACCGAGGAAAACGAAGTAATGAGTCAATTTCGAGTGAACGAGATCAAATTGATGAGAGGGGACTGGCTGGAGGCTGCTCAGATGAGCGACATGGAGTGCAGGGAAATTAGAAATGCTTTATTGCAAAATAATAACGAGGGGTTGACCGAGCGAATGCAGATTAAAATACGGCAGTTCACACTCAAGAATGAACACGTGTGCCATATTTTGAGAAGAAAGGGGGAAAAGAAACGGAAACGAATTTACGTGCCGAAAGGGATACAGCGGCAAATAACGAGAGAAGTGCATGAATCGCACCGACACCCAGCGACAGAGGGGACCATGGATGCGATTCTCAAAAGATTTTGGTTCCCAAAAACGCGGAAATTCTTGAAAGCCATCATTGGGTCCTGCGTCAAGTGTTTGATCTACAAAGAACCAGGGCGACGCCGACCAGGGGCACTGAACATGATAATTCGGAAGAAGGTGCCATGGCACACGGTTCACCTGGACCACGTAGGGCCATTCCCAAAGAGCGGCGGTTATAAATATGTACTGGTGGCAGTGTGCAACTACTCGAAGGTGACATTTTTGAGGGCGACAAGATCAACAAGCGCGAAAGAAACATGCCGAAAATTGAGAGAACTGTGTATGCGGATGTGGGTCCCCACACGAATCATCACCGATAGGGAGACCGGATTTAAGAATAACGAGTTCACCGAATTAAGGGTGGGACATGTTTTGACCTCCACCGAAAATCCCAGGGCCAACGGGCAAGTGGAGCGGACAAACAGAACATTGGTACCGATGATGGCGAGTTGCGTGGTGAAAGCAGATGGGAGTGACTGGGCGGTGCATCTAAACCAAATCAAGATCGCATTAAACTCAAGAACGAGTAAGAGCACCGGAAAGACACCGATGGAAGTTCTCTACGGATTCCAACCACGAACCGTCATTGAACCAAGACTAGCGGCGGTTGCGATTGAAGATAACAACGAAGAGGAAGCGGACTTTGAGCGGACGCGAGACGAGGCGCACGACGCGCTCACAGCGGCGCAGGTGCGTCAAAAGAAAGCGTTTGATCGACATCGGGGGCCAAATAAAACGTTTAAAGAGGGGGATGTGGTTGTTGTGCGGCAAAAAGCACTCGCGACGCAAGGGGCGGCGGGTAAATTGTCGGCACTATATCGGGGGCCGTTGCGAATCGGGCGCAAGATCTCCGACACGGTGTACGAAGTCCAGAGCTTCGAGGACCCGCCTCGATATCGTGTCACGGCGCCAACGGACCAAATAAAGCGGTGGGAGATCACCGACGATGCAGACAACGCGAGCGAGGACGAAGGCCAAGACGAGTCGGAGGACCGAGTAGTCGGATGGTCGAGTGTAGAATGTAAAGGCGCGATGCAGAGAAGTAACACCAGAGGGCGACAGGATCGCCAAAAGGACACGCGCGCCAACACGAGGAATGGGACCAACGAGTTAAAAGATTAAGAGATTTAAAACCTTTGTACATTTATCTTGTAAAATAAAAGACATTCCTGTAAAAACTAGCGAACTGACTGGACGTGTGGCTACTCTAGCAAAAAGTTATTTTAATAGTTTCAACAAGTTTCGAGAGAGGCAATAACTTTACAGTTCAAAAAGTTTGGAATAACGAAAATCGTGTTCAAAAAGTTTGGAATAACGAAAATCGTGTTCAAAAAGTTTGGAATAACGAAAATCGTGTTCAAAAAGTTTGGAATAACGAAAATCGTGTTCAAAAAGTTTGGAATAACGAAAATCGTGTTCAAAAAGTTTGGAATAACGAAAATCGTGTTCAAAAAGTTTGGAATAACGAAAATCGTGTTCAAAAAGTTTGGAATATTTATTTTTAATACTTAGTGAAATGCCTACAGATATATTATGAGATGATCCCACGATCAGATCATGTGATACTAATACCATTATGTCATATTTACATGGCTCTTTACGTGTATGTGAGTTTTAGTAGCAAAATCTATTACCTTAGGTTAGGCAAAGTTATTGCAAGACCAGCCGGACGATAATACGACATAAGATGAATACAGATTGCGATTGTATACTTTTTTTATTATTCCCGTAATACAATTTCAATCGAGATTTACTTGTACGATGGTTTAAAAGTGCTTATTGTGTAAAAGCAACAGCCTTGAAGAGAAAAACTATTCTTTTTATAGACTTTCATTTTTATCAGAAAACAATGGATTGATTGGATTGCTAATATATTTGGCCATGAGAATGTGCAGATGAATGAAGGTCAGCCATTATGAATACAACCTAAGCTCAGAACTAGTTCCAAGTCACCTGGACTAGCGAACTGACAATGTCATACTCCCATGTCAACACCCTATGTTGCGATTGTTATTAAACAATGATAAAGATCCAAATGTTATTTTTTTTCAACATGAAAAATATTTTTATTAAGCTCTATCAGAAAAAAAATAAAACCCACTCGGTGCAATTGACCTTTAATGAAGTTTTTCTATGTAAATTGATTGACAACAAGCAATTAGGAACACACATCCAGTTCAGCACGCAAAAGAGAAAATAAGTAATTGAAACGATGTAATTAAGAGAAATGTTGCTGTAGCTGAGTTTAGTGAGTGATTTAAACAAGTCGTAAACTAATAACCAGTAAATTGCACTCATTATATTCTGTTCATAATTACACACGACAAACTCCAATTATTCAGCATGTCACAAGTTCAATGACATATGAAGAGATAACGTGGTCCTTCACAATTTTCAATTAGTGTTGCCTTGGTAATCTCGATCTGTTAATTTAACAACAAACATTGGCCACAGTGCTCTGCATCTTTGAATAGGTATGTGTGTTGAATTTTATTTTCAATTTTCTACTAATTCTAAAAGAATTTTTTCCAAAATTGTTACGTTTTATACTTTGCTCGCTAACTGTACTCAGCATCACAATTCGTTAAAGATAATAAACCCATAGACTACAGTAAAGTTGGAACCGGCTCTAAATTATTGAAATTAGACCGTTACGTTTAGTAGTTCAAATAACTTGTCATGGATTTTCTTCGCCGTTGTGTAACTTTTGGTTTTATTTATTATGAATTTTGATTTATAGTTTGATATTTATACAATTTGGTGATAAAAATACACACAATGGTTGAACTCAAACCGATTCAACGACGAATCCAACGGCGACAAATCCAACAACGTCGACAAAGAAAATTGCGACACCTCGTTGGCAATGTGATGGCACAGCATTCGGTGATGCCAGCATTTATCAAATCTATGAAGAAAATTTCAAAAAAGAAAAAAAAGATGTCTATTCTATTCATCACACTACTCATTGTGAATTTGGCAGCTTGTGTTTACCAAACCGAAGAACGAATTTTGTATTACACGAGCGAACCAACAACGGTTGATGCACATTTAATTGAAACCAGACATGGCGCTTTTCCAAATGTTTACGTTTTCCCACCGATAATACGAGAATCTGAAAACGGCGGCAGACAAATATCTAAAGTCGAATGTCTCGCATTTTACGATCTACTGCATGCTGATAAATATGCTATTGAAAAAAGACTAAAATACTTTCGTATACCGACTTACATAACTGACGCACATTTTTCAATGGTAAATTTATATTTCTCATTTCTTACCAACATATAAGCAAATATGTTTGCAGGAAAAATCGCGCAGTAATCTTACAATTAAAACTCTCGTTACTCTTGAACGACCGGTTGCTCAAGTTTCAAGCCGTAAGTTAAAAAACCAAAAAAAAAATACACTCACAATTATTATTTTAAAGTTCGTTTTTCTACAGCATTGCAATTTCAATTTGGTAATGTTAATTACAAGATGGTCATCAAACTAAAATATCCTGAACACTGTCCTTATCTTGAGGTTAGTCTTGAATTTAGCTAAGATTCTAAAAATATTTCTCGCAATCTCAGCAAATATTGATATTAATCGAACAAGTTTGCAGATTTTCCAAATTGTTTACACAAACCATAAATTTTTGCAAAAAATACAAGCAGAAAGTATTAGCGCAAGGTGCAAACTTTGCTGATACCTTCTCACTTGTGATAACATTTTTTTAAAAGGAAACAAAGCTTGTGATGGCAGATGTAATTTTCTGGTGTAATTCAAACTATTCTATTTTTTTAAATTTCAAGATGATAATAGATCCATCCCCAGTAGCGCATCTTACATATGAAGATACATTTGCAGTGCAATTCAAAAACGATTATTTAATACAAACTAAACACGGAAAGTATTCGAGACAAAAACTACCAGTCACTCACACCGCTATTACTACTCTGCAAGTGGTAAGTAAATAAACTTATGTTTGAACACACAATTTAATAAAAAACAAAATCCAACATATGTTGTATCTCTAACTGTCTGTAAAAAGATTATATTTTACTGCAGTTAAATGATAAAATGTCGAATAGTAACTCATTTTTAAAGCATATGCTCTGACTATAAAACCATAAAAAACTCATCTTCTCAACTGCACTCGTATGAATACTAATGACAATGAAATTAAATACAAACAATATTATCATTTGTAAATTCTCCATACGTTATTTTAATTTTCCTAATATTTACAAACTAAATTCATGTTTCAGTATTACTTCATCAGCACAAAACGAAATCCTTGCGACGACGAATTAAATGGCTGCTTGCATCCTTGTCTCCTGAAACACATGACTTGCAAGTAAACCTGTTTTAGCACATCATTCTATAAAATTACTCCCAGGTAACTCAACTTATTTTTAGCTCACCATTTTATAATGAAAAATCCCTATCGGAATGCAACGACACATCTCAAAGAAAGGAATTCATCATGTTTTCAAGATTTCTTCATTCGGCTAATCTAATTAAATATTGCAAATGTCTCAATGTATGCAAAGTGACAAAACTAAACCAAATCTACGAAGACGCGCCTAGTTCTGAGACTACTCTCGAAGTTATGGTCGTCAATAACAATGTCCGAACATTGCACGAACGTGTTTCATACGACATAATCTCTTTACTGTGCGACATTGGCGGCAACATTGGACTCTACTTCGGAATGTCTTGTTTAACGCTCATCGAACTATTTATACATGGATGCAAAATGCCCTTTATCAAGTTCAGAAAAATGACAAAAGCAAATTCCAAGTTGAAACGCAAAATTCGAACAATTTTTGAAAAAAAACAAAAACCACGAAAAAAATCTCCTGTCCAACAGATACTGAAAAACTCACTTTTCCTAACTCTGGTCCTCATATCAGTTTATAATGTTTACAATCAAATTATGACTTATTTTGATTTTCCACTTGTCAAAACTGTTAGTCTCTTAAGAGACGACATTATCCATTATCCACTTGTTGTGAGTTGTCCAGTTAGTAAGAAAATAGGTGTTGCTATGAATAAGTTAGCTAGAACTCTTCGTGTAACTTGCCCTCATTATCAACTTTTTGATTTACTTCACCCTAAATCTCAATTCAAAAACAATTCACTCCAATTATGGATGGACTCCAAAGATATTCAGGGAAATTTTGTGTATGAAACAATTGAAAAGCGGATTTGGCAAACAGTAAAAAACTAAAATTCTAAATCGCACACATACAGGGTGTCTAAAAAAATGTAGGTACTGTATGCACATTTTAAATAGTTAAAAATTGTTACGTAGTTCAGAGGATGAAAGAATCCACCCAACAAATGTTCAAAGAATGACTTGTTGAGCTGCTACTGGAAAAAACGACCATGGCCCGGTATACGGTACCTTTATGGATTTCTTCAGCAGTAATGTTATCAGAACGATAACCTTTTGGAAAGTATCGCGTCTTGCCGCAGTGGTACTGTACAATGATGGGTAAATTCTTTTTAGACACCGTGTATATAAATAATCTTAATGTGTGGTTTCAACATCTTCCCATTACTCAATATCCTCATTCAACCTTACTTCTTACTATTAGTGTTTTAGAAATTACTTTAACAGATAATTTCTTTTCCAGTATGGCCAAGCAAATCTCAAACTTGTAACCATATCTTATTTGTCAACGGCATTTGGAATATGCACCGCATTAAAGAAAGGTACAAATAATTGCCAAAACTCAAATATCTTCTCTATCACTTTCACATATTTACAGTCGACGAGCCATATAGTCCAAAGAAAAACATGTTAAGTTTTATTGATAAAACTTCAAGTATTATCCCAAAGTGCAATCAAGATCAAGATCTACCAGTGAGATATTGTGTCAATTTCCTTTCTTTCTGATGTTTCTTTCATTGTATTCATTGTAGAACTTCATTATGCCGCAAAATCAATTATTTCATCCCAAACACATTTTTTACAGACAACCTAAAAACATCAATATAATCGACCTTTCGCGTCAAACGGTAGAATTTCTGCATACAACAAACACATTGTTACTTGCTGAATTTATTATTTTCAGCTAATTCGAATAAATACTCCCAAAAGTGCTTGTCAAGCAAATGAACTTGTTACCCAATGTGAGCAGAAATGTTTCAAAACAATGCTTAAACAGCAATCATTCACATGCAAGTGAGTTTCTATTTATTTAACGTATTAATTTGCACGTCAACAGCGTCAAAAGCAAAATTTTAAATTGCTATTCACGTTATTCTATTAGATTACCGTTCATGGAAAACAGTTCGTTACCTTATTGCCAGGATCACATAACAGCTAAGAGAACTACCAAACAATATTTGGCAACTCAATTCAAGACAGATCCGCAAAAAGACTGCAAGTGTGCAGCACGCTGTGAAGAAACAATATTCATACCTCTATTTATTCAACTAAGAAAAGGGGCTGGCAGTTTGATAACATACAGTATTGACAGCAACATACGAGAAGTAATAGAAGAACAGAAAGCAATTTCATTAGTCAAATTATTTTGTCAAATCGGATCAATTTTTGCTATATTGACCAGTCTCTCAATATTTTCACTTGTTGAATATTTCATTTGATTCAAAAGTCAACAAAACCACTCTTCAACTATTCAATCTTTATCTATACAAGTAATTCTATTATTTTGTTTGTCTTATAAAAGTGTAGAATAGATATAAAAGTATACGCCAGCCCCATTTAATGCATGTTACCATCTGTCGCCGAGTATTAGTAACAAATAACTTTATCAAGGCACATTTAACACCAGCTGCATTCGTAATGTAATATCAAGCTTAAGTGTTGATTTCAATTTCAAAAACTGTAATGTATTTTATCACAAATGTACTAAATTATAAAATAAACTCTTGTTGTGTGCCAGCCACTAACAATCCAAAATGTGGATTCTATTCAAAGCTTTAAAGCTGCTGGATGGACTAAACGCCAGGTGTCAGGCATTAGGTACCAGGTTTCTGTAGTCGATATCGATAGCAGACATTCGGTATTTCTTTGATTTTGAGTCATATTCATCGCGTTTTTGGTGATTGAAAATAATTTTTCAAAATATTTACCGATTTTCACCAATTAATTAAAATTATAGGTGGTTCAGCTAATATCAAGCAACTTAAATCAATCTAAAACTGGTGCATACCCAACTCAGATCATCTTCTTTGCTTTGTGTACATTAAACAAATGTAACAAACGAAAAACCAAAATTGTAATTGCTGACAAAAATGGCAGTTTTGAATGACCACCTCAATGTGTTCCATTCACACAATGCACAGATAAATTCCGTAATAAAACTGGTTTTCACCAATTCTGTTTCCACTGTATCATAACAGAAAACAGATAATGTAAAAAAGTAAAAAATTAAAAAAATTTACCTCGTCTGAATTGCTGAAATTTGCCAGCCTGAGCGTCAACTCCTCAACCAAAAATATAAAATTTCATTGTGTCCATCTCGTGTCTCGTCACAAATATTTCCTAATGGTTTTTTTCGCCGAATTATGCTCGATAATTCACACCATCAACTACAAATAGAGAAAACAAAGATTAGTTTGCAAGCAAAAGTCTTTGTCGCCACGAGACAAGATTTTCACACAAATCACTAAACGCTTCGATACAAAACTACAAACACCGAATAATCTCCTCAAACGTCCCGAAGCGAAAGCTCAAAGATAAACCATTAAAAAACTGCCTCGTTTTATCGAGTTGATTTGGGCGGCCAAAACTTGCAGCACATGCAGTTCAAATTGCGGTGCTAAATTTAATTTTCAGATTTAAATTTTCTTTTGTTCATAAAAAAAACTCCATACCATCCGATCAAAACATTGATGGTCATTTGCTTAAGACCTTATTTGCACCATTTAATCAAATTCTCATCATTTCCACATTCGTCGTTAGAAATCCAAAAAAAAATCTTCCTTCATTTCAACGAACCTCGATCTGTCTACGTCGAGACCTCGTCACTGAACGAGCAGCGGAGCACGAACAAGTTTCTCTGAAAAGTTTAGATTAAATTCTAGTTAATTAATTGATTCGATATAATTAAGATCACTCACTCACTCATCCGGCACTGTTCAAACTGGCCCGATTTAATCCGAAATGATGTAGACTCGAAAATGGCCGTTTATGTCAGACATTTTCTACACAAATCTCAAAATTGCTGATGGTGCTAAGGTGAATGCCAAATTTGAACTTAAAATGGCCAATTTGTTAACACAGATGTTCACAAATTGGTTGGCTTCTGAGGGTCGGCGCATCTTCAACGTGTCATCGTTATTCGATTTATCGAATCACGTCCATTCATCACACTGGCGAAGTGGAAGGAAACGAATGATCCGGTCTGTCGCCATTTTCTAAAAACTGTGCTAGAAAATACCAATTCCAGCTCAGCTTTGAAGGCGTAGTGCCGCCACCTGTAGACAAAAACAGAAAAGAAAAACACTCAACTGGAAATTGATTCAAAAAGAAAACGAGCTAGAATGCCATAATCACTCATGATTTGATCAATTCTAGGAAATAAACGAAAAACAACTTGTGCATATCATCTATAATCCACAATCTTAAAAACAAACAAATAACAAATAAACAAATAAACTCAACAATCTGAACAAACATGTATTTAGAAATAAAACCAGCATAAAACAATATTTTATGATTTTAAAAAACATTTTTTTATAGAAAAGAAATAAACTTACATCATTTCAATCATTAAAATAATCAAACAAATTAAAAATAGAACAAGATGTCACGGGCAGGTTACCCACCCTTCTTTTTTATTCATTTCTAACTTAGACTGACCCAAATTTAAGTTTTCTTATTTTTTCCCAATCTTTCTTTTCATCTAACATCGATGATTCATCTCTAAATATATGCGCAGCTTCATTGCGCGCATCTTATTATTTCCAACAATTAACCTTATTTTATACCTTCCACCCCCTCACCCACTCCAATCGACCTGGTCACATGACTCATGTTTACCTGGTCACTACTTTTATCCATAATCCACACTTCTCATACTTCTCTCAACGAGTTAACACCTCTTAGATTGAATTGAGTTTGTCAATCTTTATTTTGCGCTTTAACACGCGCCCCTTCTAATTTAACACTTAATAGCGCCTCTTTTTGCCCACCTTTTATCCCTTCGCATGCCTGTGACATCCTACGCCCACCCGCATACGAATATCACTGCGCATACTCATTCTTTTTAAACGTAAAGACCCACAACGTGAGATTGAGCCCGTCGAATATAAATAATGTGTGTTACAGCGAGTTAGGTTTATTCACCGTCCGATATCCGCATATGACGATGGCACAAACAGAGTAAATCTACGAACTTTGCCCGCTGATTTGCGCTAACATCACTTTGCGCGTAAATTCAGATCAAATCAATTAAACATCTAAGTTGATTCGTAACAAACATGGCGAGCCTGACAGGATTCGCTCTCACCTATAAGGCTTAAACGCGCGAAAAGGTTAGTTTTTTGAGTTATTTATTTAATCATTTCACATTTTCTTCATCATGTCGAGACAGTTGGGAGGTGACGGAATTCGTCCCGTCACGCGCGATCCATTTGATTTCAGTGAGCTAGAAATGGAGCAGGAATGGCAACAGTCCGAACGGAGGAGTGGTGTTCGCCGGGAAGAAGAAAGGGAATTTCGAGAGTGGCAGCAACACGACCAATTACGAAGAAATCGTATCGAACAACAGGAAACGCTTGTGAGTATTGCGCAACAACAGCCAGCCCCATCAAATCATATCATGACAATGGCTGTTGCAAATTCACGAGCGCAACCTCAAGTAAATTTTGCCACGTCAACACCCGCTGACTTTTTGGCGGCGCCATCTTTTTTCGATTCGACTCAGCCTAGAGCTTTAGTAGACCCCGTCACATTAAATACGGAAGGTTTGCTGATGTCCGACTTGCGCAACCAATACTATGCTCAAACACGAGGTCTAGTAAATGAGATTCGCGAAATATTCCAACAAGGCCCTCGCTCTCTACGAACAGGGACCGCACGGTCTCTAGACGGTGGATCCTCGCATGGCTCCATAAGAGTTAAAGGCACCTCGGCACCATATGATTTAGGACTTCCCACGGCATGTCCGCACCAGCATCGGGAAGTTGAACATCGAGGCCAGCAGACGAGAACGTCCGCGCAGGCTGCGCAAATTGTTTACACAACAACCACGCCGCCAATGCCGGCGATGGCAACAATCTATACCCAGGCTCCATCACAGGAACCTGCTCAATTGGATTCAACAACACGAGCAAATCGAGATTTAATGAGCTCGATGCTATACTCCAAGATGGGATATCCTCGGGACAGATCCGACACCAAGGCAAAGTTGTCACTGCCGTCAGTAAGAGCGCAACATACAAGTAAAGATAAAAATTGTTTCAAGCCTGGAAAACCACCTTTATTTGATCCAGATAAAGCTGATCTTGATTACATTAATCTTTTTCTTGCGCATTTGTACGCGCACATGTATTCTATGCAGGCCCCGGTGGATGAATATTTAAAAGTATTTGTCATTCAAGCAACGCGTGGAAGAGCGCAGCGATGGTGGCTATCACTAAAACCAAAACCAAAAACATGGGAGGACTTTGAGATTTTATTTCGACGAGCTTTCGCCATGAATTCGGCAGCGGCCAATGTGAAGCTATCCAAGCGAAAGCAGCGAAATGGAGAGTCTACGATGTCATTTTTAAGTGAGATTGTATATTATCTTCAAGTTGCAGGATATACCGACCCAGAGCTCCAATGGGAGAAAGCTCAGAACATGATGCAAACCGAGGTTGTTCATCTCTTGCGCGCATGGAACGTAAACTCGCTGGACGAGGCGATCCAAAGAGGAAACGACATCGACAATCGTCTACAGCTGGACACCATTCGAGCAGACGAATACAAAGATCTGGGTATGGCTGATCAACGAATGCCCTCTCTGCGTGATGCGCAACGCCCCACAGTGCTCAAGGCTGCGGAGAAGTCCAAAGGAGACGATGATGTCAAATCTCTCGTGTCCCAGGACGTCAAACGTTTTGCGAGGTATCGAAAACAATTCTTAATCGAGTTAGCTGCAGTGCAGGCGAGACCAGAACAATCTCTACCTGCGCAGGAACTCGATACGAGTAGTAGTAGCAGCGACACGGATGCTGAACCTGAAATTAAGAAGAGCACAGTCGCCGAGGCGGCTCAGAAGGCAACAATTAAAATAAATTTAGCTACTCTGACGCCTCCAGCGGACGTCCCAAAGGACCATGTGTGCTCTACGTCAATTGTCACGTTTCCACCAGCGCCGAAACCACCATTAACTGTCAAATGTCCTGAGAAAGGTACAGCCTGGAGGAAAACACCGAAGGATTGGTGGTATTTGGTCGATTCAGCAACTTGGCATCCGTTGTGCCCTATATGTTACCAGCCATTTAGGAGACCGGAAAACTCCGAAGGCCTGAAGTTCGGGAAGCCGGTGGAACCAGGCCGCAAATGAGTCGACCGGCCCTTCGCGCAAAACGTCTGAAATCCAAACGACGCGCTTCACCTTTAATTAACTTGAAAGAGGACAATCCTTCACAGGTTAATTCAACAACATCTCCTACTGTTATTACTCTTTCAGAGTATAAACCTGTAAGTAGTGTTATTTCTTCATCATCTTCCATCATCACATCAGCTACAAAGGCGTCAGATCTGCAGACTGCCGTTCCTGAAGCTGTAAAGGACGAATTGCCGAAATTAACAGATTTGCAACCTGTAATTTCGAAGAAAAACCCGAAAGTGACAATAGTGAGTAAAATTACTAAAACTTTACCAATAATTAAGTCTACTTCCAGTGCAACAACGACTGAGGCTCCAAAGGAAGTGATCTCTCCTATGAAGGTATCTTTCGTAATGTTAACGCCAGAGGAGCTTAAAGAAACTCAAGAACCCATCATTGAGATAACGCGCGGGGATCGTTTGTGCAAGAAAGCACCTTGCGTAAAGATTTCCTGGGCTAATGTAGCTTGTACTGCGCTTCTGGACTCAGGCGCACAAACGTGTGTAATGAGTGAGGACGTGTTTCAACAACTACACGAAAAAATGGGTTTAGACTTCGTGAATCTCCATGAGCGGGTGCAGGTCGCGTCTGGTGACATAGTAGATTCCACCAAGTCGATGCAGCTCGCTTTGCGCGCCCCAATAGGCATAATAAAATTCATTTGCATGGTTTTACCCGATGCCAAAATGGATATGCTCCTTGGACGTGATTTCTGCACAGCGGCCGGAATCGACATCGACCATGCGAGACAGCAATGGAGCATGGTGGGCTCAAATGAGATTCGCAAATTCATGACTTATGAAGAAGCAAAAAAGTCAGAGTCAATTCTGATTTTGCCATTTGCGCCAGAAGAAACGCAGGATCCATCCAACCCGCCGGCGGCCATTGGTGAGATCGTTCCGACGAAAATACTAAGGAAACCGGATCCGGTGAGTGAAATTAACTGCCTCCTCCTGGCGCATAGACCCTTGCAACAAGAAATATTCGAGTATCCACATGACGATGCGCAGTATCGAGTTAAACAAGTTCGACATCGTGCGCAACGCAAATGGTCGAATATTTGGTCCCCAAAGAGGAAAGAAACTTCTAAAATTCTCTCCAATTTAAAAAAGACAATTTCACGTAAATTAACTTTGAGTCAGTTCCGACGATTACGACGTTTACGACGAAAAATCAATGTTATTCGGCCAATTGCCAAACAACTCGTTGCGCAACGTGCTAAAGACATCAATGCCAAGAAGGAGTCGAAAATCAACATCTTTTCGATTGCGCAACCTGACAATGGTGGGAATAACTCTAAAATGAACATTAATGACATTAATTTTTTGCAGTACCAACCTGGTGGAGATCCGACCGATTTAGATTGGATTTACCACCAGTTATGGAACCAATTAACAGTGCCACAGATAAAACTATTAATTAAAACATTGCAGCCCATTTCGCAAATCTTTCGTGAAGAAATTGGTTTATGTAATAACACCGAGTACGAGGTGAACCTGAAACCGGATTTTCGTCCAATTCATGTTCCTGTGCGCCCGGTAAACCCTGCGAAAAAGGCGATAATTGATAAATATATCGACAAAAAGCTGCAGCAAGGTATTATTCGGCGATCCCAAAGTGATTGCGCCGTTGCTCCAGTCGTCGTACCCAAGAAGACAGGCGAATGGAGAACTGCTATGGATTTTCGCCCCATTAATGCGCAAACAATTCCGGACGTTTACCCACTTCCGGACATTGATAACATCTTTGCCTATTTGGGAGGTGCGCATTGGTTTTCAATAATCGACGGACGCAAAGCTTTCCATCAGATCGGCGTGCGCAAAGGTGACGAACGGTATTTAGCTTTCATAACACATCGAGGTTTATTCGAATATGTGCGCATGCCTTTCGGACCTATCAACGGACCCGCTACCCTCCAACGAGCGATGAATAAGACTCTTGCAAAGTATCTTTACAAATTTGTATTTGTGTATATTGATGACATGATTATTTTTAGCCGAACTTTCGAGGAACACGTGCAACATTTGCGCCTCGTTTTAGAGGAATTGTTCAACGCTGGATTCACCATGAACGCCAACAAGACTGAGCTTTGTCAAAAAAGACTCGAGGTTTTGGGACACATAGTGGAATCTGGCCAGATTACACCAAATCCAAAGAAAGTGGTTGCTATTCAAAATTATCCCGCGCCAACCAGTTTGCGCGAATTACAACGATTTAAAGGCATGGTAGGTTATTACCAATCATTCATTGCAAATTTTTCCAAAATTAGCGAAGTTTTCCGACCATTGCTTAAAAAGGACGCAACTTGGATTTGGACAGATGCGCAGCAATTAGCGTTCGAATATCTGAAAGACCAGATTGCGATACCGACACTGAAAAGACGTTTTCCCAGTTGGAAAAAACCATTTATACTGCAGACCGATGCTAGTTATTCTGGATTAGGTGCTGCTTTAATGCAACTTAATGATGAAGGTGTGAGAATTCCAATCGCATTTGCCTCTCGCGCATTAAACAGCGCTGAAAAAAACTATAAGGTAACTGAAATTGAATGTTTGGCCGCGGTTTGGGGTGTCAAACGCTTTCGCGCATACCTCGAGATGATGCCATTCTACCTCGAGAGCGACCATCAATCTCTTAAGTGGTTATTTCAGCAAAGGGAACCAACTGGACGTTTAGCCCGTTGGGTATTATCGTTAAGTGATTATAAATTCACGTTTTTGCACTGCTCAGGATGCAAAAATAAGGTAGCGGATGCACTGAGTCGAGCTCCTGTCGACCCACCCGAAGTCGACGATGAGGATGATAGCCCGGAGGTCGACGAGGCGTGCTACCTTGCCTATTTTGATGATTGCAACGAGTGGCCGGCACTTAATATCATTAAGGAATTGCCAAAAGACATTAATTTGCAGTTTCGAAAGTTGTTTAAATTTAAATTTAAAAAAGTGCCTCTCATTGCAGCATCTTCACCGACTAAGAAGAAAAATAAGAAAAAATCTCTTATTCCTCGACCAACTGGTAAAGGGAAAGTGACTGGAAATGCGCCGACTTCAGGTGCGCAAATTCCATCTTCTACTGGCGTAGCTACTCCTCCAACGAGGGCACCGCCGGTTATAATCCCTCCGGTTACACCAGCCCCAGTTGTGCAACCAACTGCAACACCAAATGCATCAGTTCCAGTTGCGCAACCTACTTCACAAGTAAAAACTCCTAATTCATCACCAGTTCGTGTTTCAGTGCCTTTACGAACTCGCCGACAGCGCTCTTTAATCCCAATTCTGATAAAGAAACGAGGAAGACCACGTAAAATTAATATTGTACCAATTTTATCTCCTCGTGCTAAACGAGCAATAGCCACACGAACTCGGGCTAGATTAAAGGATCCATCTTTAATTCCTAAAACACCACCATGGCTACCACCCAGGTATGCGGGAACTATTAAACAGTGGACATTTCCAAAGTTATTGAAATCACAGCAAGTAGGAAGGTTGAAGGCAGTGCGACGTAAATCCGCTATTCCTTCCCATGTGGTGAAACCCAAACCTAAATCAGTTTTAATTCCACCACCTTTGCCTATTCCTACCCCTCCTGCAACTCCAATATCCATTCCTATTCCTAGTTCCGTTCCACCTTCAGCAATTATTCCAACTAAGATTCCTGCGCCGGTAAATCCATCTAGTTTTAGACAAAAGACTACTTCGGCGCCGCCACAATTGCCGACACCTGGAACTTTGGTGGATAAAATACGACGTAATTTCCGTCGCATAACTGGAGTTCCTGCACCAATAATTCAATCCGATAGCCATCGAAGGCCCATTCCAAGACCTTCTCCTGAAATTCCAGATTTACCAACTCCTTCCCCGACTCCTTCAATTCCTATCACTGATTTTCCTGTTATTTCTCCGCGTCAACATTCTGAACCAGTGACGTATGACAATGCGGCGGGACCATCAGGACAGCAGAGGCCAGAGGGATATACTTCGGACCCGGATTCTGACTCTACATCATCTGAGGACAGTTTTGGACCCATTCGTGACATGTCGCCACCAACAAGGAATTATTATGCGCCTCCAACATCAGCGCGAAGAACTCCGTCGAGATTGCGTCCGCGACGGGAAAGGACAGTAATTGAAGATTCGAGGACTGAAGCAGAGAAGCAAGCCGAATTGGAGCACGATCCACCAATCGAACATCCTCCGTTCGAGCTGTTGCCTACTGCTGCTGAAATCATTGCTGCGCAAAGACAGGATCCCTGGTCGCGTGAGTTGATATTTTATTTAACTGCCCAAATGTTACCACTTGATCCAGATGAAGCTGCTAAAATTGTGACTGATGCGCAAGATTTCGGCATGTATAAAGAGATGTTATGTCGCTTCCCTCCTGTCCATATTAATGAAATTAGAAAGAGGCGCCAAATATATCTCCCATTTGAACTTAGAGAAAGATATTTCCGCGCAATGCACTATCCTCCCGTGGTTGGGCATATGGGGCAAGAACGAACACTCCATCGCATTAAATCGCGCGTATTTTGGCCAAAAATGCGCGAGGACATTCGAACATGGATACAGGTTTGCGAAGCGTGTCAAAGAGCTAAACCCCTTAACAGGCTCCCATATGGAAAAATGATAATGTCCAGATCGCGCCATCTTTTCTCTGCTATCTACATCGACTATTACGGCAAGAAACCTCGATCCACAGAGGGACATTGCTATGCCTTTGTGATGGTCGACTCTGCTAGCCGATGGTTAGACGTGCGTCTAACCGAAAACTCAAATATAGCCACTACGGTGAAACAAATTCAGAAATTCTGCAAAAGATGGGGTTTTCCCAAGATAATTATCAGCGATAATGCGCCTGCTTTCCGCTCACCAGAATTTCGTAGCCAAATCCAGCAACTTGGCGCAATAAATAGATATACCGCCGCATATCACCCGCAAGGTAATATTGCGGAAAGGCTTAACCAATCATTAAAGAACTGTATATTAGCATATATTGATGATGACCATACTAGATGGGACGTCAACATTGGCTATTTCGTGCTCGCGATTAATTCAGCGTATCAAATTTCTTTAAAGTATTCACCCTTTAAAATGGTAACAGGCCAGGAAGCTCGATTTCCGGGCGACCTAGATAGCGACACGGATGACGGAGAACCGTTGCCGCCCGTGGAAGCTGAGAACTTGCACGAACATATGCGTAGAATGCGAGAAAGCGCGATTAACAACTTGCGCGAGTCCCAAATTCGACACAAAAAATGGTTCGATTTAAAACGGCGCCCCCATGACTTCCGTCCTGGCGACTGGGTAACTTTGCGCAATCGGCAACCTTCATCTGCCGATAAGCAATTCGCAGCAGGTTTACGCCAGCGGACTGAAGGTGTATATATTATACATAGATTGGTGGGCCCCAATACAGTAATCCTAATGGATGAAAACGGCCAAAAAACCCAACCTTATAATGTCGTGGAATTGCGACATTGGTTTTTTGCCGAGGCCAACTTTTTAACTTTAAAAGACGTTGAAATTATTGATAAACATGTTGAAATTTTTACTGTCAACACTTTAGATATTTTTTCTGCCTATTTTCTTTCATTTAAGTAATTTTCTTTGATTTTCTAAACAAAAAAAAAAAAACAAAAAAAAAAAAAACCAAGTGTAATCCGGTGTAAATCTATCTTTACTACCTATTTTGTTTAAAAACTATTTTTTCTTTCATTTTAAATTTATTCATCCTAATTTTTATGTTTTATGTTATTTTATGTTTTCTTTATATTTTATATTTAATGTTTTATGTTATGTATTTTATGTTTATACTCGGTCACTCGAAAATAACTAAGTCCATTTCAATCAGGGACTATTTGTGTCACCAGAGTGCGCGATGCCAATTAATCTCTAACAATAGCACGTGGCTATTTCCACAATTCATTTAAATTATTCAATCAATATAATTTATGTGTACTTTAACGCACAACTGCGGAGATGTTTTATTAGGGCATTTACCAGAGATCCACAATCTGGCGGCGCATTTTGGACACAATTCGGGTTAAATGATGATGAAAACACAAAATAATGATGAATAGTAGGTTGAAGTGCGCACAAAGTCTTCGCAAATCACCAGGATCCTCGTATTAATTTAAATTATTTAAATTAATATTATGTGTTCTTGCCTCCTGCCCCACGCACAAGACAAGGTGAGTGGGATGCAACCCAACCGTTTATAACTCTGGAACTTCTTCCAAGCTTGATGCCTCCCACCACGATTCGTTGTAACTTTGCTGAGGGAGAACAAGGATGTCTCCAATTTGATATGTCGATTCGAGCTCAGCGACAGCTTTTCCGATCTTTAGCCATTGCGGACTTGCATATGTTTCGTTCGGAGGCTGATCCGTTGTTGCATCTTCTTTACCGGAGGTATGGAGAATATTTTTTGGCTCACTGTCTTTTCGAAATAAATCGGCAGGGCGCACGTACATTCCAAGATGCGCGACGTGTTGTGGTAGAAGTGGCATTTAATATGCTAATCTATTTCCGAGATCCTCAACATCGTCAAACCTTGGAATTCGAGTGAACAACAATCCTAAACGTGACTTTGTGCGCAATTTGTTTGCAAATTGAAGTCAGGAGATCGTATTAATGGGCGCTTCGTAAAATTCCTCCGCTTCGGCGTTGAGTTGAAGGACTTGATACGAGGATCCTGGTGATTTGCGAAGACTTTGTGCGCACTTCAACCTACTATTCATCATTATTTTGTGTTTTCATCATCATTTAACCCGAATTGTGTCCAAAATGCGCCGCCAGATTGTGGATCTCTGGTAAATGCCCTAATAAAACATCTCCGCAGTTGTGTGTTGAGTTTGGGCTGGTCTGCATTTAAATATTCTCGCGGTATCCACAACCAACATTCATCATCATCTTTAAATCTTCATCATTTTTCCGTTCCGCCATGCGATTCCATTAATGAGGCGCTCCGTAAAACATCTCTCGAGTTGGAGGACTTGATGGAACGAGCTTGGGCAGCGGTAGTGTGTTGATTTGAAGAACAAATAATTATTATTAGTGTTTCATCATAAATGTTATTATTTTTGCGCAACTTTTCAATTGTGATAATTCTCACTGATAATTTATATTTTTATTTAATTATTTTTACGTTTTTAGTGCTTCAAAAAATCGGACAATTGGATTTTTAGTGCCACAATTATGTTTTTTGCAATTCTAATTTTGATAATTTTTCTAGTATATTATTGATATATTTATTTTATTTTAATATCTTTTTGTGCCATAATCATTCCAGAATTACCTTCATTTAATTATGATAATTGTCCTAAAGATTAGGAATTTAATTCTATTTAATTTTGAATTTAATTTCATTTGATTTCAGTTAATCTTTATTTTAGCGCAATCATTCTGGAATGATCCAAGTTAGTATTCAATGTTTAAATTTATTTAATGAGTATTTTTCTTTAATTATTTAGCATTTAATCAAGATTATTGTGATACTTTTTTGACCCTTCATTTAATTTTGTGATATTTTCTGATCAACATATTTAATTCCGTGGCAATACGAGTAGTATTGTGCGCGCGGGTATTTGTTATGTTTCTAATATTACATTTTTGTTTTCCATTTCATTCATAGAATTAATAACCTAAATTATCCTTGCGCAAAGTTTCGCGCATCCATTTAAAAGTTCCTAATTAATCTGAAATCATACTTACCTTATGCAGGTTGCATAATTTTGTACCTTACCTTTATTTTGTGTTTGTTTTGCGCAATTACGCGCATCCTATCATAACATAAATACCCAATCTGATTTAATAAATCCCATCACGATTCCTGATAATTCTCATGTGTCGGCTCCTTATTTTTGTTTAATTTAAAATTGTTTATTCGATGATTTTTATACGAGAAGCAGAAGTTTGTTTATACAAAAAAAAAAAAAAAGTAAAAGTGTTTAAAATTTTTATTTCATAAATTGTTTGGGTAAAGTGTATAGATTCTCGTCCGTCCTAGGTATCGTCGGCCCCTTTAGGTTTAGTGTTCGCCCTCCTTGTGTTGTCCCTGTTCGTCTTGTGACTTCGAGTAAAATGATTTAAACTTTACCATTGTGACTTTACAAAAGAAAATTGATTCAAATTTATTTTTCAAAAGCCATGGTGATTTATTAATTCTTTATCTTTAATAATTTAATTGATTTTTGATATTTAATCTAGTATTGTTTAACTTTTATTTATCATTTAGACAGAGTTGTTAAGTCTTTGCGCAGACGCGCATCATTTTTTGTTTAATTTACTTAATTTATTTTTTGAGAATTTGTATAGTTTTTTGCGCATAGCGCATTATTATTGTATGACTTTCCTTGTCTCTTATCCTTTTATTCTCTTCGATAAATCTCGAATAATAAAAGCCTAAGGGGGGAGGGATGTCACGGGCAGGTTACCCACCCTTCTTTTTTATTCATTTCTAACTTAGACTGACCCAAATTTAAGTTTTCTTATTTTTTCCCAATCTTTCTTTTCATCTAACATCGATGATTCATCTCTAAATATATGCGCAGCTTCATTGCGCGCATCTTATTATTTCCAACAATTAACCTTATTTTATACCTTCCACCCCCTCACCCACTCCAATCGACCTGGTCACATGACTCATGTTTACCTGGTCACTACTTTTATCCATAATCCACACTTCTCATACTTCTCTCAACGAGTTAACACCTCTTAGATTGAATTGAGTTTGTCAATCTTTATTTTGCGCTTTAACACGCGCCCCTTCTAATTTAACACTTAATAGCGCCTCTTTTTGCCCACCTTTTATCCCTTCGCATGCCTGTGACATCCTACGCCCACCCGCATACGAATATCACTGCGCATACTCATTCTTTTTAAACGTAAAGACCCACAACGTGAGATTGAGCCCGTCGAATATAAATAATGTGTGTTACAGCGAGTTAGGTTTATTCACCGTCCGATATCCGCATATGACGATGGCACAAACAGAGTAAATCTACGAACTTTGCCCGCTGATTTGCGCTAACATCACTTTGCGCGTAAATTCAGATCAAATCAATTAAACATCTAAGTTGATTCGTAACAAAGACTATTTTTCCTAGTGGAAGTACACAGTCCATAGTTCGGAGTAATCAGGCTGGGCCAATAGGAAATAGCGCACTCTTATACTTGACCAGAGTAAATGCAAGAATATGAAAACTTTAAATCTGAAAACTCAACCAACAAAGAAATAAAAAAATATTGTGATGGAATTAACTACCCGAAGTCTAATTACATAAATAATGTAGAAAAAATTCTAAAATATTTGAGTATACCAAGTTACATAACTGATGCACACTTTGCAATGATAAATCTCCATTTCCGTTTTATTTTTACTAATAAATAAGCAAATATATTTGCAGGGAAAATCACGGATTAATCTTACAATTAAAAACCACCTTACTCTCCTACAACCAGTTGCTCAAGTTTCAAATCGTAATAGTTAAAAAACTGAAAAAATTCCTCCGCGTTTATTATTCGAAACTTGTTTTTCTGTTGAGCATTGCAACGTCCATTTTGAGATGTGAATAACAAGATGGTCATCGAACTAAAATTTCCCGAATATTGTTCTTTTGTTGACGTAAGTTTTTAGCTTACTAGTGGAAAGCATAAGTTTGGAAACATGAATGATTCCAAAAAATATTTTTTTTCCACCTTTGTTGTGTGGAAATAAATGATTGACAAATGTGACGAGTTAATACACATTGTTGCCCTTTTATTCAGCTTCAAAACAAAGTGTTTGAACTTAAAAAAAAATAAAAAATGAGAGAGAAATGATGATTTTTCTTCATCTGTTCCGAAGCAAAAGTATGGAAATATTTGTTCCCTGTTGCAAAAGTTTAGAAACTTGAAGTAAAAAAATTAAAACCACCATTATAAATGACTTTTACCTCGGTATTTGGTAGGATGGCACTTTCTCCTGATCACTGCAGCAATCCTTCTCGCCATTGATGATGTCAGTTTTTGTCATCCTCTGTGGTGATTGATTCCCACACTTGTGTTATTGCAGCTTTCATTTCTGGGTTTGTGAGCTCTTAATCGTTTCTTCATCAGCAGCTAAATATTTTCCATCGGATTCATATCTGGTGAGTTACCTGACCCAGAAAAAAGTGATTTTTTTTGTTTAAAACCATTTCATTATGGTCTTGGCCATATGGAAGGGTGCTCCATCTTGCATGAAGGTTACTTTTTGGCCCAAATAAAACTCTCTTTGACGGCAATAGACTTTCCTTGAGAATCTGTTGATATTTCCCAGCATTCACTGTTCCTTCTATGAATGTTAACTGTCCTGGGCCTTTGGAGGATATGCAAACCCAGATCATTAGGCTGAGGGGGTTCTTCACAGCGGTGTTCAGACATTTTGGATTATTTTCTTTGCCTTTTCATCGTTAAACATGGACTCCCTGATCCCCAAATGACAAGTAGAACTTAGAATTATCGAAGAAAATAACCGAATTCCACATTTCCGTGGCTCGTGCATGCCACTTACGAATTTGTTTGTTGTTCATGTATGATTTGCATCCTGGAACTCCAGATCTGTAGCCCATACATTTAAGTTTCCATAGAACAATGTCTTTTGGGACTGTTATACCTGGTTCAAGTTGCCATTTAATGTGTTATTCATTGGCAGAGAGCTTTGGTTGATTCCTAACAAGTGTTTTGAGGATCTGAATCTTGCATTCTGTAGATTTTAGGGGTCTTCCAGAACGTTTTCTAGCCGATTTGACCTTTCCACCATCTTCTTTTACACATTTACAAGCATTAGTTAATGCATGATGGGGACATCTTCAAAAAGTTAGCAATTTCAGTCATGAGTTTTCTTCTTAACTCGCATGTTCACTAAAATTTGTTTTTCATCTGCACTTAACACCATGTTTGATCTTAAGTGATTTTATGTTACAGTCACGTGACTAGTTATCTGATTTGACTGTGTAAATGCTTCTACATCATGTGTAATGGCCAAGTTTCTAAACTTTTGCAACAGGGAACACATATTTCCATATTTTTGCTTTGGAACAGATGAAGAAAAATCATCATTTCTCTGTCATTTTTTATTTTTTTTTTAGTTCAAACACTTTGTTTTGAAGCTGAATAAAAGGGCAACAATGCGTAGTAACTCGTCATATTTGTCAATCATTTATTTCCACACAACAAAGGTGAAAGAAAAAATATTTTTTGGAATTATTGATGTTTCCAAACTTATGCTTTCCACTAGTATGTATCTAAACTTCTAAAAACATTTCAACTTACCTGAACGGAAAAGCTACACATTGACTGGAGCCAGTACACAAATTTATGCCTTTGTAACTTCTGCTAGACTAGCAGCAGGCTTAATTTCAAATAGAATATTTTTTTTCTGCTCATCTTGTACTAGTTTTTATGGCTTAAAATTTTACAGGAATCAGCACACCTTCTGCAGAGAATCATAAAAATTGCCCTTTAGCAAGAAAACAGAATGTTCAAAGTGCATTGTTATTAATGTTAAGTCGTATTTATGTTTTGATAGTGTTTAGTTCTGACCCCAAAGTGTGCAAATTAGTAATCTATTTTTAGACCTATGACAGGATGTACTTCCTGCTAATTAAAAATTCAGTGTGTTCTTGTTTTTAGTGCAAATGAGAAGTGGTTTATTTCATGCTGGAAATATGAGGGACAGGATAAAAGGTTGAACGGTTGAACGGGTTGAACGGGATGAACGCCAGGGTAGGTCTAAAACCCGGTTCAACCCGGTTCAACCCAGTTCAACCCGCTTCAATCCATCAACGGTTGAACGAGTTGAACGGGTCTAAAACCCGGTTCAACTGGATTGAACCACTTCCAAAAAAAATCCCAAAAATTCCAAAAAATCCAAAATATTCCAAAAAATCTAAAAAATTTCCAAAAAATCCAAAAAACTCCAAAAACTCCAAAAAATTAAAAAAGAAATCAAAAAATTCCAAAATAATCCAAAAATTACTAAAATAATCAAAAAATTCAAAAATAATTCAGAAAATTCAAAAATAATTCAAGAATTCAAAAGAAATAAAAAAATTCAAAAGAAATCAAAAAATCAAAAAATAGTTTAAAAAATCAAAAAAATAGTTCAAAAAATCCAAAAAAATTCAAAAAATTCTCAAAAATTCTCAAATTTTTTTTATTATTGATTTATTGATTTTTATTAATTTATTGATTTTTATTGATTTATTGATTTTTATTAATTTATTGATTTTTATTGATTTATTGAATTTTATTGATTTATTTTTAATAAATTTGATTTCATTTCTATTTAATTCTATAGTTAAAGTTGAATGCTTATGTGCATTATCTCATGATTTAGACTTTTTAATAATTGATGTTCCTCTGTATTATAATTAATATTGATTGATTGATTGATTTATTATTTATTTATTAATTGACAGTCTTATTCTGGAAAGTTTTTACAATTTTCACATTTAAAGTAATCCCTTGATTTAAAAAAGGCTTCGGTTACATTGGCGCAGCATTTGTGGTACCATTTCCGACATATTACACATAACACTTGTTTTTCGTTGTGTTTCGAATCTTGGGCACACGAATTTGCTTCGCAAATTGTCCAATTTTTATCCACGTCGAAATCGGAATGCAATGTGGTGATTACATGTCTGTATTCACTCTTACCTATAGGCATTGGGTTATTGCCTAAATAGGTTATCAAATCCTCTAATTGCAACGACCAACTTATAACGCTCATATTCAAACTTCTGTTAGTAAGACATAGGATTTTGAATCTCCAATGAAATTCAAGAATATATGAATTTCCAATGAAATCCAAGCATCCAAGAATCCTTCCAATCCTGAGCAACAGGAAATGGATACCCAGGACTCAGTAAGGACCCAACCTAATAGAAAGCTTATTTTTTGCTGCAAAAAACCGTTAAATTGCCCCTATCCTGGAAGCCCCTATCCTGGTAACCCCTATCTCTGGATAAAGTTTTGCAGAAATTTTATTTGCACCAATTAGACATTCCATTAAGGCAAATTAGGATAAAATGGAAGAACATGGTTAAGTCTCAAAATTAATTAATCCCAGTTTCTTTTTGTAATTTTGTCTTAAAAAGGCAAATTTTTTGATATTTTTTGGGTTTTTTGAGATTTTTAAAAAAAATTTTGAGAATTTTTAAGATTTTTTTGAATTTTTTTTGGATTCTTTGAACTATTTATTGATTTTTTAAACTATTTTTTGATTTTTTGATTTCTTTTGAATTTTTTTGAATTATTTTTGAATTTTTTTGAATTTCTTTTAATTATTTTGAATTATTTTGAATTTTTTTGAATTATTTTTGAATTTTTTTGAATTTTTTTGAATTTTTTGAATTATTTTTGAATCTTTTGATTATTTTTGTGATTTTTGAATTTTTTGGAATTTTTTGGAATTTTTTGGATTTTTTTGGTATTTTTCACTATTTATTTTTGTTTGATTTTGTAATGTTCGACATGAGGCAGTAGGCGTTGCAATTGGAATTTTTTGGATTTTTTATGGAATTTTTTGGATTTTTTATGGAATTTTTTGGATATTTTGGAATTTTTTGGATATTTTGGAATTTTTTTAGATTTTTTTTTGGAATTTTTATTATTTTTTTTATCTACGTATAAATATACTGATTCAACCCAGTTCAATCCAGTTGAACCGGCTTTTAGACCCGTTCAACTCGTTCAACCGTTGATGGATTGAAGCGGGTTGAACTGGGTTGAACCGGGTTGAACCGAGTTTTAGACCTACCCTGGCGTTCATCCCGTTCAACCCGTTCAACCGTTCAACCTTTTATCCTGTCCCAAATATGATGATTTTGGGACTTTTTGTGTAACATGCATGTCGTGGTTTGGGATGCCAATCACTTCTCAATGCATCAAGATTAAATTTTTTTTTGCATCACAGCATTTAAATTTTCAACACTGCATGCGCACATTGCTGAGAAATGAAGTAAAAAATGGTTTGCACCTATCTTTTTGACACGGACCATGCACATGAAATGCATCATTTGTAATGTAGTGTAAATCGTAAAAATAGAAGTCAAGCAAATATAACCACAGCGATGGAATAAATAAATAATTAATTAATTAAATGAAGAAAAAGCACATGGTCACATCGTTTACTTAACAGTAAAGTAAACATTTTGCTGCAAATTGATCGCAATTTTCTCTAGAATGCAAACATCTATTCGCTAATTTTCAATTAGTGTTGCCTTAGTGATCTCGGTCCGCTAATTATACAACAAACATTGACCAAAGAACTAAGAAATTTCATCAATACTGCTTTTGCAGCGCTCTGCACCTTTGCACAGGTAAGTGTGTTGAATTTTATTCTCAATTTTCAAAGGATGTAGTCATGTCACACTTAAAGATTAGGAATTAGTTCAAGTTACATCCAGTGTTTTAAAACTTTATGCCAACCCCTCCAGATCAATGGGCTAGAAAAAATAATGAATGGAACGGATGGTTCATTCAATGGGCTCTGTTCGGAGAGCAAACATCGCGTCACCACAGAAGCACGAAAACACGCCAGTTGATCTAATCTGAACGAGCAAATTCTTACTGCACTTACAAGGGAACCACATGAATAAGTCATTTTAGATTATGGCCATATTTTGGCCAAATGATGTCTAAAGTGAGCTTAATAATTGTCTAACATTACAGCCTCCGTGGTCAGCTGATTAACCATGGTAATGTTGGGTTAATTGTTGTAAATCATCATGAGTTTGTTATGTTATCACAATGTTTATCTTCTGCTTTTCACGTGCGTATCACACGATTCAATTGTTGTAAAATCTTACACCGTTAAGTAAAGACACGTTATATTTTGTTCCCGTTGAAATTGTGTTTTCTTCTTCAAGTTTGGACATTCGAAATCTGATTGAACTAACAAGTGGTAGCAGATTGCTGGTTATTCTTCGAAAAGAAGTTTCCACGGCACTCAGACGACATTTTTCGAGTGTTCCAGCGAGAACGAAGCACGAACGTGACGGAATTCGAAAATCGAACGTCGTGAAAAATGGCGGACTCGATTTCGGGCGGTTCGTTGAATCGGATTGATCTTCTCACACCGGAGAACTACTTCATCTGGCAATTCAAGGTTGGAACTCTATTAGCTGCTAAAAGTTTGAAAAGTGCAATAACGGATCCACCAGTGGCAGAACCGATGGTGGGCGCTGCAGATTATGCAGATGACCTCGTAAAATATAACACTTGGGTGAAAAACAACAACGAGGCACTCGGCATCATTGTTTTGACCGTTTCGAACGAGGAAGCGACAAATTGCATGGGAATGGCCAGTGCAAAAGAAGTTTGGGATGCATTAAAGGCACTGTACGCCGGAACGACGGAGGAACGTCAAATCGACGCGGCGGCGGAATTGTGCGAATTGCGAATGAAGCACGACGAGACAGTGGACAATTATTTGAACAGAGCAAAATCTATTCAATCGAAAGCCAAGGCGGTCGGACGTGACATCAAGGATCGTGAAATGATGATGTACGTCACACGCGGTCTCGTGCCGAAATTTGCACATATCGCAAGAAACTTTCGAGGAAATGCAAAAGCAACGATCGAGGAACTGCGACGCGAATTAAAACTCGAAGACCAATGGTCAACGTTCCATTCGAAGGCACCGGGGACAGAAAATGTCACCACGGCATTCAGAGCGCAAGTTGGCAAGAGTTCTGGCGGCAAGAAAGCAAAAGGTGGGACGAAAATCGTTTGTTTCGAATGTGGCAAAAGCGGCCATATTGCCAAAAACTGTTGGCAACGTTATCCCGAAAAACGACCTGCACAAACTGCGCCACGACCCAAAGAAACGGCAAAAATTGCGCAGACGACTGAGGATTTGCCACAACATGCTTTCATTGTTGATCTCGAGGGAAACGACTACATTGAAGAATGGGTAATCGATTCTGGTGCTTCTGCGCACATGTCAAGCAAGCGCGAGCAATTTCGAACATTTGAAGAAATGGAAACCATTGTTACGACTGCAAAGAAGGGAGAGAAGCTTCTAGCAAAAGGAAAAGGCAACATAATTTTGAATTGCAAATTGTCGGGAACTGAAACAATGAAGATATTGTTGATCGACGTTTTGTACGTGCCGGATTTAAAAGGAAATCTACTCTCAGTGCGACGACTGACGGCAAAGAATTACGTAGTATTGTTCAAGGAAAACGGAGCAGACATCAATGACCCGAAAGGACAAACAATTGCAAGAGGTACGCGAAACGGGGCAATGTACTTTTTGAATTTATGCGCAAACGAACAGGCAAACGTGGTAGCTACGAAAACGAAACTGGATTCGAAAGAACTCTGGCATAATCGACTGTGCCACGTGAATGAACGAACGATGGACGAAATGTGCAAAAAGAAACTTGTGCATGGTTTGGAATACAACAATATGCAGTTAGAAAGATGTACGTCATGTATTCTCGGAAAGATGACGAGAAGTCCCTACAAGAAGATTAAAGGGAAACAATCAGACGAAATTTTACAATTGACGCACGGTGATTTAGTTGGACCATTTCAAACCCCATCAATTGGAGGAAGCAAATATGCATTGGTATTCACGGAGGATTTCACACGCAAGAAATTCGCTTATTTTTTGAAAGAAAAATCACAAACTTTTGAATTCTTCAAAATATACAAGGCGTTGGCAGAGAAGCAAACTGGTAGCAAGTTGAAAAAATTCAGAAGTGACAACGGAGGCGAATTTGTGAATGGAGAATTTAAACGTTTTTGTGAAGAGGAAGGAATAATACATGAATTGACGGTACCATTTAACGCATCTAGCAACGGGGTGGCGGAACGGGCAAACCGGACGCTTGTGGAGGCGACACGAACTTTATTATTAAAATCTGGATTACCGTTGAAATTTTGGGCGGAGGCATTTGCAACAGCAGTGCACGTTAAAAATCGTTCACTGACCAAACCAAACAAGGACTCAATTCCGGAGGAGCTGTGGACAAAACGTAAGCAAACGATTGCATATTTACGTGATTTTGGGTGTGAAGCTTTCCTGCATGTGCCAACCGAGAAACGACGCAAACTCGACCAGAAAGCTAAACATGGAATTTTTGTCGGATATTCGAGGGAAAGGAAGGCATATAGAGTTTACATTCCAGCCGAAGGAAAAGTTCAGGAGGGACGAACAGTCGGGTTTAATGAACAAGTACGTGGAGCGGACATTTTCGAATTGGTTGAAAAAACCAAAAAACAACGTTTTTGTCAAGAAGTTGAAGACGAGATATTCGTTGATGAAACTGTTGTTGACAACAATGATCAACAACCAGTGGATGAAGTTGAGAATGAACGACGACCAATTCCAGCGCATGTTGGGAGGCCAAGAGGATCAACAGCGGCTGTGATTGAACAACGCCACGCGGATCAACTAGAGCAACGTGAACAACGATTGCAACAGGAAGGGGTTAGGCGCTCCGAACGTATCGCTGCACAGCGAGAAGCGGTTGATGCAGCAGTGGAAGCAGCAAACGCGGCGATGGAAGGAGTTGACGAATTATTTACTCCCGAAACGTACAGTCAAGCGATGAATTGTGCCGATAAAGAGAAGTGGAAAGAAGCGATGGATAGTGAGATCGATTCATTACACATAAACAATGTGTGGACACTCGTGAAAAAGGAGAAGCAAATGACAACAATCAAAAGCAAATGGATTTACCGTATAAAATTGAATGCCGACAGAAGTGTGAATAAATATAAAGCAAGGCTCGTAGCAGTGGGATATTCACAGCGAGCTGGGATTGATTTTACCGAAACATTTTCACCAGTAGTTAGATTGGAATCACTCCGCATCATTCTGTCAATGGTTGCAAAATACAAGTTGAAGACAAGACAATTCGATATAAAGACAGCTTATCTTTATGGACTGATCAGCGAAACCATCTTCATGGAACAGCCAGAAGGATATGGACAGCAGGACCTCGTGTGCAAGCTGGAAAGAAGCCTTTACGGCTTACGTCAATCGGGAAAATGCTGGAATGATCGACTTGACGAAGAGCTGAGAAAAATCGGATTGCGACCGTTGATAAATGACAGGTGCGTGTATGTGTATCGGAGAAAGGGAGATTACATTATTTTGGGTGTATATGTCGATGACATTTTGGCGGCATTTACAAGTCAGAAAATTTTGGACAAAATAATGAAACGATTGAAGAAAATATTTGAAGTGATCGACTTAGGAGAAGTGAGCTTTTTGCTTGGAATGGAAATATCAATAACGGAAAAAGGAATTTTTGTGGGTCAACAAAAATTTATTAACGAGATGCTGATCAAATTTGACATGATAAATGGGACTATTGCAAGCACACCAATGGCTACAGGCCAGGATTTGGGCGTTTTCAATGATTCAAAGAAGGTGGACGTGAATTTGTACCAACAAATAATTGGATCACTAATGCACGTGATGGTGGTTACTCGACCAGATTTGTCATACGCAATAAGCGTTTTATCAACATATTCCAAAGATCCGAGACAGATTCATTTCAAGGCAGCAAAGCGTGTCCTTCAATTTTTAAAGAAAACAAAAAACACAAAATTGTTTTTTCCATCTGAGGGCGGATTTTTGCAGGGATTTGCAGACGCGAGTTGGTGTTCGACGAGAGATGCAAAATCCTATACGGGATTCATTGTAAAAGTTGGACTTACTACAGTTTGTTGGAAAACCAAGAAGCAACGTTTAGTGGCGATGTCTTCAACAGAAAGTGAAATTTTGGCGATATGCGACCTACTGAAAACCATCAAATGGGCAAGAGACTTTTTAAATGAAATCGGAGAAGGAGAGTGTGTTCGAAGAAGTGTGACAATTTACACGGATAGCTCGCCAGCAATTCAAATTTTGTGTGGATCTAACCAATTTGGCCGCACAAAACACATGAACAGACATTTAATGTTTATCAAAGACGAGTTGAAACTTGGAAATATCGAGCTGATACATTTACCAACGAAGAATATGATTGCAGACTTTTTGACCAAAGCAGTATCCAAAGAAAAATTTCTGGAAGGTCAAGAAGGCGTGAATTTGAAGAACGAAGAGAAGAATGAAGAAAAATAATTTTCATTGTTTTCATTTTTCAATTTATTGTTTATAGATTTAAGTTTTATTTTGTTAAAACTAATGATGATTTAAAAGAAGGGTTTGTTGGGTTAATTGTTGTAAATCATCATGAGTTTGTTATGTTATCACAATGTTTATCTTCTGCTTTTCACGTGCGTATCACACGATTCAATTGTTGTAAAATCTTACACCGTTAAGTAAAGACACGTTATATTTTGTTCCCGTTGAAATTGTGTTTTCTTCTTCAAGTTTGGACATTCGAAATCTGATTGAACTAACAGGTAATTGCCCCAAATCTGTACTCTTTTTGGGCCCTAGTAGACATTTTGAGTGAAAAGGCTCTATGTAGGGATGTGATAAACAACTGGTTGCTGTGCAACAACTACAGGAAAGTAGTTCTGGATCACTGATCCAGAACTATTTTTTCTGGAGTTGAGGATAAAAGAGGAAAAAAAAGTATCATTTGAATGCATCTTTTTTTCTAGAAATATTTACCGCATGAATCTAGTTTGCTTTGCAAATATGTGATCAAACTGAGGAAGTGACTCGTTGGGAAATTCATACTGGTGTCGTGGTATTAAACGATACTAGAAATAAGTAAAATATGACTGAACTTGTATGGATTTTATACGGAATTGAGTGTTAGGTAGGTCTAGAAGTTTACTCGAGATGATTATCCACAGTCCTATGTGAAATCCATTCGTGTTTAATGTTCAATTTGGGAAAACTACACGTTACAAACGACAGCCATTTCCGACAAGCTGCGGATCTGACCAAGAGGGATAGTGTGTTCTGCTTTTTAGGGTTTTTAGAGGAGAAGTTCCTCTATATTGTTTGGTTTTTAAAAGAAAAAAATCAGTGGTCAGGTTGTTGAGATATTGGGGTTTGAAGTTGTGGCACCAGATTTGGAAATTTAGTACAAGTCTTTTTGTGCCATATTCAAATACTTGCTGCTCGAAAACTAAGAGTAGTAGAGACTTGTGCTGTTCACGGTTTGTTTAAGAGAAAGTCCTCTATCTTTACATGTAAAAACCCTTGAAATCTTTGGTAAAAAAAAAAATGGGATTTGTTCTATCTGTAGTTTGGGCAAATGTGAATGTGGTGCCAACTTCAGCCTGGTAATTGAAACGGTGTAATTGAGAGAAGTGTTTCAGAAGTTAAGTTTAGTGAGTCATTTAAACGTGTCGTAAACTATTAATCAGTATATTCTGTTCAAAATTACACACGACAAACTCCAATTATTCTGCATATCACACACGACAAACTCCAATTACTCAGCATAACACACACGACAAACTCCAATTACTCAGCACATCACAAGTGCAACCATATATGAAGAGATAACGATAATTTTCAGTTAGTGTTGTGTTAGTGATCTCGATCCGCTAATTTAACAACAAACATTTGCCAAAGAACTACGAATTTTCATCAATATTGCTTTCACAGTGGTCTGCGTCTTTGAACAGGTAAGTGTGTTGAATTTTGCTCTAAATTTTTAAGGGATGTCTTTTTTATCATTGCCTAGTTCTACTAATCCAAAAATTGTTTTTCCAAAATTGTTACGTTTTATACTTTGCTCGCTAACTGGCTACAGTAAAGTTGGAACCGGCTCTAAATTATGGGTCACTACAAAACACAGGGTACACCCCGATTGGGGTACCCCATGGGGTACACCCCAAAGTCCAAAAAATAAACAAATAGTCATAAATGTAATAATTATTACGTAAAAATTTTCTTGTTCTCTAAAAAAAAATAAAAATTTCAAATGTTTTCATTAAAAAAAACAAAAATTTTATTTGTGTTACTGTCAGTTTCACATTTTCCAACTACCCTTCATATAGCTTGAAACCCAGACACAAGTGATCAATAATAATTGTCCCCATGGCCAATCACATCGCTCCATGCATCTTGGGCAATAGTATGGCGCCAAACTCGATTTTTGGACTGTTTAATCTGATGCATGGAATTGTAGGACAAGAAAAGTTATTTTTACACGAAAAAGCATGAATTTCCCACCAATAAAATTTATTGACACCTAAAAACTTTGTATTTACACCAAACTAATTTTTTCCTTCTGAAATTATTTGTTTTTTCCCAAAATAATTTGTTTTTTCCGAAATAATTTGTTTTTTCTCGAAATAATTTGTTTTTTCTCGAAATAATTTGTTTTTTCCCGAAATAATTTGTTTTTTTCGAAACAATGTTTTTTCTCAAATAATTTTTATTTACACATTCGGTATTGATATTTCCTCTCATTGTGCACCCACAGCACTCTATTGGAGACCGGCCTGTGGTGTCAAACATCACAAAATCACAAAAATCAATTTTTTGACTCACAAATCGATTATTTGACTCAAAAATAAATCATTTGACTCAAAAATTGATTATTTTATTCAACAATAAATCTTTAAAATCATTGCAGATATAAAAAATTGATAAAAATGAAGAAAAAACGGTAAAAATCGGTAAAAATCGATAAAAATGGAGAAAAAAACAATAAAAATCGGTAAAAATCAATAAAAATCGGTAAAAATCAATAAAAATCGGTAAAAATCGATAAAAATCGGTATAAATCGATAAAAATCGGTAAAAATCGGTAAAAATCGATTAGAATCGATAAAAATCGATAAAAATCGGAAAAAATCAATAAAAATCGGGAAAAATCGGGAAAATTGATTATCGATTTTTACCGATTTTTAGCGTTTTTTTCTATTTTTATCGATTTTTACCGAATTTTATAGTTTTTACCGATTTTTATCTATTTTTTACCGATTTTTATCGTTTGTTCTCCATTTTTATCAATTTTTATCGATTTTTATCGTTTTTTACCAATTTTTATCGATTTTTACCACTTTTTATCGTTTTTTCTCCATTTTTATCAATTTTTATCGATTTTTCACTCGTTGAATATTTCATTTGATTCCAAAGTCAACAAAATCACTCTTCAACTATTCAATCTTTTTCTGTAATTTTATTTCACATTTCACAAAAATTTTGTTTGTATCTAATAAAAGTATAGAATAAACATAAAAGTATACGCCGGCCCCATTTAATGCATGTTACATGTGTAGCTGAGTATTAGTAACTAATGACTTTGTGAAGGCACATTTTAACACCAGCTGCATTCGTAATGTAATTTTAAGCTTAGTGTTTATTTCAATGTCAAAAACTGTAATTTATTTCACCTCTAATGTACCAAATTATAAAATGAACTCTTGCTGTTTCATCAAGCATCTCACGAACCCAAACGAGAAAATATGAAATAAACCATTTGTAATATGGAAATAAACTTAATGACAAACAAGTCTTATTTTCATATTTCCAAATTAATAACAATTGAGCAACAAACTATTCGTCAGCAATTTCAATATTTGCAGTGTCAGTTTCTTTCAAAATACAATTTGCATCGTTTGTCACCAGTGTTCAATAGTTCGTGAATTAAGTTCATCAACACCTTCACCATGCCTGACATGTTTCACTGGCAAAAATTGACCGACATTTTGAGAATTGATACCAAAATTGGTCACAATTTCAAAAATGAACTGAAATTCTAGTAAAATTGGAAAAATAATTACAAGAGCACAGTCCTCAATTATAGGCAGTCCAGGTGGTCAACAGGAACTGGATACTCAGGCCATACCTCTCTGCTAGGTTGGGACAGGAACTGGATAGCAAGGAACACTTTTGGATTAAGTCCTTTCACTTAATCCAAGGGGGTCCGAGCTTGAAGCAGGTGCGAAGGGGTGACTTAATCCCTTAGCCTAGTTTTATGATAACTTCACAAGAGTTATCACAAAACTGTTTAACATCAACGTTTATTTCCATAAACAATGATAAAACTTGCTTTCTGTCTTGAAATCACATAAAAGTTGTGTTTTATGTGGTTTTACAGTAAAGGACAAATCCTATTCGAATTTGCCGCTTTCGGTCGTCAGCGCCATTTATTGGCGCAATTGTCGTTATATCGGATATAAAACAGCGTGATTGTCACAAAGGTCTGCCAGCAAAAGCAATCACCAAAGCATATAATTTATGAGTGTATGATTTGCGTGGTTCCGCCTTTCTTAAATAAAGGGAAAACAGTTTCAATCATAAAACCCCATAAACAGTTAAGTACAAAATCAAATATTGATTTTGTTTTTGATGTTGGTTTATTACTGCTTTTGTGACAACTATGTCGAGCCAATATCGCAAAATGAATAATTCAGCAATTTTTTAAAAATTTTATTCAGTAATGTCTGTTTTTACGTCAACCGTACACATTTTGATAAAAAAATATATTGATTTGGTACTCCCAAGCACGAAAAAAAAAATTGCCTTCATTTCAGTAGTTATAGGTTTTCTCACCAGAGGCGTGACAATGTAAATCTATTGAGTTTCAGTGGCGCCAGACAGCTCAACTTGTTCTCTCCTGACAGAATCATTGGTGAGCAAACTCATAAATTTAATTTTCTCACAGAAGAAACTCAATCAAAAACTCATCAGCTTAAAAGAAAGTGAAAAGTCAAGTAATATTTTATATTTTAATTGATTAAAATGTGTTTTACTTGTTTTCCCATATCAACCGTGCTCCGAGAAAAGTGAGCAAAACTCGTTCATACTCCTACCCTAACCCTACAGACGGAATAGACGAATCTAAAAGAGGAGAAAAAGAGGTCTGAGTGGTATAGTTAAGTTATAGACCGCCAGGGACCTTCTCCCTGGTTCAGACCGAGTTGCAGCCTACATGAGTGTTCAAGTAAGTGTGATGAGAAGAAATGGAGTAACCGACCGCACCGTACTTAAGACATTTGAGGTCTGTTGGCCTTGTGTGCAATGGGCCGGTTGCTAAGTCAGCACATAGATGAGCTATAAGCAAACCCCTCGAGTAGATCAGTGCTCCCCATCCCCAAAGTACGGTCCGTGGATCTTTGGGGGTCCGCAAGTAAGAGGTTCCAGGTCTGTGACACATTGTTACATCACGGATTGATACAACCAGACAGTCACATCAAATTTTGATAATTGAGTAAATCTGCCTTTTAAAGAAATGGTTGACGCTTGTTCATGTGCCAAGATCAGTCAGAAAATTGAATATGAAATGCACCAGCAATGAAATTCATGAATAAACGATCGTCGCAAACATTCTAAATGCAAAAGATTTTATTCTTATATTCTAAATATTGATTTGGAGTATCCACAGACACACAATTTAAACACCTTGTCATTGGTTTGGTCTCTTAATTGTAAGGTCCACAAACTCACAGGCTTGACCCCCTGTATCATGAGGTCCACAAACCCACAGGCTTGACCCCCTGTATCATGAAACAAACACCCAAATGTTGATAATATCATGCAATCTCAATGGTTTTGTATGCACCTGGTGAGCAAACTTCAAAACACTGAAAATAATATTTGATCTTTGGTGGGCGTACATCACAGAATGAATAATAAATGAATCGTTCTAAATGTAAATTTCAAACATAAACTGCATCAGACGTCAACTCAACTCCGCTCGTGGAAGCAGGTAACACATACACCTTGTACTAGGTAAGTTTGCTTATAAAAATAATAGTATAATAATACTTCGGCAAGCGCTACCATTCATTAAAATGTGTTTTAGTTGTTTTCACATGTCAACCGTGCTCCTAGAAAAGTCAGCAAAACTCGTTCATTTATTCAATTAGCACCGGTGACAGACCAAGCAAATTTGAAACTGTAAGTGCAGAAAGAAAAAGATAAAAATTATCAGTTAAACATTTAACCCTCAGATGGGCAATCTCCAAAGACGACACTTTGGTGCCATAATGCACCAAATTTGGGACAAAATAATTAAATCCGGAAAGCCGTTAGCTGAAGCGCTGTTAGGGTAGTGCGAAAAATTGTCGCACTTGGCGCTACTGTTGTTGAAATTAATTTTAAGCCAAGAAAATTAATTTTAAGTGAAAATGTTTAATTTATCCTAAAAAATTTAATTTTAAGTGAAAAAGTTTAATTTGTCCTAAAAAATTTAATTTTAAATGTATATTTTAGCCAGAAATGGAACCGTAATCATACCGTAATCACATGTGTTGGACTACTAGCGCCATACGGCGTCAGCTGGTAAAAATTGGAAGCACTTAGTAGAAGCGCTTTTATTTGATTGGGAGAAGCCAACTTAAATTTAAGCTGGGATTTCTAAGGGGCAGAATTTTAAAAAGTGAATAAATAAATTAATAACATACAGAACACTCCAAATTTTTTTTTAGACAAACTCTATTGTTGTGTGAACAAAGTCAGAAATTTTCAGAAAATTATATTAAACCAAAAAAAAGTTTTTCTATTCAAGAAGAGTGTTGTCCCAAAATTGGTACATTGTTGCCCATCTGAGGGTTAAGCAAGCGTGGCAGACAGTCCTACCCTAACCCTACGGACGGAATAGACAAACCTAAAACGGGAGAAAGAGGTCGGAATTATGTAGTAAGGGACAGGGCCGTCTTAACACTTTTCAGCGCCCTGGACTTAAAAAAATCATGTGCCCCTTGTCCCTTGTCGTAATTTAAAAAAAAATCATTTATACATTTACAATTTTACAGGCCCGTTCCTAGGGTATGCTTGTAGTGCACTTGTGTTTTTTGGGCATGCTGCTGCCCCACTCCCACCCCCCTTCAAAAGAAGTACCGGTAAGCATTTTTGTCAAAAATAAATTTGAATAAAAAAAAAGCATTTTTGGACCTACAAATGCATTTTCGAACATAAAAATGCATCTATTGGGGTGGCGCCCCCTGACCTGTGACACCGGTGTGTTTTACACACTATCAACAATGTGTAGGAACGGGCCTACAAGTTCAGCTTATATTTGAACACTCATGAAGACTCTTAGTAGGAGGCACCTGGCATACTTCTCTGCCCGGCACCCCTCTTCATCTGGCGTTCCTCTCTGCCTTGTAGCCCTTTCTGCCCAGCGCCATTCTCTGCCCAGCGCCATTCTCTGCTCGGTGCCCTTCTCCGCCTGGCATTCCTCTCTGCCCAGCGCCCATCTCTGTCCGGCGACCCTGGGCTGCAGCCCTGTTAGCCCAATGGTAAAGATGGCCCTGGTGAGGGATAATTCTAGTAGTAGAGTTACAGACCGCCAGGGACCTTTTCCCTGTTCACCACTGTGATGCCCAGTAACCTGGTTCAGACCGAGTTGCAACCTACAAGAGTGTTCAAGTAAGCATGATGAGAACAGATAGAGTAACCGACCGTACCGTACAAGGGACATGTGAGGTCTGTTGGCCTTGTGTGCAATGGTTGCTATGTAGCATCTCCGTTTGGGCAGATTCATCAACAAGTAAATGTAAAGTAAATGTAAATGTAAATGTAAATGTAATTTCTACTGCTCGTTCGACCACTTGGTCTAGCTGTTGTGACATTGGTAAGAACCAAAACACAAATTTAATCTAATCGCAATTAAATGTGGTAGCGTCGATTTAACATCCGTATTATGCTTTGGATTCAATTCTGGCCATTGAACATACAAGAGTCAGTGGATCCATAATTAGTTTAGCGACGGTTGAAGGTAAGGTGTAACTTACTTAATTTGCAGGTGAATTATCTTAAAAATTAGCGGTAAAAATCTGTATTTTGGTTCTGTAAATTTACTGAATATTTTCCGTTTGTTCTGTTAAAGAAACGGAATTGCCAGTTTTCACAAATTACCGAATATCCGTTTCTTTACACCAATTCAGTTTTTAAAATGGTAAACGTCTGTCGATTAATTTCCACTATTACTACTTTGACACAAACAAAAAATTTGTGAAAAATTAATCAAGGAGAATAATTCAAAAATGCAGTTATTTTTAAACGCATACTTGATGAATCATGTTCATAACCAAAGTTGTTCAAAAGATAAAACAAGCATTTGCTGGAATATATTATAAGCTATATACATATACTGAAATTACAATGTTATTTATGATGAACGATTCAAATAACTTCCTGCCCTGTGTTCCTCTTGCATGTGTACTGTGCAATGACAACAAAAAACAATTTATTATGAATTTCAATTTACAGGTCTATTTTTATGAAAATATGGCGATAAAAATATACCAAATGGGTGAACACAAACTGATTCGACCATTTGAACGAATCCAACAACGTCGACAAAGAAAAATGCAACAACTCGTTGCCAATGTGATGGCAGAGCAATCGGAGATGCCAGCATTTTTCAAATCGATGAAGAAGATTTCAAAAAAGAAAAAGAAAATGTCCATTCTATTATTTACATTGCTCATTGTGGATTTGACAGTGTGTGTTTTTCAAACGGGAGAACGGATTTGGCATTACATGAGTGAACCAACAACAGTTGATGCGTACTTCATTGAAACCAGTCATGGTGATTTTCCAAATGTTTATATTTACCCACCAACAACACAAGAATATCAAAATTTCCATTTCCAAAACGAAAACAAACTTAAGAAAAACATTTTAAAGGAGTGTGCTGGATCTGATCTCTTACTGGAAGTTCGTGACTATAAATACTGGTACACTCTTCAAGAGATGGTAAAATATTTGCATACAACTAGTTACATAACTGATGCATATTTTTCAATGGTAAATTTTCATTTCTTTATTATTTTTTAACAAGCAATAAGAAAATATCTTTGCAGAGAAAATCACGCAGCAACTTGACAATTCAAAACCTCCTTAATCTTGAACGGCCAGTTGGTCAAGTTTCAAGCCGTAAGTTAGAAAACTAGAAAAATGCACATCCATGTTTATTATTGTAAAATTCCTTTTTGTTTAGCATTGCAACTTCAATTTGGAAATGTTAATTATAAGATGGTCATCAAACTAAAATTTCCTGAATATTGTTTTCGTACTAAAGTAAGTGTTGTTTTTTTTTGACAAAATTATAAAAATATTTTTGCTTATCACTTCATATATTGATAATAACATCAAACTATTTTGCAGATTAACAGAATTGCTTTTATAAACTTTATAGTTTTATACAAATTTAAATTTATTTTACTTCACGAGAGAAAATGGTCATTATTCATTAGTTTAGTATTGTAATAACAATTTCTTACATGGGAAAGTTGTGATGGCAACTGTAAATAATTGTAATTTTTAAATCCGATTAAAAGGGTTCTATTTCTTCTCTAAATTTAAAGCTATTAATACATCCGTCGCCAGTAGCGCATCTTACGTATGAAGGTGATGTTGATGCTCAAATAAAAATTTATAGGCCACGTGACAGCCGTTCAAACCAATATCTAAATACCATTGCTATGGCGAATGTGCAAAAGGTAAGAATAATCTATCAATTGAATACACAATAATATACCTTCAATGAAATAACAAAACCCAATGGGCCAGAGAAATCTGAAGAATTTTATATGCTTATTTTTCAGTTACCATTTTGACTAGAGTAGTGAAGTGATTGTTGGGGGAAGCAATACCTCAACATTAAAAATTTTAATCAGTTACAGAGTAATTACATTTTCAAAATTATCAGATCTCTCTGGCTCACCCTGTATAATGTGAAACTGCACTAGCCGTCAAATTTGCATCGTACAAATGACATGAAACCAAAAATTGAAAATGGTTGCCAATCCACATACCCAAAAGAAAATCCTTCCTTTTTTACACTATGTGCTTCACTCTTGTTGACTTTTTCCAATCATCTGTCTCCCATAAATTGAAGTGAGATGAATTTTAGAGAAAACTTGTTTTGAAGCCACATCAGTTTGGTCGGTCTGCCTGCATGCCCTGACTTCAGCTCACTATGTCCAATGTCCAACTACCGGTATAATAACAAAACTCAACGGGCCAGAGAAATCTGACGAATTTATGTGATTATTTATCAGTCACCATTTTGACTAGATTAGTGATTTTTGGAGGAAGCAACAGCTCAACAATAAAAGTTTTAATCAGTTACAGAGTAATTACATTTTCAAAATCATCAGGTCTCTCTGGCTCAACCTGTATAATGTCAAACTGCACTAGCCGTCAAATTTACATTGTAAAACTGACATGAAAAAGAAATTTGAAAATGGTTGTTAATCCACACTATGTTATATAAACACTAATGGCCGTAAAATTAAATACAACTAATCTTATCATGTGTAGATTCTCCTTCAGATATTTTAATTTGAGTAACATTCACAATCTAAATTTGTTTCAGTATAACTTCATCAACACAAAACGAAATCCATGCGACGACAATTACATTGGCTGCTTGCATCCTTGTCTTCTGAAAAGAATTAAATGCAGGTACTGTACACGTCATTCCATAAAATTACTCTGAGCAAGATTTACAATTTGTGGTACATTTTATGACCAGTTCCCGGATTTTTATTATCCCTTAAGTGAAAAATGAAAATATTTAGTTAGAAAACTTATATTTTGAAATTTGGGAACCCGTTCAGCGTGAACTGCAAGAGTAAATAATTCCGTTCCCAAATAGCAAAAGTGTGAAATTGTAGTATGACACAATGAATGAATGAAGAAAATAACAAAAAAGTTGCCTGTGTAGAAAATAACTACACATTTCAACTGGCAACTGGCACCAACTAAAGAGCAGTTCAGAAAACGTTCCTGGTAGAAAAGAATCATAGACGTTTAGAACCCAAAAATAAGATGGCAAGCTCTCCTCTTTTGGCAATTAATAAGTGGTCGAGGTAGCATTTTTCGGGTGGTCCCTTAATCTATGTGAACATTGAAATTGAAGTTGACAACACAGGTTTCAATAGCTGCATTCGAAAAGTCTTTCAGACTGCTGGTGGTCAGTATTTTTAACACTAGAACGACCGGAATTTCGATCTACCTAGAAAGGCCGAAACAGGTCAAAATAACCGGTCAAAATGGTGCATGTTTTGTGCACGTATAGAACCGGTTTTGTGCACGTTTGGTGCACGTTTGGTGCACGTTTGGTGTACGGTTGGTGCACGTTTGGTGTACGGTTGGTGCACGTTTAGTGCACGTAATGTTAACGTTATTTTGACAGGTCATTTTGACCAGTTTCGGCCGATCTGGATTATTTTTTAAGAAAAATGCCACATTTGCCGATTATAAAGCATCATAAATCCGCCAGTCATAAAATAACAGCATTGTAAACACATTGGGTTTATGGCTACAGCTGTTTTAAACTGCTGTACCGGTCATGATGCTCGACTGAAGGTTGTTTCGGTCTACCTTAAAAATGATGGCTGATAGTCTGCTTTCGGTATGTGGAAATGCGCACACCATTTACGCAGTAAAACAACTGCAACTGTAAAGGTAGGTTCACACTTGTGTTCACAATAGACGCAATGCAAGAAAACTGACGCAACGCAAGCTGCTTGCGTCCAAAAATTCTTGACGTTGACGCCAATTCCTGCTTCAACTCCGAGTTGAAGTAAGCGACGCAACGCAAGGAAAGGTCTTGCGTCCAACCAATCACGATCGACTTCAACTCTCGTCGATTCACTTTTGGTTGGTGAGACTTTGCTACATGCAAACAGGCCGCCATTTTCAAATTCTGGAACTAGTTCTAGAACTAGATCCAATTCCAGGTTTAATTGAAACCATCCGATTGGCCAGACGCAGCGTCAATTGTTGCAGCTCTGTTTACACGTGCCGTACAGTGTGAACAGACTCTGCGTTGCGTTTGATTACTTTTTCCTTGCGTTGCGTCGCCCCTAGTGTGAACACAAGTGTGAACCTACCTTACCAACTTAAATTTTAAACTTTCTTTTCAAATACAGCTACTGTCCTATGAACCCTCGTGTATGTGTCAATTTTCAATTTGTCCACAACCAACACAAAGTAACTCAACTTATTTTTTAGATCTCCATTTTACGAAACGACAGACCTACCGGAATGCAATGCGACTTACCTAAAACAGCAATACAAAATGTGGTCAAATTTTATCCGTACAACAAAACTTCGAAACCATTGCAAATGTGCCGATTTATGCGAAGTGACAAAACTAAGCATAAGCTATGAAACATTGGAAATTCCTCAGTCTCAGTTTTCTCTGGAAGTTATCGTTCTCAATAATCATGTCCGAACCTTGCAAGAACATGTTTCCTATGACATCATCTCTTTACTGTGCGACATTGGTGGAAACGTTGGACTCTATTTCGGAATGTCTTGCTTGACACTCGTCCAAATATTTGCTCACGGATGCAAAATGCCCTTCATGAAGTTCAGAAAAATGACAAAAGTGCATTCCACATGGAAACACAAAATTCAAAGAATTCTTGAAAAAAAGCTGAAAATGCGAAATAAATCGTCCGTGCATCAGAAACTGAAAAACTCAGTTTTCCTAATACTGATCATCATGTCGTTTTACAATGTTTACAATCAAATTGCTACATATTTGGATTTTCGACTTGTCAAAACTGTTAGTCTCGTCAGAGATGACAATATCCAGTTTCCACTTATTGTCTATTGTTTAGATACTCGTCAAATAAATTTCTATAAAGCGGAGTTAGCAAAAAAACTTGGTACAGATTGCTCTAAGTATCAACTCTTTGACTTACTCCACCCTAAATCTCCATGCGTAAACGATTCACTGAAATTATGGAAGGACTCTAGAGAGTTTAATGGACAGTACATAGAGGATATGGTAGGCGGATTCTTAAAGAATCCGACCAAAGTAAGCAATTGAAATTTTAAAATCCTTAATATCCCCATTCAACCCTGTATCTTACCATGTGCACAGATTAGAGGAATACACAGATGCGACACTTCTGCAAAATCCTTTGTTCTCCGCGTGATCGGCAAAAAACAGCGGGCCAAGCGGGCATTTATTTCCCTACAGGAAGACGTTCACTGCGCGTGTATATCGGCGGACGGAGGTAGCTTTGTTGCGGCCAACAGATCCAAACTCCGTCCAAATGTTAAAACTGTTAAAAATGTTAATTTCCATAATTGAAAATGGTTTATACTTTTAGTTCTGCAATTATAACTATTGTTTCGATAAAAAAAAAATGTTTTTTTTATTTGCAAAGAGTTTTTTTTAAAAAAAATTATGATTCTTGATTGGCCGACAGTACGTGTTTAGATGCCGCCGAAAACCATAATTATCACGGCCAATGAAGAATCACGAATTTTTAAAAAAAAAAAACTCTTTGCAAATATAGAAAACTTTTTTTTTTATCGAAACAATAGTTATAATTGCAGAACTAAAAGTATAAACCATTTTCAATTATGGAAATTAACATTTTTAACATTTTAACATTTGAACGGAGTTTGGATCTGTTTGCCACAACAAAGCTACCTCCGTCCGCCGATATACACGCGCAGTGAACGTCTTCCTGTAGGGAAATAAATGCCCGCTTGGCACGCTGTTTTTCGCCGATCACGCGGAGAACAAAGGACGTGGGATCTCCATCATTTTAGCGAGGCTCATTTTAGCGAAAAAGTCCCATTTTAGCAAACATGTCATTTTAGCGACACAAAAACCTAGGTTTAATTCCTAAGAAGGGTTAACGAACCTAACCTTACTGGTTTTTTGATGAAAACCACTTTTTTATCGTGTAGCGTCGCTAAAACCTTGGTTTTTGTGTCGCTAAAATGACATGTTTGCTAAAATGGGACTTTTTTGCTTAAATGAGCGTAGCTAAAATGACGCTAACCGAGGACGTGTCGCATCTGTGTATTCCACTAATCTGTGACCATGTGTTTGGAAGGAGAGTGGAGAGCACTATGCGAATCACTGAAAATTAATGTCACTAAATTTTTGCATGGCAGAATGCAGTCAGTCATTTCATCTGATTGGCTGCAATCGAAATTTTACACTGAACGATTTCTTAGCAATAATTGCATACTGTACTCGTGCATGGTACACTGTTCATTTCCAAGGTGCCTGTAATCAGCATGTGTGATCAACCTAAAGGCAAACAAAATTGCTTGATCAAAATCATAAAAAAGACGTGAATGCAAAACACAATTTGGTAATCTGGGCTTGGAAATTACTTTTACAAATGATTTCTTTTCCAGTATGAAAATGCAGATCCCAAAATTGTAAACATATCATACTTGTCAACACCATTTGGAATGTGCACCGTGATTAAGAAAGGTAGAAATAATTACCAAAAATCAAATACATTCTTTCAATGATAAATTTTTACAGTTGAAGAGTCATTTTTTCCAAAGAAGAACCGTTTTATTAGATACTCTCTAAGGCTTCCTCAAAAATGCAAAGAATATGACCCAGTGAGATGTCTTGTGAATTCACATTTCATTCAGATGTTTATAATTATTTCTTTGTACTTATTGCAGGTCTTCTTTTTGCCGCAAAATCAACTTTTTCACCCCAAACACATTTTACTTTTATATGCACAGAAGAAAGGCTTTAAAATCGATCTGTCGCGTCTAACGGTAGAAGTTTTGCACACGATAAAATATATCAGTGCCATTTGCTAAATTAGTTATTTTCAGCTTATTCGCATAAACACTCCCAAAAGTCCCTGTCAAACAAATGAACGTGCAACCGAATGTGAACAGAAATGTTTTAAAATGAAGCTTGACCAGCAGTCATTCCGATGCAAGTGAGTTTCTATTAATTCAATATCTATATATTAATCATCAGGAATCTGTCTGTCTGTCCGACTTCTCTCTCCTCCGAAAGTAGTGAACAGATTTCAAATCCAAAAAGTACATCCGGCTGGCTACTTTTCGGATTAAGTGCATTTACATTAGTATTAATATTAAAATTAATACTTCACAATACTGTTAGTAACCGTTTGCACAAGTTTGTAGAAATATTTACTATTATTACTATTGCGTAATAAAATTTTCAGAAATTTAAACAAAAAAAAACAACTAAGAATCACTGGACCCACAATAACTAATTTTTAAATATAAAAAGAAAAAAATGAAAGTTTTTTTTTCCATTTACTTAATCCTGTAGCGCACGTTTGTCTTTGTCCTATGTTTAGCATTCGTTTAGCATACTTTTAGCACAAGTAACTATCTACAAATCGACGATTGTAGCCAAAAATCGACAATTGTAGCCAAAAATCGACGATTGTAGCCAAAAATCGACGATTTTAAGCCAAAAATTGACATTTTAAGCCAAAAATTGACATTTTAAGCCAAAAATTGACATTTTAAGCCAAAAATTGACATTTTAAGCCAAAAATTGACATTTTAAGCCAAAAATTGACATTTTAAGCCAAAAATTGACATTTTAAGCCAAAAATTGACATTTTAAGCCAAAAATTGACATTTTAAGCCAAAAATTGACATTTTAAGCCAAAAATTGACATTTTAAGCCAACAAATCGACCTTTTCCCACACACCTGGACCCAAGCGCACAAATTGAAATCTGACCAAAAATAGGATTTTGTGAAAATTTTTGGTCTATTTGATAGAATGAGCGAGATTGCTGGAATTACTTTATACGACCAAAGCATCAAAGACTATGATTTCAACGCATTTAAATATTATAAACTGCTAAGTTTTTCAATAATAGAAATGCACTCACCATAATCATGATATACTATCAGATTGCCATTTATGGAAAACAGTTCGTTGCCTTATTGCCAAGATCACACAACAGCTAAGAAAACTACCAGACAATATTTTGAGAGTCAATTCAAAACAAATCCCCAAAAGGAGTGTTCCTGCACAGCACGTTGTGAAGAAACTATATTCATTCCTTCAATAATTAAAGACGAAGAAGGCAGGCTTCTGAGATTCACTATGGACAGCAATATCCGAGAAGTAATAGAAGAACAGAAAGTAATTTCCATTGTCAAATTACTCTGTCAAATCGGGTCAATTTTTGGTATTTTAACCGGTCTTTCAATATTTTCTCTCATTGAATATTTCATTTGATTCAAAAGTAAACAAAACCACCCTGTAACCTTTCAATCGCTTATATAATTCTATAATTTCACTTTCCACACACATTTTTCTGGTATTTTATAAAAGTTTTGAAAATGTAAGTAAAAAGTAACATTGCATGATTTTTGTTAATTGCAGCAAAAAACACCAATTTAGACCAACTAAGATCTATAGCTTAATTTGAAATTTGAAAATCATTTATTCGCAACAACTGCAAAAAATAATCACAAGAGTAGAGTTAAGTGCAGTTGCGAATAATTAACACAACATTTACCGTGTTTACATGTACCCAGTAATCTGGATAAGTGAAAATGCGAATTTTACTTTTCTGGAAAACTGATCATGTAAACAAATCAGTTTTCTAGAAAAGACAGACTTATCTGGAAAACTAAATTCCAGTTGTACGAGCTAGATTTTGAGCGTTTTGCGCATTGAAAACTGCATGTAAACACCCGTGGATGCGAAAATTCAAAAACTTGGATCGAGACATGGTCGGATCGTTGTAGTAAAAATACGTTAGGCCTACGTACCAACGACATTTAGTACCGAAATCCATGTGACATCAGGTAAAACCACCATTTTTGGGATCAGAATTTGCATATTAGGCACCATTGCAAAGTTTCGATCAAAACCTCTTTCCTAACCACCATTTCATTTGTTTGGCTGAAATGGATAAACAGCCATTTTGTTGTTCCAGATAATCAAAGGGCAGTATGGGTAATTCTCGTATGACGTCATGTTTACCAGAAAACTAACGTCATGTAAACGCAAACGGTTATCTAGATAAATAAAATCCGAATATTCACTTATCTGGAAAACTGTGATCATGTAAACATGGTAATTGACCCATTTTGACCCAATGTTGAAACTTCAATAGTTTTAAAAACAAAACCACGAAAAAGCTTTACTGCGTTATGATTTATGCAAAAACAGATATGGCAGCTCAATCAATGCAACAACTTGTGTAATCTATGTAAGAAACAGGAAACATAGCAAGCAGACACATCAATGCAGACTATATTGATAACATTCTCAAATACACGGGATACACTAGTTGAGTTATCTTTAACATTTAACCTCTAAAAGCACATTGACAAACCAGTTGCATTCGAACACTTGTTTAATCAAATAATTACATTTAAACTTGTTTGTATATAAATGTAAAATGTAAAATCTTTCATCTAAAACAATATACTTTAACTACAACTGTTTTAGTATCTGATATCAACGTTTCAAATGCACTTTCTCTCTTCGTTCCTGAAGCGCCTCTGCTGGGAATGGCCTGGTATTGTATAAGTATTGAAAATGTAAGCAAAAAGTAAGACAGAAAGCATTCTCTACATAATTGCATAATTTTTATTAATTGTGGCAAAAAACACCAATTTCGACCAACTAAAATAATTTAATTTGAAATTTGAAAATCATTTAATCGCAAAAACTGCAAATAATATTCACAAAAGTAGAGTTAAGTTACAAAAGCACATACGGCGGCTCCATCAATGCATGTCGCTTACTAAAAGCACATTATTCACAAAGTAATTTTAACCTCAGCCTCGAACAAAATTTCAAAAACTTTAAATGTATTTCGTCTCGTGTGAACTAAATTGTAAAATGAATTCTTGTTGTTTCATATCAAAGTTTTAGTTTTAGGTTAACTCATGGTCCCAGTTACTAAACTGCTTCAGTATCTAATATTTTAAAATCTAAATGTTTTAAAATCTAAATATTTTAAATCTAAATGTTTTTAAATCTAAATGTATTTAATCTTATAAGTTATGTATTTAAATGTAAATATGTTTAATGTCCTATGTTTTTAAATGTAAAATCTTTCATCTAAAATTTAACTTTGGCTAACCAGTAGTCGCAGCTACTGAACTCCGTTTCAATGGTTGTTAACAACTTTAAAATACACTCTCTCTCTCTTTTTGTTTCTGAATCGTCTCTGCTAGGAATGGCCTCGGATTCCAACAGAACACATCTCAAATACTTGAAGAGGAGAATACCTTTAGTTGTGCACCTGAAATACACTATTTGTAATATTGTGTAAATCGTAGAAATAAACCTAATGATAGAAAAAAAAAGACCAACTACCTTGTTTTATTGTTGAAATTTGGCAGGCTGGACCTAATCTCCTCGACGATCAATAATAACAGAGAATTTGAAATCTGTCTTAATTATGGACACAACAGGGTACGGGCAAGCTTGTTAATCGATTTATTTTATTGGATAAAATTAAGATAATTAACTCACTTGACAAAGATAAAAAATCATCCGTCACGAGAAGTTAGTGCATCAATAACTGATTCATGCGGGCAAAGATCGCAACTAAACCGTCCTGTTCAATGTCTGATAAGACAGACATCAAATCGTCTGTATTGGTTATTTGGAAAACAAAAGCATTTCTACGGAAAACAACTGTCTCAAAGTATCACATCTTATACGTGATAATAAAAGTTGGTTTGATCACATCCGTAGCATGAAAACATCTAAAACAAAATTTTTTAAAAAAAAGTTAAAATTTTCAAACTTTTTTTTAAAAAAATAGTTAAAATTTTCAAAGATTTTTAAAATAAATAGCTAAAATTGTCTAATATTTCGAACATCAGCAAAATAGATTTTCCATGACACAAAATGGACATCAAATTAACAAAATTCTGATTTGATTTGATTTTTTTTTATTTTTGACTAACTGAATTAGGTCCATAAAAATCTCGAGACCTAGACGAGTGCCAAATTTATATGTCAAAATTAAATGTTGTTTACCTTGCAAGGATGGGATCAAATTGCGCGAGGTGGCTCGGCGGAGACTTTCATCACGGTGTCGTAATATTAAAACAGACTAGAAATAAATAAATAAATAAATGAATGAACTTGTTAAGATTTTATACGAAATCGGGTTGTAGATTGGTTTGTAGCTTTATTCGAGACGATTACCCACAGTCATAGGTGAAATCCATCCGTGTTTGATGCTCAATTTGGCAGAAATACTCATAACAAACAACCGCCATTTCCCACAAGCTGACTGGTAGCGATCAATCCCGCAGCATTCCCGCAATTAGAATTTTCATGTTTGATTTTGAGTTTAAAAACTCGTATAATAAACACATATTTTTAATAAGTATTTTTGTTTTTTTATAATTTAAATTAATGAGATCGGTTTAATAAATTGATCGCATTTAAACCTTGATATTAGTTTCGTATTACGCCACTAATTGGCGCTGCAACTTGGAAGCGCAGAATGTTGCCATTTGCTTCTTCAATTTGAATTAATTAATTATTCCAGTGTAAATTTTCCAATTTTAATCAATTCTCCCTCAACTTATTGTCCAATAAAAAAAAATAGTAATCAACCTTGAAATTACCATTTTTAATGTTTGACAGCACGCTCTGGTTGCAGAATATGAAAAGTGCAGTCTTTCACCATTGATTTCTCCCGTGCATGATATCTAATACTCCATATAGGAATCAATGTTGTTCCTGGTTGTTCGGTACCACAATTAAAAATAATATTTGTGCGAACAGGCCTGTTTCTTCTATTCAGGGATTGCCTTTGAAAATTCATTGTACTACAAACAGATCTATAGTGTATTAAAAATTTTCATTCTCATTTTAACAAATACAGAGTACGCCAGAGCAATATACACACAAAAAAATGTTTACACAAAAAAATGTTTACACAAAACCTGTATCTTCTCAGTAAGCGTGAACAGATTTCGTATATACATTTTTCTGGCAAACTATATATTGCTCAATGGCTCCTGGCATTAGGGTCAAGTACATGGAAGATGTAAGCATATTTCTTTGCAAAATATTATTGATTTTTACTGTCCAGACGAAACATGATCATAGTTATTAGTAATAACTATGTTCATGACTTTGAAAACATTATAATGGTTGGTTTTCTGACATTCAACTGGTGATTAGTTATAATCAAGTCTTTGTGATAAATTATTTAAGTTGTCATTAATTTTAAATTACTCTTTCAACAGACACAACATCAATATACTGCATTGCAGTGGCAATACGAACAGATCAAGTGCCGCAGTTCCATTAATCGCAACTTCAAACTGTAAGTACAGAAAGCTAATCAAAAAAATTGACATCTTAAGAGTTCACAAGAATTAGAAAATTGGTGACCTGTAATCTGTTGTCTAGGAGTCGGAGTTCCCTTGTTTAACCTACAAGCTGGCTGTGGCTCTTGGGCACGCCACACAGCAACCAACAGGGAGGTTATCCCCATGGGTGAAGGGGTCAGTACGCTTTACTGTTTTGCCGTAATAACCTCGGTCCATGCAGCTGCTCATGGAGGCTGTGGTGGGTCCAGTAAGCAGTGTGTGTCAGTGACGCAAGTCACCCTTGGGTGGCCAAGTGGTTATACCTTGTTCGCACCAGAAAGTTTGGGCTAGCCCAAACTTTAAATCTAGTTCTGGCCTGATATTAGCTTAAAAAGTTCAGGCTAAAGCGTTCGCACCAAAAAGCAAAAAGCCACGTATCTAGGCTAGCATGCAGCCAATAGACAACCAACTGACCAGGTTACGCATGGAATTGTGGGAAGTGACCTTGGCAGTTATCTAGTTCTTTGGCAATTATCTAGTTCACACAAATGGATTAGAATTACCTAGTTTAACAATTTTTAAACTAGATAATTTTGGGCTAGATGCGTTCGCACCAACTACCAGAACTAGATTTAAACTTTGGGCTATTAATTTCCACTATTACTACTTTGACACAAAAAAAATTTGTGAAAAATTAATCAAGGAGAATAATTCAAAAATGCAGTTATGCTTAAACGCATACTTGATGAATCATGTTCATAACCAAAGTTGTTCAAAAGATAGAACAAGCATTTGCTGAAATATATTTTAAGGTGAGGCACAAAAAATTATGAACACATGGGATTTGTTTGTTTTGAGGTCATCTCATTATTTTATTGTTTTCTAACATTTTCAAAACCATGACCATAACCATGAAACCTTGTTTTTGAACATGGAAACCTTTAATTTTCGTCGTAATCAACTAAAATAAAAAAAATACCTAGATTCAAAAAATTATGAACCATAGGTTTCCAATGATGTATGACAATGTAGGCAATGATTTAGTACCATTTAATATCCAATAAAGTTACCCTACTTTAAGATAACTATGTACACCCTGTCTGACATGGAATTAATTAATGATTTTAATGTGGAAATGGGAATTTCATCCTATGCTGCCAAATTGATACCCTACTAGTAGTAGCTGAAAAAGTCTCTCTTAGTGTAATTGCAAGTCGGTTGAACAGAGCAAGGTCTACCGTAACACAATAGATCAATGGCAAAAGTAGTTTGACTGGGAGAAAGAAGTGTGGCGGGAGAAAAAGTAAACTGAAACAATATGATCTGCGACGTATTTTCCATTTGGCTGTAAATAAAAATCAGTTTGATCGAAAAATTGCTAGTGAATAGAGTGTAAATGTATCAAAAACTACAGTTACTCGAGATTTGAAGAAGAATGACAATTGTAAGTAGATGAAAAAGAAGGCAAAACCATTCCTGAAAAAGAAGCAAAAAGAAGACAGATTAAAGTGTGCCAAAAAATATCAAACTGGGATGCAGAATAGAGAAAAATAATTTTCAGTGATAAAAAAGTTCAACCTTAATAGCCCAGATGGCAAAAAACACTATTGGCTTAATTTACATGAAGAAGAGGAGTATTTTTCAAAGGTGGAGGAATTGTGATGATATGGAGTGGTTTCAATTTTAAGAAAAAACATCTTTAGCCTTAATTTCTGGAAGGATGTATGCAAATGCATATCAGGACATACTACAGAAACATTTACGTCCCTACAAAACTTGACTCAAAGGCAGAAAAGCCACCTTTCAGCAAGACAATGGCCCAGTCCACAAAGCTGCAGCTACTTTTCCTCATTAAAATCACTAATTAATTCCATTTCAGACAGGGTGTACATAGTCATCTTAAGGGTAACTTTGTTGGGTATTAAATGGTACTAAATCATTGCCTACATTGTCATAAATCATTGTAAACCTACTGTTCATAATTTTTTGAACCTACGTATTTTTTCATTTTAGTTGATTACGACGAAAATTAAGAGTTTCCATGTTCAAAAACAAGGTTTCATGGTTATGGTCATGGTTTTGAAAATGTTAGAAAACAATAAAATAATGAGATGACCTCAAAACAAACAAATCCCATGTGTTCATAATTTTTTGTGCCTCACCCTTATAAACCTATACTGAAATTACAATGTTATTTATGATTAACGATTCAAATAACTTCCTGCCCTGTGTTCCTCTTGCATGTGTACTGTGCAATGACAACAAAAAACAATTTATTATGAATTTCAATTTACAGGTCTATTTTTATGAAAATATGGCGATAAAAATATACCAAATGGGTGAACACAAACTGATTCGACCATTTGAACGAATCCAACAACGTCGACAAAGAAAAATGCAACAACTCGTTGCCAATGTGATGGCAGAGCAATCGGAGATGCCAGCATTTTTCAAATCGATGAAGAAGATTTCAAAAAAGAAAAAGAAAATGTCCATTCTATTATTTACATTGCTCATTGTAGATTTGACAGTGTGTGTTTTTCAAACGGGAGAACGGATTTGGCATTACATGAGCGAACCAACAACAGTTGATGCGTACTTCATTGAAACCAGTCATGGTGATTTTCCAAATGTTTATATTTACCCAGAATCAACGCAAGAATATCAAAATTTCCATTTCCAAAACGAACAAAAACTAAATATCAAAAACAAACAGAACAAATACATTTTAAACCTGTGTCAAGGATCTTACGCACTGGAATTTGGTAAATATAAATACACTCTTCAAGAGATGGTAAAATATTTGCATACAACTAGTTACATATCTGATGCATATTTTTCAATGGTAAATTTTCATTTCTTTATTATTTTTTAACAAGCAATAAGAAAATATCTTTGCAGAGAAAATCACGCAGCAACTTGACAATTCAAAACCTCCTTAATCTTGAACGGCCAGTTGGTAAAATTTCAAGCCGTAAGTTAGAAAACTAGATAAATGCAAATCCACGTTTATTATTGTAAAATTCCTTTTTATTTAGCATTACTTCAATTTGGAAATGTTAATTACAAGATGGTCATCAAACTAAAATTTCCTGAAGGTTGTTGGGATTTTAAAGTAAGTGTTGTGTTTTTTTGCCAAAATTATAAAATATTTTTGCTTATATCATCGTATATTGATATTAAAATCAAACTATTTTGCAGATTAACAGAACTGCTTTTATAAACCTTATATTTTTATAGAAATTTAAATTTATTTTAGTTCAGGAGACAAAATGGTCATTACCGTACTGCCTCATTTAAACGCCCGTTTCATTCAGACGCCGGGCTCGAATACAAACGCCGGGCGGCGTTTATTGCACCGCGCGCCGCCCCAAACCGACTTTACCGGGGGGGGGGGGGGGGGGGGGGGGGGGGGTCAGCCCAAAAAAAAATTTTAATAAAGCAGTACGGTACTTAAGTATTGCAATAACAATTTATTACAATGGAAAGTTGTGATGGCAACTGTAAATAATTGTAATTTTTAAATCCGATTAAAAGTGTTCTATTTCTTCTCTAAATTTAAAGCTATTAATTCATCCGTCGCCAGTAGCGCATCTTACATATGAAGGTGGTGTTAAGATTCGAATAAAAATTTATAGACGAGATAGCAGCCGTATACTAGTATATCTAAGTACCATTGCTATGTCGAATGTGCAAAAGGTAAGAATAATTTATCAATTGAACACACAATAAAATAACAAAACTCAACGGGCCAGAGAAATCTGAAGAATTTATGTGCTTATTTATCAGTCACCATTTTGACTATACTCTTGTTCGACTCAAAAGGGTGCCCTTCTCCCATTGGCCGAGCCGCATTACTACTAACCCCAGTCTGTATTACTACCACTAGGAGAAGTAGTTTTTATTTTTATTATGTTTTGTGATTGCTATTACCATTTAAGTTGATATAATTTTGATTATTTTTATAAAGAAATGTTATCTCCTTTTCGGAAATAACATTTCTATGCACATATAACTGAAAAACTGTTTATCGGTTATTATGTCTGGAAAAACAAGTTTGAATTTTTGGCCGTTGCCTAGGCAATCGATTACAGTGTCTGTACATTGTAATGCATTTCTGGTGTTTGGGTCTACATTTTTGGATCACTACACCAGTGATACGGCTCGGCCAATGGGAGAAGAGCATCCTTTTGAATCGAACAAGAGTATAGAGTAGAGATTGTTGGAGGAAGCAATAGCTCAACAATAGAAGTTTTAATCAGTTACAAAGTAATTAAATTTTCAAAATCATCAGGTCTCTCTGGCTCACCCTGTATAATGTCAAACTGCACTAGCCGTCAAATTTACATTGTAAAACTGACATGAAAAAGAAATTTGAAAATGGTTGCCAATCCACACACCCAAAAGAAAATCCTTCCTTTTTTTACACTATGTGCTTCACTCTATGTTGACTTTTAGACTTCTAAACTCTATGTTTAGAAAGTCTCATGAAACGGTCATGTCCGTCTGTCCGTCCGTCCGTCCGTCGTCAACGATTCCGCAAAAACTATAGCAGCTAGAGTGAAACGGACAACGGCATTAAGTCGAGCATACCTATATTAGTATCCTAAGGTATTTTCAGATTTCTCCGACCTCCGGTTGAATTAATAAACCGGTTTTAGTGCACTTTTAGCGGTGTATTCCATGAAAATTACAGAAATGACGTCATTATGACAAAGTCATTTCCGTCATTTTCATGGAAGACGGTTCACACTTGCGGATACGCCGCGGATACGTTGCATCCGGGGTTTGCTGCAAATGAGCTGTGATTGGCTGCAAAATAAAATCGAACTAGAAATATTTTCTAGTTTTCCGCGCGATTAATTTCCCGATTGTAGCATATCATATCAAATTTTGGTGGGATTTTGTTTGTTGTTGCTTTATATTGGCAAAAAAAATTTTTTTTTTTAATTACTTTATTTTCTATTATTTCGGTGTTTTATTTAGGGACAAAATGACAGGGTTTAGAAGTCTAATGTGTAATGCTTCCCTGCATTACAAATCCCAGCTTGTTTCCAATGATCTGTCTCCCGTAAATTGAAGTGAGATGAATTTCGAGCAAGCTCGTTTTGAAGCTACATCAGTTTGGTCGGTGTGCTTGCATGCCCTGACTTCAAGCTCACAAGGTCCAAAGTCCAACTACCGGTACCGCTAGTCATTCTCAAGCAACTTGTCTAATTTAACTAAAACGAAAATTAACGTTCACTGATATAAACACTAAAGGCCGTGAAATTAAATACAACTAATCTTATCATGTGTAAATTCTCCTTCAGATATTTTAATTTGAGTAACATTCACAATATTAATTTCTTTCAGTATAACTTTGTCAACACAAAACGAAATCCATGCGACAACAATTTAATTGGCTGCTTGCATCCTTGTCTCTTGAAAAAAATTAAGTGCAGGTACACGTGTTTTAATAACACATCATTCCCTAAAATTACTCTGAGCAAGATTTACAATCTGTGGTAAATTTTGTGACCAGTTTCCGGATTTTTATTTATTTATTTATTTATTCATGAAAATATTTAGTTAGAAAACTTCTATTTTGGAATTCGTAAACCCTTTCAGTGTAAACTGCAAAATCCAATAATTCCACTCTGAATAGCAAAATTGTGTAACTGTAGTGCCAGTGTGAGACAATGAATTAACGAACAAAATAACAAAAAAGTTGCCTGTGTAGAAAATAACTGCACATTTAAACTGGCATGTAAGTAAGGGGTTTCATAAATGATGCACTGAAAGCGCTGAAGTGATTATTCCAATAATCACAATCGCTCTATTATTGAAGACCCACGCTAGGTTCAATTGATTATACTACTGTCACATGACTTCCGGTTATGTTATGTTATGTTTTAAGCATGAAAAGCTCCTTTTTCAGTGATTATAAATAAGTGCGGAAACGCTGAAGCGATTATTCATGTGATTGGCCCACGCAAGTCACATGATAATCGCTTCAGCAGAATAATCGTCATAATCGCTTCAGCGCCTTCAGCGCATCATTTATGAAACCCCCTAGTGTAATTTTAACCAACTAAAGAGCAGTTAAGAAAACGTTGCTGGTAGAAAAGAATCATAGACATTTAGTAACCCAAAACAAAATGTCTGCTTCGTTCTCCGATATAAAGTAACTTGCCATCCTTTTTTGGCAATTAATTACTCCATACTTTTCTGGTGGTCCCTTAATCATGTGAACGTTGAAATTGCTCGACTGAAGGTTGTGTCGGACTATCTAAATGATGGCTGATAGTCTGCTTTCAGTATGTGGGCATGCGCGCACCATTTACGCAGTAAAACAACTGCAACTGCAACAACTTAAATTTTAAACTCACTTTTCAAATACAGCTATTTGTATTGCCCTATGAATCCCACGTGTATGTATCAATTTTCAATTTGTCAACAACCAACACAAAGTAACTCAACTTATTTTTTAGATCTCCATTTTACGAAACGACAGACCTACCGGAATGCAACGCCACTTACCTAAGACAGCAATATCAAATGTGGACAAAATTTATCCATACAACAAAACTTAGAAATCATTGCAAATGTGCCGATTCATGCGAAGTGACAAAACTAAGCATACGCTATGAAACATTGAATATTCATCAGTCTGAGTATGCTCTGGAAGTTATCGTTGTCAATAATCATGTCCGAACCTTGCAAGAACATGTTTCCTATGACATCATCTCTTTACTGTGCGACCTTGGTGGAAACGTTGGACTCTATTTTGGAATGTCTTGCTTAACAATCATCCAAATATTTGTTCACGGCTGCAGAATGCCCTTTATGAAGTTCAGAAAAATAACAAAGGCAAATTCCAAGTTGAAACACAAAATTCAAACAATTCTTGAAAAACATCAGAACACCACGCGAAAAAAATCGTCCGTGCAGCAGAAACTGAAAAACTCACTTTTCCTAATTCTGATCCTCATGTCGTTTTACAATGTTTACAATCAAATTGCTACATATTTTGATTTTCGACTCGTCAAAACTGTTAGTCTCGTGAGAGATGACATTATCCAGTTTCCACTTATTGTCGCTTGTTTCGATCATGGTAATATAAATTTCTATAAGCAGAAGTTAGCAGAAGAACTTGGTACAGATTGCTCCAATTCTCAACTTTTTGACTTACTCCACCCTAAATCTCGATACGTAAACAATTCATTGAAATTATGGGAAGATTCTAGAGAGGTTAATGGAGAGTACAGAGAGGAGGTGGTAGGCGGATTTGACAAGACTACCCAAGTAAGCAATTGAAATTTTAAAATCGCACACAACTAATATAAATAATCTTATTACGTGATCTATGACATCATCCCATTCCTTAATATCCCCATTCAACCCTGTTTCTTAACTTGTGTTTGGAAGGAGAGTGGAGAGCACTATGCAAATCACAGAAAATTAATTTCATGAAATTATTGCATTGTAGAATGCAGTCATTTCATTTGATTGGCTGTAATCGAAATTTTACCTTTAACGATTTCTTAGCATTAACTGCTTAAGTGCTACCGGGTGGCCCACATAAAAGCGGCCTGAAAATGTGTGTATGTAATATTATGAGGCCGCTTTTATGTTGGCCACCCGGTATAACTGCAACAAGTGCTTGGTACACTGTTCATTTCCAAGGTGCCAGAAATCAGCATCTTTAAAACCTAAGTGGAAACAAAAGTGCTTGATCAGGATCATAAAAAAGTTGTGAATGCAAAACACAATTTGGTAATCTGGGCTTGGAAATTACTTTTACAAATGATTTCTTTTCCAGTATGAAAATGCAGATCCCAAAATTGTGAACATATCATATTTGACAACACCATTTGGAATGTGCACCGTGATTAAGAAAGGTATAAATCATTACCAAAAATCAAATAAGTTCTTTCACTGATAAATTTTTACAGTTGAAGAGTCATTTTTTCCAAAGAATAACACTTTCATTATTTACTCTACAAGGTTTCTTCGAAAATGCAAAGAATATGACCCAGTGAGATGTCTTGTGAATTAACATTTCATTCAGATGTTTATTATTATTTCTTTGTACTCATTGCAGGTCTTCTTTCTGCCGAAAAATCAACTTTTCCACTCCAAACACATTTTTTTTTTACGTGCAACCTCCTTCGGCATTAAAATCGATCTGTCGCGTCTAACGGTAGAAGTTTTGCACACGCTAAAATATATCAGTGCCATTTGCTAAATTAGTTATTTTCAGCTTATTCGCATAAACACTCCCAAAAGTCCCTGTCAAACGAATGAACGTGCTACCGAATGTGAACAGAAATGTTTTAGAATGAAGCTTGACCAGCAGTCAGTCCAATGCAAGTGAGTTTCTATTAATTCAACATCTATACATTAATCATCAGGAATCTGTCTGTCTGTCTGTTTGTCCGACCTCTCTCTCCTCCGAAAATAGTGATAAACAGATTTCAAATCCAAAAAGTACATCCGACAATTCTTAGCACAGAGATCAGGGCTGGCTACTTTTCGGATTAAGTGCATTAAAAACATTAGTATTAATATTAAAAATAATACTTCACAATACTGTTAGTAACCGTTTGCACAAGTTTTTAGAAATATTTACTACTTTTACTATTGCATAATAAAATATTCAAAAATTTAAACCGAAAATAAAAACTAAGAATCACTTGTGACCCACAATAACTAATTTTTAAATATAAAAAGAAAAAAATGAAAGTTTTTTTTTCCATTTACTTAATCCTGTAGCGCAGCGTTTCCCAAACGGTGAGGCGCGAGCTGATTTTTGATGGGGCGCGACGCATCGCTCACAAAAATTATTTTTGAAAAATTTTAACAATCAAACTAATTTATAGACATAATGCCCTCCTCCTAGAATAGTGCACTTGTCTTGTCGTCTAGAAGAGTCTATTCTATCTAGACAATACACAACTGCCAAATTCAAATCCATTTCAGTTAGGGTGCTCAATTCTATTATGGATAAATGGCTAATAAATAAGCCTTCATGCTCATAAAATTACTAGTATATGTAAAATTGTATAAAATTGTATGCAATATTATATAAAAATTTCTTTTTTCTTTTTAGTAGTTCATTTTTGAAAAATTTAATGCACCGGTAGATGAAGTGGGGCGCGGAAGATTGCCTTGCTTAAAAATGGGGCGCAATGCTAAAAAGTTTGGGAACCCCTGCTGTAGCACACGTTTGTCCTATGTTTAGCATTCGTTTTGCATAGTTTTAGCACAAGTAACTATCTACAAATCGACGAGTTTAGCCAAAAATCGACATATTAAGCCAAAAATTTACATTTTTCCACCAACATGGACCCAAGTGCGCTAGATTGCGCGCATAACTGTTATTAAAATCTGACCAAAAATAGGATTTTGTGACAAATTTTTGTCTTAAACTGTTTATCTGATAGAATGAGCGAGATTGCTAGCATTACTTTGTACGACCAAAGCATCAAAGACTATGATTTTAACTTACAAACTGCTAAGTTTAATTCATTTTTAAATAATAGAAATGCAGTCACACTAATCATGATATACTATTAGATTACCATTTATGGAAAACAGTTCGTTGCCTTATTGTGAAGATCACATAACAGCTAAGAAAACTACCAGACAATATTTGGAGAGTCAATTCAAAACAAATCCCCAGAAAGACTGTTCCTGCGCACCACGTTGTGAAGAAACCATATTCATTCCTTCAATAATTAAACGTGAGGACCGCCGTTTTATAATATTCACTATGGACAGCAACATCCGAGAAGTAATAGAAGAACAGAAAGTAATTTCCATTGTCAAATTACTCTGCCAAATCGGATCAATTTTTGGTATTTTGACCGGTCTCTCGATATTTTCTCTCATTGAATATTTCATTTGATTCAAAAGTGAACAAAACCACCCTGTAACTTTTCAATCGCTTATATAATTCCATAATTTCACTTTCCACGCACATTTTTCAGGTATTTTATAAAAGTTTTGAAAAAAACACCAATTTAGACCAACTAACATCCATAGTTTCATTTGAAATTTGAAAATAATTGACTCATTTCCAATGTTGAAACTTCAATAGTTTTAAAAACAAAACAACGAAAAAGCTTTACTGCGTTATGATTTATGCAAAAACAAATATGGCAGCTTATTCAATGCAACAACTTGTGTAATCTATTTAAGAAACAGGAAACATTGCAAGCAGACACATCAGTGCACACTATATTGATCACATTCTCAAATACACTAAATACACTAGTTGAGTTATCTTTAACATTTAACCTCTAAAAGCACATTGACAAACCAGTTGCATTCGAACACTTGTTTAATCAAATAATTACATTTAAACTTGTTTGTATATAAATGTAAAATGTAAAATCTTTCATCTAAAACAATATACTTTAACTACAACTGTTTTAGTATCTGATATCAACGTTTCAAATGCACTTTCTCTCTTCGTTCCTGAAGCGCCTCTGCTGGGAATGGCCTGGTATTGTATAAGTATTGAAAATGTAAGCAAAAAGTAAGACAGAAAGCATTCTCTACATAATTGCATAATTTTTATTAATTGTGGCAAAAAACACCAATTTCGACCAACTAAAATAATTTAATTTGAAATTTGAAAATCATTTAATCGCAAAAACTGCAAATAATATTCACAAAAGTAGAGTTAAGTTACAAAAGCACATACGGCGGCTCCATCAATGCATGTCGCTTACTAAAAGCACATTATTCACAAAGTAATTTTAACCTCAGCCTCGAACAAAATTTCAAAAACTTTAAATGTATTTCGTCTCGTGTGAACTAAATTGTAAAATGAATTCTTGTTGTTTCATATCAAAGTTTTAGTTTTAGGTTAACTCATGGTCCCAGTTACTAAACTGCTTCAGTATCTAATATTTTAAAATCTAAATGTTTTAAAATCTAAATATTTTAAATCTAAATGTTTTTAAATCTAAATGTATTTAATCTTATAAGTTATGTATTTAAATGTAAATATGTTTAATGTCCTATGTTTTTAAATGTAAAATCTTTCATCTAAAATTTAACTTTGGCTAACCAGTAGTCGCAGCTACTGAACTCCGTTTCAATGGTTGTTAACAACTTTAAAATACACTCTCTCTCTCTTTTTGTTTCTGAATCGTCTCTGCTAGGAATGGCCTCGGATTCCAACAGAACACATCTCAAATACTTGAAGAGGAGAATACCTTTAGTTGTGCACCTGAAATACACTATTTGTAATATTGTGTAAATCGTAGAAATAAACCTAATGATAGAAAAAAAAAGACCAACTACCTTGTTTTATTGTTGAAATTTGGCAGGCTGGACCTAATCTCCTCGACGATCAATAATAACAGAGAATTTGAAATCTGTCTTAATTATGGACACAACAGGGTACGGGCAAGCTTGTTAATCGATTTATTTTATTGGATAAAATTAAGATAATTAACTCACTTGACAAAGATAAAAAATCATCCGTCACGAGAAGTTAGTGCATCAATAACTGATTCATGCGGGCAAAGATCGCAACTAAACCGTCCTGTTCAATGTCTGATAAGACAGACATCAAATCGTCTGTATTGGTTATTTGGAAAACAAAAGCATTTCTACGGAAAACAACTGTCTCAAAGTATCACATCTTATACGTGATAATAAAAGTTGGTTTGATCACATCCGTAGCATGAAAACATCTAAAACAAAATTTTTTAAAAAAAAGTTAAAATTTTCAAACTTTTTTTTAAAAAAATAGTTAAAATTTTCAAAGATTTTTAAAATAAATAGCTAAAATTGTCTAATATTTCGAACATCAGCAAAATAGATTTTCCATGACACAAAATGGACATCAAATTAACAAAATTCTGATTTGATTTGATTTTTTTTTATTTTTGACTAACTGAATTAGGTCCATAAAAATCTCGAGACCTAGACGAGTGCCAAATTTATATGTCAAAATTAAATGTTGTTTACCTTGCAAGGATGGGATCAAATTGCGCGAGGTGGCTCGGCGGAGACTTTCATCACGGTGTCGTAATATTAAAACAGACTAGAAATAAATAAATAAATAAATGAATGAACTTGTTAAGATTTTATACGAAATCGGGTTGTAGATTGGTTTGTAGCTTTATTCGAGACGATTACCCACAGTCATAGGTGAAATCCATCCGTGTTTGATGCTCAATTTGGCAGAAATACTCATAACAAACAACCGCCATTTCCCACAAGCTGACTGGTAGCGATCAATCCCGCAGCATTCCCGCAATTAGAATTTTCATGTTTGATTTTGAGTTTAAAAACTCGTATAATAAACACATATTTTTAATAAGTATTTTTGTTTTTTTATAATTTAAATTAATGAGATCGGTTTAATAAATTGATCGCATTTAAACCTTGATATTAGTTTCGTATTACGCCACTAATTGGCGCTGCAACTTGGAAGCGCAGAATGTTGCCATTTGCTTCTTCAATTTGAATTAATTAATTATTCCAGTGTAAATTTTCCAATTTTAATCAATTCTCCCTCAACTTATTGTCCAATAAAAAAAAATAGTAATCAACCTTGAAATTACCATTTTTAATGTTTGACAGCACGCTCTGGTTGCAGAATATGAAAAGTGCAGTCTTTCACCATTGATTTCTCCCGTGCATGATATCTAATACTCCATATAGGAATCAATGTTGTTCCTGGTTGTTCGGTACCACAATTAAAAATAATATTTGTGCGAACAGGCCTGTTTCTTCTATTCAGGGATTGCCTTTGAAAATTCATTGTACTACAAACAGATCTATAGTGTATTAAAAATTTTCATTCTCATTTTAACAAATACAGAGTACGCCAGAGCAATATACACACAAAAAAATGTTTACACAAAAAAATGTTTACACAAAACCTGTATCTTCTCAGTAAGCGTGAACAGATTTCGTATATACATTTTTCTGGCAAACTATATATTGCTCAATGGCTCCTGGCATTAGGGTCAAGTACATGGAAGATGTAAGCATATTTCTTTGCAAAATATTATTGATTTTTACTGTCCAGACGAAACATGATCATAGTTATTAGTAATAACTATGTTCATGACTTTGAAAACATTATAATGGTTGGTTTTCTGACATTCAACTGGTGATTAGTTATAATCAAGTCTTTGTGATAAATTATTTAAGTTGTCATTAATTTTAAATTACTCTTTCAACAGACACAACATCAATATACTGCATTGCAGTGGCAATACGAACAGATCAAGTGCCGCAGTTCCATTAATCGCAACTTCAAACTGTAAGTACAGAAAGCTAATCAAAAAAATTGACATCTTAAGAGTTCACAAGAATTAGAAAATTGGTGACCTGTAATCTGTTGTCTAGGAGTCGGAGTTCCCTTGTTTAACCTACAAGCTGGCTGTGGCTCTTGGGCACGCCACACAGCAACCAACAGGGAGGTTATCCCCATGGGTGAAGGGGTCAGTACGCTTTACTGTTTTGCCGTAATAACCTCGGTCCATGCAGCTGCTCATGGAGGCTGTGGTGGGTCCAGTAAGCAGTGTGTGTCAGTGACGCAAGTCACCCTTGGGTGGCCAAGTGGTTATACCTTGTTCGCACCAGAAAGTTTGGGCTAGCCCAAACTTTAAATCTAGTTCTGGCCTGATATTAGCTTAAAAAGTTCAGGCTAAAGCGTTCGCACCAAAAAGCAAAAAGCCACGTATCTAGGCTAGCATGCAGCCAATAGACAACCAACTGACCAGGTTACGCATGGAATTGTGGGAAGTGACCTTGGCAGTTATCTAGTTCTTTGGCAATTATCTAGTTCACACAAATGGATTAGAATTACCTAGTTTAACAATTTTTAAACTAGATAATTTTGGGCTAGATGCGTTCGCACCAACTACCAGAACTAGATTTAAACTTTGGGCTATTAATTTCCACTATTACTACTTTGACACAAAAAAAATTTGTGAAAAATTAATCAAGGAGAATAATTCAAAAATGCAGTTATGCTTAAACGCATACTTGATGAATCATGTTCATAACCAAAGTTGTTCAAAAGATAGAACAAGCATTTGCTGAAATATATTTTAAGGTGAGGCACAAAAAATTATGAACACATGGGATTTGTTTGTTTTGAGGTCATCTCATTATTTTATTGTTTTCTAACATTTTCAAAACCATGACCATAACCATGAAACCTTGTTTTTGAACATGGAAACCTTTAATTTTCGTCGTAATCAACTAAAATAAAAAAAATACCTAGATTCAAAAAATTATGAACCATAGGTTTCCAATGATGTATGACAATGTAGGCAATGATTTAGTACCATTTAATATCCAATAAAGTTACCCTACTTTAAGATAACTATGTACACCCTGTCTGACATGGAATTAATTAATGATTTTAATGTGGAAATGGGAATTTCATCCTATGCTGCCAAATTGATACCCTACTAGTAGTAGCTGAAAAAGTCTCTCTTAGTGTAATTGCAAGTCGGTTGAACAGAGCAAGGTCTACCGTAACACAATAGATCAATGGCAAAAGTAGTTTGACTGGGAGAAAGAAGTGTGGCGGGAGAAAAAGTAAACTGAAACAATATGATCTGCGACGTATTTTCCATTTGGCTGTAAATAAAAATCAGTTTGATCGAAAAATTGCTAGTGAATAGAGTGTAAATGTATCAAAAACTACAGTTACTCGAGATTTGAAGAAGAATGACAATTGTAAGTAGATGAAAAAGAAGGCAAAACCATTCCTGAAAAAGAAGCAAAAAGAAGACAGATTAAAGTGTGCCAAAAAATATCAAACTGGGATGCAGAATAGAGAAAAATAATTTTCAGTGATAAAAAAGTTCAACCTTAATAGCCCAGATGGCAAAAAACACTATTGGCTTAATTTACATGAAGAAGAGGAGTATTTTTCAAAGGTGGAGGAATTGTGATGATATGGAGTGGTTTCAATTTTAAGAAAAAACATCTTTAGCCTTAATTTCTGGAAGGATGTATGCAAATGCATATCAGGACATACTACAGAAACATTTACGTCCCTACAAAACTTGACTCAAAGGCAGAAAAGCCACCTTTCAGCAAGACAATGGCCCAGTCCACAAAGCTGCAGCTACTTTTCCTCATTAAAATCACTAATTAATTCCATTTCAGACAGGGTGTACATAGTCATCTTAAGGGTAACTTTGTTGGGTATTAAATGGTACTAAATCATTGCCTACATTGTCATAAATCATTGTAAACCTACTGTTCATAATTTTTTGAACCTACGTATTTTTTCATTTTAGTTGATTACGACGAAAATTAAGAGTTTCCATGTTCAAAAACAAGGTTTCATGGTTATGGTCATGGTTTTGAAAATGTTAGAAAACAATAAAATAATGAGATGACCTCAAAACAAACAAATCCCATGTGTTCATAATTTTTTGTGCCTCACCCTTATAAACCTATACTGAAATTACAATGTTATTTATGATTAACGATTCAAATAACTTCCTGCCCTGTGTTCCTCTTGCATGTGTACTGTGCAATGACAACAAAAAACAATTTATTATGAATTTCAATTTACAGGTCTATTTTTATGAAAATATGGCGATAAAAATATACCAAATGGGTGAACACAAACTGATTCGACCATTTGAACGAATCCAACAACGTCGACAAAGAAAAATGCAACAACTCGTTGCCAATGTGATGGCAGAGCAATCGGAGATGCCAGCATTTTTCAAATCGATGAAGAAGATTTCAAAAAAGAAAAAGAAAATGTCCATTCTATTATTTACATTGCTCATTGTAGATTTGACAGTGTGTGTTTTTCAAACGGGAGAACGGATTTGGCATTACATGAGCGAACCAACAACAGTTGATGCGTACTTCATTGAAACCAGTCATGGTGATTTTCCAAATGTTTATATTTACCCAGAATCAACGCAAGAATATCAAAATTTCCATTTCCAAAACGAACAAAAACTAAATATCAAAAACAAACAGAACAAATACATTTTAAACCTGTGTCAAGGATCTTACGCACTGGAATTTGGTAAATATAAATACACTCTTCAAGAGATGGTAAAATATTTGCATACAACTAGTTACATATCTGATGCATATTTTTCAATGGTAAATTTTCATTTCTTTATTATTTTTTAACAAGCAATAAGAAAATATCTTTGCAGAGAAAATCACGCAGCAACTTGACAATTCAAAACCTCCTTAATCTTGAACGGCCAGTTGGTAAAATTTCAAGCCGTAAGTTAGAAAACTAGATAAATGCAAATCCACGTTTATTATTGTAAAATTCCTTTTTATTTAGCATTACTTCAATTTGGAAATGTTAATTACAAGATGGTCATCAAACTAAAATTTCCTGAAGGTTGTTGGGATTTTAAAGTAAGTGTTGTGTTTTTTTGCCAAAATTATAAAATATTTTTGCTTATATCATCGTATATTGATATTAAAATCAAACTATTTTGCAGATTAACAGAACTGCTTTTATAAACCTTATATTTTTATAGAAATTTAAATTTATTTTAGTTCAGGAGACAAAATGGTCATTACCGTACTGCCTCATTTAAACGCCCGTTTCATTCAGACGCCGGGCTCGAATACAAACGCCGGGCGGCGTTTATTGCACCGCGCGCCGCCCCAAACCGACTTTACCGGGGGGGGGGGGGGGGGGGGGGGGGGGGGTCAGCCCAAAAAAAAATTTTAATAAAGCAGTACGGTACTTAAGTATTGCAATAACAATTTATTACAATGGAAAGTTGTGATGGCAACTGTAAATAATTGTAATTTTTAAATCCGATTAAAAGTGTTCTATTTCTTCTCTAAATTTAAAGCTATTAATTCATCCGTCGCCAGTAGCGCATCTTACATATGAAGGTGGTGTTAAGATTCGAATAAAAATTTATAGACGAGATAGCAGCCGTATACTAGTATATCTAAGTACCATTGCTATGTCGAATGTGCAAAAGGTAAGAATAATTTATCAATTGAACACACAATAAAATAACAAAACTCAACGGGCCAGAGAAATCTGAAGAATTTATGTGCTTATTTATCAGTCACCATTTTGACTATACTCTTGTTCGACTCAAAAGGGTGCCCTTCTCCCATTGGCCGAGCCGCATTACTACTAACCCCAGTCTGTATTACTACCACTAGGAGAAGTAGTTTTTATTTTTATTATGTTTTGTGATTGCTATTACCATTTAAGTTGATATAATTTTGATTATTTTTATAAAGAAATGTTATCTCCTTTTCGGAAATAACATTTCTATGCACATATAACTGAAAAACTGTTTATCGGTTATTATGTCTGGAAAAACAAGTTTGAATTTTTGGCCGTTGCCTAGGCAATCGATTACAGTGTCTGTACATTGTAATGCATTTCTGGTGTTTGGGTCTACATTTTTGGATCACTACACCAGTGATACGGCTCGGCCAATGGGAGAAGAGCATCCTTTTGAATCGAACAAGAGTATAGAGTAGAGATTGTTGGAGGAAGCAATAGCTCAACAATAGAAGTTTTAATCAGTTACAAAGTAATTAAATTTTCAAAATCATCAGGTCTCTCTGGCTCACCCTGTATAATGTCAAACTGCACTAGCCGTCAAATTTACATTGTAAAACTGACATGAAAAAGAAATTTGAAAATGGTTGCCAATCCACACACCCAAAAGAAAATCCTTCCTTTTTTTACACTATGTGCTTCACTCTATGTTGACTTTTAGACTTCTAAACTCTATGTTTAGAAAGTCTCATGAAACGGTCATGTCCGTCTGTCCGTCCGTCCGTCCGTCGTCAACGATTCCGCAAAAACTATAGCAGCTAGAGTGAAACGGACAACGGCATTAAGTCGAGCATACCTATATTAGTATCCTAAGGTATTTTCAGATTTCTCCGACCTCCGGTTGAATTAATAAACCGGTTTTAGTGCACTTTTAGCGGTGTATTCCATGAAAATTACAGAAATGACGTCATTATGACAAAGTCATTTCCGTCATTTTCATGGAAGACGGTTCACACTTGCGGATACGCCGCGGATACGTTGCATCCGGGGTTTGCTGCAAATGAGCTGTGATTGGCTGCAAAATAAAATCGAACTAGAAATATTTTCTAGTTTTCCGCGCGATTAATTTCCCGATTGTAGCATATCATATCAAATTTTGGTGGGATTTTGTTTGTTGTTGCTTTATATTGGCAAAAAAAATTTTTTTTTTTAATTACTTTATTTTCTATTATTTCGGTGTTTTATTTAGGGACAAAATGACAGGGTTTAGAAGTCTAATGTGTAATGCTTCCCTGCATTACAAATCCCAGCTTGTTTCCAATGATCTGTCTCCCGTAAATTGAAGTGAGATGAATTTCGAGCAAGCTCGTTTTGAAGCTACATCAGTTTGGTCGGTGTGCTTGCATGCCCTGACTTCAAGCTCACAAGGTCCAAAGTCCAACTACCGGTACCGCTAGTCATTCTCAAGCAACTTGTCTAATTTAACTAAAACGAAAATTAACGTTCACTGATATAAACACTAAAGGCCGTGAAATTAAATACAACTAATCTTATCATGTGTAAATTCTCCTTCAGATATTTTAATTTGAGTAACATTCACAATATTAATTTCTTTCAGTATAACTTTGTCAACACAAAACGAAATCCATGCGACAACAATTTAATTGGCTGCTTGCATCCTTGTCTCTTGAAAAAAATTAAGTGCAGGTACACGTGTTTTAATAACACATCATTCCCTAAAATTACTCTGAGCAAGATTTACAATCTGTGGTAAATTTTGTGACCAGTTTCCGGATTTTTATTTATTTATTTATTTATTCATGAAAATATTTAGTTAGAAAACTTCTATTTTGGAATTCGTAAACCCTTTCAGTGTAAACTGCAAAATCCAATAATTCCACTCTGAATAGCAAAATTGTGTAACTGTAGTGCCAGTGTGAGACAATGAATTAACGAACAAAATAACAAAAAAGTTGCCTGTGTAGAAAATAACTGCACATTTAAACTGGCATGTAAGTAAGGGGTTTCATAAATGATGCACTGAAAGCGCTGAAGTGATTATTCCAATAATCACAATCGCTCTATTATTGAAGACCCACGCTAGGTTCAATTGATTATACTACTGTCACATGACTTCCGGTTATGTTATGTTATGTTTTAAGCATGAAAAGCTCCTTTTTCAGTGATTATAAATAAGTGCGGAAACGCTGAAGCGATTATTCATGTGATTGGCCCACGCAAGTCACATGATAATCGCTTCAGCAGAATAATCGTCATAATCGCTTCAGCGCCTTCAGCGCATCATTTATGAAACCCCCTAGTGTAATTTTAACCAACTAAAGAGCAGTTAAGAAAACGTTGCTGGTAGAAAAGAATCATAGACATTTAGTAACCCAAAACAAAATGTCTGCTTCGTTCTCCGATATAAAGTAACTTGCCATCCTTTTTTGGCAATTAATTACTCCATACTTTTCTGGTGGTCCCTTAATCATGTGAACGTTGAAATTGCTCGACTGAAGGTTGTGTCGGACTATCTAAATGATGGCTGATAGTCTGCTTTCAGTATGTGGGCATGCGCGCACCATTTACGCAGTAAAACAACTGCAACTGCAACAACTTAAATTTTAAACTCACTTTTCAAATACAGCTATTTGTATTGCCCTATGAATCCCACGTGTATGTATCAATTTTCAATTTGTCAACAACCAACACAAAGTAACTCAACTTATTTTTTAGATCTCCATTTTACGAAACGACAGACCTACCGGAATGCAACGCCACTTACCTAAGACAGCAATATCAAATGTGGACAAAATTTATCCATACAACAAAACTTAGAAATCATTGCAAATGTGCCGATTCATGCGAAGTGACAAAACTAAGCATACGCTATGAAACATTGAATATTCATCAGTCTGAGTATGCTCTGGAAGTTATCGTTGTCAATAATCATGTCCGAACCTTGCAAGAACATGTTTCCTATGACATCATCTCTTTACTGTGCGACCTTGGTGGAAACGTTGGACTCTATTTTGGAATGTCTTGCTTAACAATCATCCAAATATTTGTTCACGGCTGCAGAATGCCCTTTATGAAGTTCAGAAAAATAACAAAGGCAAATTCCAAGTTGAAACACAAAATTCAAACAATTCTTGAAAAACATCAGAACACCACGCGAAAAAAATCGTCCGTGCAGCAGAAACTGAAAAACTCACTTTTCCTAATTCTGATCCTCATGTCGTTTTACAATGTTTACAATCAAATTGCTACATATTTTGATTTTCGACTCGTCAAAACTGTTAGTCTCGTGAGAGATGACATTATCCAGTTTCCACTTATTGTCGCTTGTTTCGATCATGGTAATATAAATTTCTATAAGCAGAAGTTAGCAGAAGAACTTGGTACAGATTGCTCCAATTCTCAACTTTTTGACTTACTCCACCCTAAATCTCGATACGTAAACAATTCATTGAAATTATGGGAAGATTCTAGAGAGGTTAATGGAGAGTACAGAGAGGAGGTGGTAGGCGGATTTGACAAGACTACCCAAGTAAGCAATTGAAATTTTAAAATCGCACACAACTAATATAAATAATCTTATTACGTGATCTATGACATCATCCCATTCCTTAATATCCCCATTCAACCCTGTTTCTTAACTTGTGTTTGGAAGGAGAGTGGAGAGCACTATGCAAATCACAGAAAATTAATTTCATGAAATTATTGCATTGTAGAATGCAGTCATTTCATTTGATTGGCTGTAATCGAAATTTTACCTTGAACGATTTCTTAGCATTAACTGCTTAAGTGCTATAACTGCAATAAGTGCTTGGTACACTGTTCATTTCCAAGGTGCCTGAAATCAGCATTTTTTAAACCTAAGTGGAAACAAAAGTGCTTGATCAGGATCATAAAAAAGTTGTGAATGCAAAACACAATTTGGTAATCTGGGCTTGGAAATGCCTTTTACAAATGATTTCTTTTCCAGTTTGAAAATGCAGATCCCAAAATTGTAAACATATCATACTTGTCAACACCATTTGGAATGTGCACCGTGATTAAGAAAGGTAGAAATAATTACCAAAAATCAAATACGTTCTTTCACTGATAAATTTTTACAGTTGAAGAGTCATTTTTTCCAAAGAATAACACTTTCATTATTTGGAGTGGAATTTCTCCTCGAAAATGCAAAGAATATGAACCAGTGAGATGTCTTGTGAATTCACATTTCATTCAGATGTTTATTATTATTTCTCTCTACTCATTGCAGGTCTTCTTTCTGCCGCAAAATCAACTTTTTCACCCCAAACACATTTTACTTTTATTTTCACAGGAGAAAGGCTTTAAAATCGATCTGTCGCGTCTAACGGTAGAAGTTTTGCACACGCTAAAATATATCAGTGCCATTTGCTAAATTAGTTATTTTCAGCTTATTCGCATAAACACTCGTAAAAGTCCCTGTCAAACGAATGAACGTGCTACCAAATGTGAACAGAAATGTTTTAAAATGAAGCTTGACCAGCAGTCAGTCCAATGCAAGTGAGTTTCTATTAATTCAACATCTATACATTAATCATCAGGAATCTGTCTGTCTGTCTGTCTGTCCGACCTCTCTCTCCTCCGAAAATAGTGATAAACAGATTTCAAATCCAAAAAGTACATCCGACAATTCTTAGCACAGAGATCAGGGCTGGCTACTTTTCGGATTAAGTGCATTAAAAACATTAGTATTAATATTAAAAATAATACTTCACAATACTGTTAGTAACCGTTTGCACAAGTTTGTAGAAATATTTACTATTTTTACTATTGCCTAATAAAATATTCAGAAATTTAAACCAGAAATAAAAACTAAGAATCACTTGGACCCACAATAACTAATTTTTAAATATAAAAAGAAAAAAATAAAAGTTTTTTTTTCCATTTACTTATTCCTGTAGCGCACGTTTGTCCTATGTTTAGCATTCGTTTGGCATATTTTTAGCACAAGCAACTATCTACAAGTCGACGATTTTAAGCAAAAAATCGACATTTTTCCACGAACCTGGACCCAAGCGTGCTAGTTTGCGCGCATAACTGTTATTAAAATCTGACCAAAAATAGGATTTTGTGACAAATTTTTGTCTGAAACTCTGATTATCTTATAGGATGAGAGAGATTGCTAGTATTACTTTATACCACCAAAGCATCAAAGACTATAATTTAAACTTTTTTAAATATTACAAACTACTAACAAGGGGAGCACATAAATGAGACACTCACAGATTGTTGCAATATTAAACGTGAAGGATTGTTGTAAGAATCACTTGTGACCCACAATAACTAATTTTTAAATATAAAAAGAAAAAAATGAAAGTTTTTTTTTCCATTTACTTAATCCTGTAGCGCAGCGTTTCCCAAACGGTGAGGCGCGAGCTGATTTTTGATGGGGCGCGACGCATCGCTCACAAAAATTATTTTTGAAAAATTTTAACAATCAAACTAATTTATAGACATAATTGTTGGTTCCTATTCGGTTCCACAAAGATTTCGAATGTCCAAGTAATGAAAACACACGTTGTAACGGGAACATAAAATAACACGTCTTTACTTTACGGTAAATTTTACAACAATTCAATTGCACGTGCATTACGTGCGTGCAACGTTCACACATTTGATAACGTTAAAACCTTTGATAATTTGTAACAATAGATTAAATCTAACAAACCCTCCTTACAAATTTTTATAAGTTTTAAAATGAATTAAGAAAAACTAAAACTAACATTCAATGAAATTCGAAAACAAAAACAAAAAACATGAATAAAATATTATTTCGAACTTAAAACTATTTGTCTTCGTCTTCGTTCTTCTCTTCGTCCTCGTTTATCTTAACTTCTCCTCTCAGACTCACGCCGTCGCGTCCCTCCATGAATTTGTCTTTCGCGACCGCCTTCGTCAGGAAATCAGCAATCATGTCACCTGTTGGTAAATGGATTAATTCAATGTTGCCAAGTTTTATCTCGTCCCTTATGAACATCAAGTGTCGGTTCATATGTTTAGTTCTTCCAAACTGGTTCGAACCGCACAAAATCTGCATTGCTGGTTGACTGTCCGTGAAGATTGGTACTTTTCTCTGCACACAGCTTCCTTCGCCCACTTCACTCAAAAAGTCTCGCGCCCATTTTATGGATTTCAGCAATTCGCAGATGGCCAAAATCTCGCTTTCTGTCGATGACATCGCGACTAATCGTTGTTTTTTGGTTTTCCACGTTATTGTTGTTGATCCAATTTTTACTATCATCCCTGTATGTGATTTTGCATCTTGGGTGACGTTCCAGCTTGCGTCCGCAAATCCTTGTAATTTCCCCTCCTCATTTGAGAAAAACAATCGCATCTCAATCGTCTTCTTCAGATATCGCATCACTCGTTTGACCGCTCTGAAGTGTAATTGGCGCGGATCTCTTGAATATGCTGACAACGCACTTATTGCGAATGATATGTCCGGTCGTGATATTATCATCACGTGCATCAGCGATCCTATCATTTGCTGATAAAGTTGCTGGTCGACTCTTTTCGATTTCTCAAAATCATCTAAGTCTTGTCCAGTAGCCATTGGTGTGTTTGCAGTGACTCCGTCCATCAGCTCGTATCTCTTCAAAACATCGTTTATGTATTTTTGTTGACCAATTAGAATTCCGTTGTCCATTATCGAAATTTCCATTCCCAAAAGAAAATGCACTTCCCCCAAGTCAACAATTTCAAAAACTCGTTTTATCTTCTTTAGAATCCGGTCCAATATCTTTTGACTAGTAAACGCTGCCAAAATGTCATCTACGTACACCCCCAGAATAATAAAGTCATTTTTTCTCTTGTAAATATACACACACCTGTCGTTGATTAGTGGTGTCAGGCCAATTTTCTGCAATTCCGTGTCCAGTCTCTCGTTCCAACATCTCCCTGATTGTCTCAGGCCGTACAGGCTTCGTTCAAGTCTGCAAATCAAGTCCTTCTGTTCATATCCCTCCGGCTGCTCCATGAAAATCGTTTCATCAATCAGGCCGTACAGGTAAGCTGTTTTTATGTCAAATTGACGCGTCATCAATTTGTGTTTGGCCACCATGGATAAAATGATGCGGAGTGATTCGACTCTTACAACTGGCGAGAAAGTTTCCGTGTAATCAATGCCTGCTCTCTGGGAATACCCCACTGCCACCAATCTTGCCTTGTATTTATTTACACTCCTGTCCACGTTGAGTTTTATCCGATAAATCCATTTGCTCTTTATCGTAGTCATTTGTTTTTCCTTCTTCACCAATGTCCAAACATTGTTCACGTGCAATGAGTCTATTTCACTATCCATCGCCGTTTTCCATTTTTCTTTTTCGTCGCAATTTATTGCTTGCTCGTATGTTTCCGGTGTAAATAAGTCGTCAACGCCTTCGAATGCTATATTCGCTGCTTCAACCGCTGCATTTACTGCTTCATGTTGTGCTGCGATGCGCTGTGATCGTCGTACACCTTCTTGTTGCAATTGTTGCTCACGCTGCTCCATTTGTTCCGCGTGTCGCTGCTCGAGCACGGCTTGTGTTGTTCCCCGAGGTCTGCCAATCTGCGCTGGTTGATCTCGTTGCAGCTCTTGTTGTTCATCTTCAACAATCACTGCAGGCTGTTGAGCATTGTTGTCATCGTTAGCATTTGTTTCTCCAATTGCCTCGTCTTCGAATTCTTGACAAAAACGCCTATTCTCGTCCGGTTTTGTCAAATTAAAGATGTCCGCCCCTCGAATTTCTTCATTAAATTCCACCGTTCTACCTTCTTGTATTTTCTTTTCTGCTGGGACGTAAATCCTAAACGCCTTTCTATCCGTCGAATATCCCACGAATATTCCGCGTTTTGCTTTTTGATCAAGCTTTTGCCTCTTCTCTGCTGGGATGTGCAGGAAAGCCTCACAACCAAAAACTCGAAGATGTTTTATTGATTGCTTGCGCTTCATCCACATTTCTTCTGGAACTAAATCCCCATTTGGTTTCGTCAAAGTTCGATTTTTTACGTGTATCGACGTTGAAAATGCTTCGGCCCAAAATATTTGCGGTAGGCCCGATTCCAAAAGTAATGTCCGTGTCGCCTCTATGAGCGTTCGATTCGTACGCTCCGCAATGCCGTTGCTGGCTGCATTAAATGGCACTGTGAGCTTGTGCAATATGCCTTCATCGTTGCATAAACGTTTAAAATTCTCGTTGACAAACTCGCCTCCGTTGTCGCTTCTAATACGCTTTAATTTGTTCCCCGTTTGCTTTTCCGCCATTGCTTTAAATGACTTGAAGAAATCAAATGTTTGAGATTTCTCGCTCATGAAATAAGCAAACTTCTTGCGCGTGAAGTCTTCAGTAATTACAAAAGCGTACCTGCTTCCTCCCATTGATGGTGTCTTGAATGGTCCAATCAAATCCATGTGTATTAGTTGCAAAACATCATCCCATTGCTTCTCGTTTATTCGTTTGTACGGGCTCTTCGTCATTTTTCCGAGTATGCACGCGGTGCATTTCTCCAATGGTGCATTGTTGTATTCCAACCCGTAAACCAATTCCTTGTTGGTCATCTTGTCGATTGTTCGTTCGTTTGCATGACACAATCGTTTATGCCATATTTCCTTGGTTTGTTTAGTTGTCGTGGCAACCGCATTCGCTTGCTCTTCTTTTTTCAGTTGCAATAAATACATGGTGCCACACTTCGCTCCCTTTCCAATCGTCTCTCCAATTGGACTATTAATGTCCGCCCAGTTTCCTCTGAATTGAACGGTGTAGTTCTTTGCCGTCAAGCGCGGAATTGAGAGCAAATTTCCTTTTAGCTCTGGAACAAAGAGCACATCTTGCAGCAAAATCTTCATTGTTGCTGCTCCGTCGAGTTGACAATCCAAAATTATGCTTCCTTTTCCAGTTGCTAGAAGCTTCACACCTTTCTTGGCTGTGGTTATTGTTGTCTCCATCTCAACAAACGTTTTAAACAGCTCGCGCTTGCTCGACATATGCACAGAAGCTCCTGAATCTAAAATCCAGTCGTCAAGGTGATCACTCGATTCCAATTCAACCACTAGCGCGTGTTGTATTGTTGCAAATTCTACTTCGGCCTGCGCCATTTTTGCCGCCTCCTTTGGTCGTTGCGCCATTTTCGCGGGGCGCTTCTCTGGATGGCGCTGCCAACAGTCTTTGGCAATATGGCCACTTTTGCCACACTCATAACAAACAAATTTTGTCCCACCTTTTGTTTTCCTGCCTCCCGAATTTTTTCCGACTTGTGCCTTGAACGCCACTGTCCCGCTTTCCGTCGCTGCTCCTTTCGAATTAAACGCTGACCATTGGTCCTCCATTTTGAGTTCACGTCGTAATTCTTCAATTGTTGCGGCTGCATTCGATCGAAAATTCCTTGCAATGTGGGAAAATCTTGTCACGAGACCACGCGTCACGTACATCATCAATTCGCGATCCTTGATGTCACGTCCGACTGCCTTGGCTCTCGATTGAATCGACTTCGCCCTGTTTAAGTAGCTGTCAATTCCCTCGTCGTGTTTCATACGTAATTCGCTTAATTCTGCCGCCGCGTCGATTTGACGTTCTTCCGTCGTTCCGGCGTACAGCGCTTTTAACGCATCCCAAACTTCTTTTGCACTGGTTTTCCCCATGCAATTCGTCGCTTCCTCGTTCGAAACGGTCAAAATAATGATGCCGAGTGCCTCGTTGTTGTTTTTCACCCAAGTGTTATATTTTACGAGATTATCTGCGTAACCCGCAGAGCCCACCACCGGTTCCACCACCGCTGGGTCCGTGATCATATTTTTCAAACTTTTAGCTGCTAATAAAGTTCCAACCTTAAACTGCCAGATGAAATAGTTCTCCGGTGTAAGAAGATCAATCCGATTCAATGAACTGCCCGAAATCGCATCCGCCATTTTTCACGACGTTCGATTTTTGAATTCCGTCACGTGCGCACTTCGTTCTCACTCGAATCTTCGAAAAATGTCGTCTGAGTGCCGTGGATACTTCTTTTCGAAGAAAAAACCGGCCTTCTGCTACCACTTGTAGGTTCCACTAAGGTTCCTTGAAGATTTCGAATGTCCAAGTAATGAAAACACACGTTGTAACGGGAACATAAAATAACACGTCTTTACTTTACGGTAAATTTTACAACAATTCAATTGCACGTGCATTACGTGCGTGCAACGTTCACACATTTGATAACGTTAAAACCTTTGATAATTTGTAACAATAGATTAAATCTAACAATAATGCCCTCCTCCTAGAATAGTGCACTTGTCTTGTCGTCTAGAAGAGTCTATTCTATCTAGACAATACACAACTGCCAAATTCAAATCCATTTCAGTTAGGGTGCTCAATTCTATTATGGATAAATGGCTAATAAATAAGCCTTCATGCTCATAAAATTACTAGTATATGTAAAATTGTATAAAATTGTATGCAATATTATATAAAAATTTCTTTTTTCTTTTTAGTAGTTCATTTTTGAAAAATTTAATGCACCGGTAGATGAAGTGGGGCGCGGAAGATTGCCTTGCTTAAAAATGGGGCGCAATGCTAAAAAGTTTGGGAACCCCTGCTGTAGCACACGTTTGTCCTATGTTTAGCATTCGTTTTGCATAGTTTTAGCACAAGTAACTATCTACAAATCGACGAGTTTAGCCAAAAATCGACATATTAAGCCAAAAATTTACATTTTTCCACCAACATGGACCCAAGTGCGCTAGATTGCGCGCATAACTGTTATTAAAATCTGACCAAAAATAGGATTTTGTGACAAATTTTTGTCTTAAACTGTTTATCTGATAGAATGAGCGAGATTGCTAGCATTACTTTGTACGACCAAAGCATCAAAGACTATGATTTTAACTTACAAACTGCTAAGTTTAATTCATTTTTAAATAATAGAAATGCAGTCACACTAATCATGATATACTATTAGATTACCATTTATGGAAAACAGTTCGTTGCCTTATTGTGAAGATCACATAACAGCTAAGAAAACTACCAGACAATATTTGGAGAGTCAATTCAAAACAAATCCCCAGAAAGACTGTTCCTGCGCACCACGTTGTGAAGAAACCATATTCATTCCTTCAATAATTAAACGTGAGGACCGCCGTTTTATAATATTCACTATGGACAGCAACATCCGAGAAGTAATAGAAGAACAGAAAGTAATTTCCATTGTCAAATTACTCTGCCAAATCGGATCAATTTTTGGTATTTTGACCGGTCTCTCGATATTTTCTCTCATTGAATATTTCATTTGATTCAAAAGTGAACAAAACCACCCTGTAACTTTTCAATCGCTTATATAATTCCATAATTTCACTTTCCACGCACATTTTTCAGGTATTTTATAAAAGTTTTGAAAAAAACACCAATTTAGACCAACTAACATCCATAGTTTCATTTGAAATTTGAAAATAATTGACTCATTTCCAATGTTGAAACTTCAATAGTTTTAAAAACAAAACAACGAAAAAGCTTTACTGCGTTATGATTTATGCAAAAACAAATATGGCAGCTTATTCAATGCAACAACTTGTGTAATCTATTTAAGAAACAGGAAACATTGCAAGCAGACACATCAGTGCACACTATATTGATCACATTCTCAAATACACTAAATACACTAGTTGAGTTATCTTTAACATTTAACCTCTAAAAGCACATTGACAAACCAGTTGCATTCGAACACTTGTTTAATCAAATAATTACATTTAAACTTGTTTGTATATAAATGTAAAATGTAAAATCTTTCATCTAAAACAATATACTTTAACTACAACTGTTTTAGTATCTGATATCAACGTTTCAAATGCACTTTCTCTCTTCGTTCCTGAAGCGCCTCTGCTGGGAATGGCCTGGTATTGTATAAGTATTGAAAATGTAAGCAAAAAGTAAGACAGAAAGCATTCTCTACATAATTGCATAATTTTTATTAATTGTGGCAAAAAACACCAATTTCGACCAACTAAAATAATTTAATTTGAAATTTGAAAATCATTTAATCGCAAAAACTGCAAATAATATTCACAAAAGTAGAGTTAAGTTACAAAAGCACATACGGCGGCTCCATCAATGCATGTCGCTTACTAAAAGCACATTATTCACAAAGTAATTTTAACCTCAGCCTCGAACAAAATTTCAAAAACTTTAAATGTATTTCGTCTCGTGTGAACTAAATTGTAAAATGAATTCTTGTTGTTTCATATCAAAGTTTTAGTTTTAGGTTAACTCATGGTCCCAGTTACTAAACTGCTTCAGTATCTAATATTTTAAAATCTAAATGTTTTAAAATCTAAATATTTTAAATCTAAATGTTTTTAAATCTAAATGTATTTAATCTTATAAGTTATGTATTTAAATGTAAATATGTTTAATGTCCTATGTTTTTAAATGTAAAATCTTTCATCTAAAATTTAACTTTGGCTAACCAGTAGTCGCAGCTACTGAACTCCGTTTCAATGGTTGTTAACAACTTTAAAATACACTCTCTCTCTCTTTTTGTTTCTGAATCGTCTCTGCTAGGAATGGCCTCGGATTCCAACAGAACACATCTCAAATACTTGAAGAGGAGAATACCTTTAGTTGTGCACCTGAAATACACTATTTGTAATATTGTGTAAATCGTAGAAATAAACCTAATGATAGAAAAAAAAAGACCAACTACCTTGTTTTATTGTTGAAATTTGGCAGGCTGGACCTAATCTCCTCGACGATCAATAATAACAGAGAATTTGAAATCTGTCTTAATTATGGACACAACAGGGTACGGGCAAGCTTGTTAATCGATTTATTTTATTGGATAAAATTAAGATAATTAACTCACTTGACAAAGATAAAAAATCATCCGTCACGAGAAGTTAGTGCATCAATAACTGATTCATGCGGGCAAAGATCGCAACTAAACCGTCCTGTTCAATGTCTGATAAGACAGACATCAAATCGTCTGTATTGGTTATTTGGAAAACAAAAGCATTTCTACGGAAAACAACTGTCTCAAAGTATCACATCTTATACGTGATAATAAAAGTTGGTTTGATCACATCCGTAGCATGAAAACATCTAAAACAAAATTTTTTAAAAAAAAGTTAAAATTTTCAAACTTTTTTTTAAAAAAATAGTTAAAATTTTCAAAGATTTTTAAAATAAATAGCTAAAATTGTCTAATATTTCGAACATCAGCAAAATAGATTTTCCATGACACAAAATGGACATCAAATTAACAAAATTCTGATTTGATTTGATTTTTTTTTATTTTTGACTAACTGAATTAGGTCCATAAAAATCTCGAGACCTAGACGAGTGCCAAATTTATATGTCAAAATTAAATGTTGTTTACCTTGCAAGGATGGGATCAAATTGCGCGAGGTGGCTCGGCGGAGACTTTCATCACGGTGTCGTAATATTAAAACAGACTAGAAATAAATAAATAAATAAATGAATGAACTTGTTAAGATTTTATACGAAATCGGGTTGTAGATTGGTTTGTAGCTTTATTCGAGACGATTACCCACAGTCATAGGTGAAATCCATCCGTGTTTGATGCTCAATTTGGCAGAAATACTCATAACAAACAACCGCCATTTCCCACAAGCTGACTGGTAGCGATCAATCCCGCAGCATTCCCGCAATTAGAATTTTCATGTTTGATTTTGAGTTTAAAAACTCGTATAATAAACACATATTTTTAATAAGTATTTTTGTTTTTTTATAATTTAAATTAATGAGATCGGTTTAATAAATTGATCGCATTTAAACCTTGATATTAGTTTCGTATTACGCCACTAATTGGCGCTGCAACTTGGAAGCGCAGAATGTTGCCATTTGCTTCTTCAATTTGAATTAATTAATTATTCCAGTGTAAATTTTCCAATTTTAATCAATTCTCCCTCAACTTATTGTCCAATAAAAAAAAATAGTAATCAACCTTGAAATTACCATTTTTAATGTTTGACAGCACGCTCTGGTTGCAGAATATGAAAAGTGCAGTCTTTCACCATTGATTTCTCCCGTGCATGATATCTAATACTCCATATAGGAATCAATGTTGTTCCTGGTTGTTCGGTACCACAATTAAAAATAATATTTGTGCGAACAGGCCTGTTTCTTCTATTCAGGGATTGCCTTTGAAAATTCATTGTACTACAAACAGATCTATAGTGTATTAAAAATTTTCATTCTCATTTTAACAAATACAGAGTACGCCAGAGCAATATACACACAAAAAAATGTTTACACAAAAAAATGTTTACACAAAACCTGTATCTTCTCAGTAAGCGTGAACAGATTTCGTATATACATTTTTCTGGCAAACTATATATTGCTCAATGGCTCCTGGCATTAGGGTCAAGTACATGGAAGATGTAAGCATATTTCTTTGCAAAATATTATTGATTTTTACTGTCCAGACGAAACATGATCATAGTTATTAGTAATAACTATGTTCATGACTTTGAAAACATTATAATGGTTGGTTTTCTGACATTCAACTGGTGATTAGTTATAATCAAGTCTTTGTGATAAATTATTTAAGTTGTCATTAATTTTAAATTACTCTTTCAACAGACACAACATCAATATACTGCATTGCAGTGGCAATACGAACAGATCAAGTGCCGCAGTTCCATTAATCGCAACTTCAAACTGTAAGTACAGAAAGCTAATCAAAAAAATTGACATCTTAAGAGTTCACAAGAATTAGAAAATTGGTGACCTGTAATCTGTTGTCTAGGAGTCGGAGTTCCCTTGTTTAACCTACAAGCTGGCTGTGGCTCTTGGGCACGCCACACAGCAACCAACAGGGAGGTTATCCCCATGGGTGAAGGGGTCAGTACGCTTTACTGTTTTGCCGTAATAACCTCGGTCCATGCAGCTGCTCATGGAGGCTGTGGTGGGTCCAGTAAGCAGTGTGTGTCAGTGACGCAAGTCACCCTTGGGTGGCCAAGTGGTTATACCTTGTTCGCACCAGAAAGTTTGGGCTAGCCCAAACTTTAAATCTAGTTCTGGCCTGATATTAGCTTAAAAAGTTCAGGCTAAAGCGTTCGCACCAAAAAGCAAAAAGCCACGTATCTAGGCTAGCATGCAGCCAATAGACAACCAACTGACCAGGTTACGCATGGAATTGTGGGAAGTGACCTTGGCAGTTATCTAGTTCTTTGGCAATTATCTAGTTCACACAAATGGATTAGAATTACCTAGTTTAACAATTTTTAAACTAGATAATTTTGGGCTAGATGCGTTCGCACCAACTACCAGAACTAGATTTAAACTTTGGGCTATTAATTTCCACTATTACTACTTTGACACAAAAAAAATTTGTGAAAAATTAATCAAGGAGAATAATTCAAAAATGCAGTTATGCTTAAACGCATACTTGATGAATCATGTTCATAACCAAAGTTGTTCAAAAGATAGAACAAGCATTTGCTGAAATATATTTTAAGGTGAGGCACAAAAAATTATGAACACATGGGATTTGTTTGTTTTGAGGTCATCTCATTATTTTATTGTTTTCTAACATTTTCAAAACCATGACCATAACCATGAAACCTTGTTTTTGAACATGGAAACCTTTAATTTTCGTCGTAATCAACTAAAATAAAAAAAATACCTAGATTCAAAAAATTATGAACCATAGGTTTCCAATGATGTATGACAATGTAGGCAATGATTTAGTACCATTTAATATCCAATAAAGTTACCCTACTTTAAGATAACTATGTACACCCTGTCTGACATGGAATTAATTAATGATTTTAATGTGGAAATGGGAATTTCATCCTATGCTGCCAAATTGATACCCTACTAGTAGTAGCTGAAAAAGTCTCTCTTAGTGTAATTGCAAGTCGGTTGAACAGAGCAAGGTCTACCGTAACACAATAGATCAATGGCAAAAGTAGTTTGACTGGGAGAAAGAAGTGTGGCGGGAGAAAAAGTAAACTGAAACAATATGATCTGCGACGTATTTTCCATTTGGCTGTAAATAAAAATCAGTTTGATCGAAAAATTGCTAGTGAATAGAGTGTAAATGTATCAAAAACTACAGTTACTCGAGATTTGAAGAAGAATGACAATTGTAAGTAGATGAAAAAGAAGGCAAAACCATTCCTGAAAAAGAAGCAAAAAGAAGACAGATTAAAGTGTGCCAAAAAATATCAAACTGGGATGCAGAATAGAGAAAAATAATTTTCAGTGATAAAAAAGTTCAACCTTAATAGCCCAGATGGCAAAAAACACTATTGGCTTAATTTACATGAAGAAGAGGAGTATTTTTCAAAGGTGGAGGAATTGTGATGATATGGAGTGGTTTCAATTTTAAGAAAAAACATCTTTAGCCTTAATTTCTGGAAGGATGTATGCAAATGCATATCAGGACATACTACAGAAACATTTACGTCCCTACAAAACTTGACTCAAAGGCAGAAAAGCCACCTTTCAGCAAGACAATGGCCCAGTCCACAAAGCTGCAGCTACTTTTCCTCATTAAAATCACTAATTAATTCCATTTCAGACAGGGTGTACATAGTCATCTTAAGGGTAACTTTGTTGGGTATTAAATGGTACTAAATCATTGCCTACATTGTCATAAATCATTGTAAACCTACTGTTCATAATTTTTTGAACCTACGTATTTTTTCATTTTAGTTGATTACGACGAAAATTAAGAGTTTCCATGTTCAAAAACAAGGTTTCATGGTTATGGTCATGGTTTTGAAAATGTTAGAAAACAATAAAATAATGAGATGACCTCAAAACAAACAAATCCCATGTGTTCATAATTTTTTGTGCCTCACCCTTATAAACCTATACTGAAATTACAATGTTATTTATGATTAACGATTCAAATAACTTCCTGCCCTGTGTTCCTCTTGCATGTGTACTGTGCAATGACAACAAAAAACAATTTATTATGAATTTCAATTTACAGGTCTATTTTTATGAAAATATGGCGATAAAAATATACCAAATGGGTGAACACAAACTGATTCGACCATTTGAACGAATCCAACAACGTCGACAAAGAAAAATGCAACAACTCGTTGCCAATGTGATGGCAGAGCAATCGGAGATGCCAGCATTTTTCAAATCGATGAAGAAGATTTCAAAAAAGAAAAAGAAAATGTCCATTCTATTATTTACATTGCTCATTGTAGATTTGACAGTGTGTGTTTTTCAAACGGGAGAACGGATTTGGCATTACATGAGCGAACCAACAACAGTTGATGCGTACTTCATTGAAACCAGTCATGGTGATTTTCCAAATGTTTATATTTACCCAGAATCAACGCAAGAATATCAAAATTTCCATTTCCAAAACGAACAAAAACTAAATATCAAAAACAAACAGAACAAATACATTTTAAACCTGTGTCAAGGATCTTACGCACTGGAATTTGGTAAATATAAATACACTCTTCAAGAGATGGTAAAATATTTGCATACAACTAGTTACATATCTGATGCATATTTTTCAATGGTAAATTTTCATTTCTTTATTATTTTTTAACAAGCAATAAGAAAATATCTTTGCAGAGAAAATCACGCAGCAACTTGACAATTCAAAACCTCCTTAATCTTGAACGGCCAGTTGGTAAAATTTCAAGCCGTAAGTTAGAAAACTAGATAAATGCAAATCCACGTTTATTATTGTAAAATTCCTTTTTATTTAGCATTACTTCAATTTGGAAATGTTAATTACAAGATGGTCATCAAACTAAAATTTCCTGAAGGTTGTTGGGATTTTAAAGTAAGTGTTGTGTTTTTTTGCCAAAATTATAAAATATTTTTGCTTATATCATCGTATATTGATATTAAAATCAAACTATTTTGCAGATTAACAGAACTGCTTTTATAAACCTTATATTTTTATAGAAATTTAAATTTATTTTAGTTCAGGAGACAAAATGGTCATTACCGTACTGCCTCATTTAAACGCCCGTTTCATTCAGACGCCGGGCTCGAATACAAACGCCGGGCGGCGTTTATTGCACCGCGCGCCGCCCCAAACCGACTTTACCGGGGGGGGGGGGGGGGGGGGGGGGGGGGGTCAGCCCAAAAAAAAATTTTAATAAAGCAGTACGGTACTTAAGTATTGCAATAACAATTTATTACAATGGAAAGTTGTGATGGCAACTGTAAATAATTGTAATTTTTAAATCCGATTAAAAGTGTTCTATTTCTTCTCTAAATTTAAAGCTATTAATTCATCCGTCGCCAGTAGCGCATCTTACATATGAAGGTGGTGTTAAGATTCGAATAAAAATTTATAGACGAGATAGCAGCCGTATACTAGTATATCTAAGTACCATTGCTATGTCGAATGTGCAAAAGGTAAGAATAATTTATCAATTGAACACACAATAAAATAACAAAACTCAACGGGCCAGAGAAATCTGAAGAATTTATGTGCTTATTTATCAGTCACCATTTTGACTATACTCTTGTTCGACTCAAAAGGGTGCCCTTCTCCCATTGGCCGAGCCGCATTACTACTAACCCCAGTCTGTATTACTACCACTAGGAGAAGTAGTTTTTATTTTTATTATGTTTTGTGATTGCTATTACCATTTAAGTTGATATAATTTTGATTATTTTTATAAAGAAATGTTATCTCCTTTTCGGAAATAACATTTCTATGCACATATAACTGAAAAACTGTTTATCGGTTATTATGTCTGGAAAAACAAGTTTGAATTTTTGGCCGTTGCCTAGGCAATCGATTACAGTGTCTGTACATTGTAATGCATTTCTGGTGTTTGGGTCTACATTTTTGGATCACTACACCAGTGATACGGCTCGGCCAATGGGAGAAGAGCATCCTTTTGAATCGAACAAGAGTATAGAGTAGAGATTGTTGGAGGAAGCAATAGCTCAACAATAGAAGTTTTAATCAGTTACAAAGTAATTAAATTTTCAAAATCATCAGGTCTCTCTGGCTCACCCTGTATAATGTCAAACTGCACTAGCCGTCAAATTTACATTGTAAAACTGACATGAAAAAGAAATTTGAAAATGGTTGCCAATCCACACACCCAAAAGAAAATCCTTCCTTTTTTTACACTATGTGCTTCACTCTATGTTGACTTTTAGACTTCTAAACTCTATGTTTAGAAAGTCTCATGAAACGGTCATGTCCGTCTGTCCGTCCGTCCGTCCGTCGTCAACGATTCCGCAAAAACTATAGCAGCTAGAGTGAAACGGACAACGGCATTAAGTCGAGCATACCTATATTAGTATCCTAAGGTATTTTCAGATTTCTCCGACCTCCGGTTGAATTAATAAACCGGTTTTAGTGCACTTTTAGCGGTGTATTCCATGAAAATTACAGAAATGACGTCATTATGACAAAGTCATTTCCGTCATTTTCATGGAAGACGGTTCACACTTGCGGATACGCCGCGGATACGTTGCATCCGGGGTTTGCTGCAAATGAGCTGTGATTGGCTGCAAAATAAAATCGAACTAGAAATATTTTCTAGTTTTCCGCGCGATTAATTTCCCGATTGTAGCATATCATATCAAATTTTGGTGGGATTTTGTTTGTTGTTGCTTTATATTGGCAAAAAAAATTTTTTTTTTTAATTACTTTATTTTCTATTATTTCGGTGTTTTATTTAGGGACAAAATGACAGGGTTTAGAAGTCTAATGTGTAATGCTTCCCTGCATTACAAATCCCAGCTTGTTTCCAATGATCTGTCTCCCGTAAATTGAAGTGAGATGAATTTCGAGCAAGCTCGTTTTGAAGCTACATCAGTTTGGTCGGTGTGCTTGCATGCCCTGACTTCAAGCTCACAAGGTCCAAAGTCCAACTACCGGTACCGCTAGTCATTCTCAAGCAACTTGTCTAATTTAACTAAAACGAAAATTAACGTTCACTGATATAAACACTAAAGGCCGTGAAATTAAATACAACTAATCTTATCATGTGTAAATTCTCCTTCAGATATTTTAATTTGAGTAACATTCACAATATTAATTTCTTTCAGTATAACTTTGTCAACACAAAACGAAATCCATGCGACAACAATTTAATTGGCTGCTTGCATCCTTGTCTCTTGAAAAAAATTAAGTGCAGGTACACGTGTTTTAATAACACATCATTCCCTAAAATTACTCTGAGCAAGATTTACAATCTGTGGTAAATTTTGTGACCAGTTTCCGGATTTTTATTTATTTATTTATTTATTCATGAAAATATTTAGTTAGAAAACTTCTATTTTGGAATTCGTAAACCCTTTCAGTGTAAACTGCAAAATCCAATAATTCCACTCTGAATAGCAAAATTGTGTAACTGTAGTGCCAGTGTGAGACAATGAATTAACGAACAAAATAACAAAAAAGTTGCCTGTGTAGAAAATAACTGCACATTTAAACTGGCATGTAAGTAAGGGGTTTCATAAATGATGCACTGAAAGCGCTGAAGTGATTATTCCAATAATCACAATCGCTCTATTATTGAAGACCCACGCTAGGTTCAATTGATTATACTACTGTCACATGACTTCCGGTTATGTTATGTTATGTTTTAAGCATGAAAAGCTCCTTTTTCAGTGATTATAAATAAGTGCGGAAACGCTGAAGCGATTATTCATGTGATTGGCCCACGCAAGTCACATGATAATCGCTTCAGCAGAATAATCGTCATAATCGCTTCAGCGCCTTCAGCGCATCATTTATGAAACCCCCTAGTGTAATTTTAACCAACTAAAGAGCAGTTAAGAAAACGTTGCTGGTAGAAAAGAATCATAGACATTTAGTAACCCAAAACAAAATGTCTGCTTCGTTCTCCGATATAAAGTAACTTGCCATCCTTTTTTGGCAATTAATTACTCCATACTTTTCTGGTGGTCCCTTAATCATGTGAACGTTGAAATTGCTCGACTGAAGGTTGTGTCGGACTATCTAAATGATGGCTGATAGTCTGCTTTCAGTATGTGGGCATGCGCGCACCATTTACGCAGTAAAACAACTGCAACTGCAACAACTTAAATTTTAAACTCACTTTTCAAATACAGCTATTTGTATTGCCCTATGAATCCCACGTGTATGTATCAATTTTCAATTTGTCAACAACCAACACAAAGTAACTCAACTTATTTTTTAGATCTCCATTTTACGAAACGACAGACCTACCGGAATGCAACGCCACTTACCTAAGACAGCAATATCAAATGTGGACAAAATTTATCCATACAACAAAACTTAGAAATCATTGCAAATGTGCCGATTCATGCGAAGTGACAAAACTAAGCATACGCTATGAAACATTGAATATTCATCAGTCTGAGTATGCTCTGGAAGTTATCGTTGTCAATAATCATGTCCGAACCTTGCAAGAACATGTTTCCTATGACATCATCTCTTTACTGTGCGACCTTGGTGGAAACGTTGGACTCTATTTTGGAATGTCTTGCTTAACAATCATCCAAATATTTGTTCACGGCTGCAGAATGCCCTTTATGAAGTTCAGAAAAATAACAAAGGCAAATTCCAAGTTGAAACACAAAATTCAAACAATTCTTGAAAAACATCAGAACACCACGCGAAAAAAATCGTCCGTGCAGCAGAAACTGAAAAACTCACTTTTCCTAATTCTGATCCTCATGTCGTTTTACAATGTTTACAATCAAATTGCTACATATTTTGATTTTCGACTCGTCAAAACTGTTAGTCTCGTGAGAGATGACATTATCCAGTTTCCACTTATTGTCGCTTGTTTCGATCATGGTAATATAAATTTCTATAAGCAGAAGTTAGCAGAAGAACTTGGTACAGATTGCTCCAATTCTCAACTTTTTGACTTACTCCACCCTAAATCTCGATACGTAAACAATTCATTGAAATTATGGGAAGATTCTAGAGAGGTTAATGGAGAGTACAGAGAGGAGGTGGTAGGCGGATTTGACAAGACTACCCAAGTAAGCAATTGAAATTTTAAAATCGCACACAACTAATATAAATAATCTTATTACGTGATCTATGACATCATCCCATTCCTTAATATCCCCATTCAACCCTGTTTCTTAACTTGTGTTTGGAAGGAGAGTGGAGAGCACTATGCAAATCACAGAAAATTAATTTCATGAAATTATTGCATTGTAGAATGCAGTCATTTCATTTGATTGGCTGTAATCGAAATTTTACCTTTAACGATTTCTTAGCATTAACTGCTTAAGTGCTACCGGGTGGCCCACATAAAAGCGGCCTGAAAATGTGTGTATGTAATATTATGAGGCCGCTTTTATGTTGGCCACCCGGTATAACTGCAACAAGTGCTTGGTACACTGTTCATTTCCAAGGTGCCAGAAATCAGCATCTTTAAAACCTAAGTGGAAACAAAAGTGCTTGATCAGGATCATAAAAAAGTTGTGAATGCAAAACACAATTTGGTAATCTGGGCTTGGAAATTACTTTTACAAATGATTTCTTTTCCAGTATGAAAATGCAGATCCCAAAATTGTGAACATATCATATTTGACAACACCATTTGGAATGTGCACCGTGATTAAGAAAGGTATAAATCATTACCAAAAATCAAATAAGTTCTTTCACTGATAAATTTTTACAGTTGAAGAGTCATTTTTTCCAAAGAATAACACTTTCATTATTTACTCTACAAGGTTTCTTCGAAAATGCAAAGAATATGACCCAGTGAGATGTCTTGTGAATTAACATTTCATTCAGATGTTTATTATTATTTCTTTGTACTCATTGCAGGTCTTCTTTCTGCCGAAAAATCAACTTTTCCACTCCAAACACATTTTTTTTTTACGTGCAACCTCCTTCGGCATTAAAATCGATCTGTCGCGTCTAACGGTAGAAGTTTTGCACACGCTAAAATATATCAGTGCCATTTGCTAAATTAGTTATTTTCAGCTTATTCGCATAAACACTCGTAAAAGTCCCTGTCAAACGAATGAACGTGCTACCAAATGTGAACAGAAATGTTTTAAAATGAAGCTTGACCAGCAGTCAGTCCAATGCAAGTGAGTTTCTATTAATTCAACATCTATACATTAATCATCAGGAATCTGTCTGTCTGTCTGTCTGTCCGACCTCTCTCTCCTCCGAAAATAGTGATAAACAGATTTCAAATCCAAAAAGTACATCCGACAATTCTTAGCACAGAGATCAGGGCTGGCTACTTTTCGGATTAAGTGCATTAAAAACATTAGTATTAATATTAAAAATAATACTTCACAATACTGTTAGTAACCGTTTGCACAAGTTTGTAGAAATATTTACTATTTTTACTATTGCCTAATAAAATATTCAGAAATTTAAACCAGAAATAAAAACTAAGAATCACTTGGACCCACAATAACTAATTTTTAAATATAAAAAGAAAAAAATAAAAGTTTTTTTTTCCATTTACTTATTCCTGTAGCGCACGTTTGTCCTATGTTTAGCATTCGTTTGGCATATTTTTAGCACAAGCAACTATCTACAAGTCGACGATTTTAAGCAAAAAATCGACATTTTTCCACGAACCTGGACCCAAGCGTGCTAGTTTGCGCGCATAACTGTTATTAAAATCTGACCAAAAATAGGATTTTGTGACAAATTTTTGTCTGAAACTCTGATTATCTTATAGGATGAGAGAGATTGCTAGTATTACTTTATACCACCAAAGCATCAAAGACTATAATTTAAACTTTTTTAAATATTACAAACTACTAACAAGGGGAGCACATAAATGAGACACTCACAGATTGTTGCAATATTAAACGTGAAGGATTGTTATATCATGCTGAATGAGACCCTAAAATAATTTCATTCCATAAACAGTCAACAATGTAAACAATGAGCTGAAAGTTTGCACTATTTTGTCTGTGTATACATCCAATCTGAGCAATCAGGCCTAGCGTATGAATACTGTAAACAACAGTTGCTAGGTAAAAAAATAGTTCCAAGATCCAAGTTGAATTTTATCATTTGAGATGATTCAATGATGTCATTTCATCATTTGAGATTCAATGATGAGAGAGAGAGAGACACACACACACACACACACACACACACACACACACACACACACACACACACACACAATCTCAAATGATAAAATTCAACTTGGATCTTGGAACTATTTTTTTACCTAGCAACTGTTGTTTACAGTATTCATACGCTAGGCCTGATTGCTCAGATTGGATGTATACACAGACAAAATAGTGCAAACTTTCAGCTCATTGTTTATATTGTTGGCTGTTTATGGAATGAAATTATTTCAGGGTCTCATTCAGCATGATATAACAATCCTTCACGTTTAATATTACAACAATCTGTGAGTGTCTTATACATGTGCTCCCCTTGTAAGTTTAATTCATTTTTAAGTAACTGAAATGCACTGACACTAATCATGATATACTATTAGATTACCATTTATAGAAAACAGTTCGTTGCCTTATTGCGAAGATCACACAACAGCTAAGAAAACTACCAGACAATATTTGGAAACCCAATTCCAAACAAATCCCCAGAAAGACTGCTTCTGTGCAGCACGTTGTCAAGAAACAATATTCATATCTTCAATAATTAACGACGAAGGCAACTTGATTACAAGATTCACTATGGACAGCAACATCCGGGAAGTAATAGAAGAACAGAAAGTAATTTCCATTGTCAAATTACTCTGTCAAATCGGATCAATTTTTGCTATTTTGACCGGTCTCTCGATACTTTCTCTCATTGAATATTTCATTTGATTCAAAAATGAACAAAACCACCCTGTAACTTTTCAATCGCTCATATAATTCCATAATTTCACTTTCCACATTTTTCTGGTATTTTATAAAAGTTTTGAAAAAACACTAATTTAGACCAACTAACATCCATAGTTTAATTTGAACGTTGAAAATCATTAGGTGCGTTCAATATAAAATGGATTTCCAAAATCATGATTTTCTTGATTTTCTGCAATCAAGAAAATCGGATTTCAACTTTGAACGGCCTTATTTTTTTTTTGGAAATCCAACTGTTGCGCATGCGCAATTTGAACTTCCTTTTTGCCACACAGCCGTGCAGCGGAAAATTTAAAAACACTCGGCCGCGTTCGAGCGCTCAAACGCGGTCGGAAAATTACGCTTTTGCCACAGAGCAGTGCGGCGGAACATTTAATAACACCCGGCCGCGTTCAAGCGCTCAAACACCTCTTCAATCTGAATTAATTAATTCTTCCAGTGTAAATTTCCCAGTTTTAATCAATTCTCCCTCAACAGACTGTCCAATAAAAAAAAATAGCAATCAACCTTGAAATTACCATTTTTAATGTTTGACAGCACGCTCTGGTGGCAGAATATGAAAAGTGCAGTCTTTCACCATTGATTTCTCCCGTCCATGATATCTAATACTCCATATAAGAATCAATGTTGTTGCTGGTTGTTCAATGTACACACAAAATGCAGAAAAAGTGGGAATTGAACTGGGTACTTTCCCACTGAAAGGCATTGAACAGAAATGTGTCAGCAAGTAACTAGATTTTCTCTAATCAGCTTTGCACTCAAATATAAATAAAAAGTAAATTAATTTTTCGTGCAAATTTTATTGCTGTCCTAGCAATAAAACTTTAACGACATCAATTATTGCAATAACGAATGCTCACCGTCTCAACCTAGCGCCTTCTTATCGAATTTTCTACAGTGACCGAGTTTCTTGTTCTGTCAAAACAGCCAGTAGACACACACAGCTTGATTCCAGTGGCTATGCTAAAGGTAAGCAAAACACCTGAAAGAAATATACAATCCACAATGGCAGTGGCAATCAGTGTTGTGTAGGGGATTTTTTGATCAATTTTTAATAATTTTTGACGATTTTCACATATTTCTAATCGGTTTTTAATGTTTTTTGACGATTTTCACCTATTTATAATCGGTTTTTAATGTTTTTTGATCGGTTTTAACCATTTTTGGTCAGTTCTAATGTTTTTGGATAAGTTTTAACCATTTTTGGTCAGTTCTAATGTTTTTTGATAGGTTTTAACCATTTTTGGTCAGTTCTAATGTTTTTTGATAGGTTTTAACCATTTTTGGTCAGTTCACCACTGTGATGCCCAGTAAGCTGGTTCAGGCCGAGTTGCAGCCTACATGAGTGTTCAAGTACAGTAAGTGTGATGAGAACAGATAGAGTAAGCGACCGCACCGTACAGCCTTATAGTCAACAATATAGCTAGACTAAAAATAAATTTTGTTGTTTCATTGCAACAAAGCAATAAATCAAATGTAACACCAATCATCGGATACCTTTAAAGTGTAAATTCATTCAGTTCTGCATATAATTCTTTAAACAGCTAAAACGGAAGACAAAAATATGCGTGCGTTTCAGCCATTAGGCCGAATTCAAGGAGGAGAAGACTGCAACACATAGTTGTCACTGTCATAGCAGAAAAATCGGAGATACCACCATTTGTCAAATCTCTGAAAAACTATTCAAAAAAGGAAAAATTTAATTCTCATCTGTTTTTCACATTAGTTATTGTCAATTTGGCAGTGTGCATTTACCAAACTCTAGATCGGATATTGCATTACATGGATGAACCGACAACAGTCAATGCGCATTTCATTGAAACAGTGCATGGCATTTTTCCATATGTTTACTTTTTCCCATACACAACACAAGAATTTAATAATTTAAAAGCAAAAGTGAGTGGAAGAAAAGAAGATCTCGAAAGCTGTGAGGGTAGAAAAATAGCCGAAGGAAAATATACCCGTAATTATAAACCTAAATATAATCTACTTGATGTTTTAAAATACATGAGTATTCCGAGTTACATAACTGATGCACACTTCAAAATTGTAAAGCTCTATCTATTTCTTGTTCTGTGTTTAATAAATGAGTAATCCTATTGCAGGGAAAATTGCGCATTAATCTGACAATTCAAAATTACGATAGTTTTGTACAAGCTACTGCTCAAGTTTCAAGTCTTAAGTAAAAAAAATGCATTCACGATTGTTATTTCTAAATCCTATATTGTTGATTAGCATTACAGCTGCCGTGTGGATATTCTGGTTACAAGATGGTAATCAAACTAAAATTCCCAGCATTATGCAATAATGTTAATGTAGTTTTATAATGTTGCCAAAGTTACAAAATTTGTCCAGTGCCCTAACTGTTAGACTTGTTCTTAAAATTTTCAGGTAAAAATAATTCCTTCACCGGTCTACTATTATGTATCTGGTTTTATTGAAGGAGTGAAATTGTTACTGAATGCAAAAGACATTGCAACCATTCATGGAAATGGAGAAAATTTGACAGCAACTAGACATATTGCTACAACTAATTTGGAAAAAGTAAAAAAACAAAAAAAATTTGTATAAACAAAACATATTTTTGTCATTCATGTCAAATGCATGTGCACCGAATTGATGTATTCCAATTTGAAATGATGCAGAGAATCTTATTTTAACTTTTTTGGGCCCCTAGCATACATTTAAAAAAAATTAATTTTAAATTTCATACCTGTAGAGTCACGAATCATTTAAATATCACAAAGGCATTCATTTGAAACTTAATAAATTGACTTTCAGTATCACTTCCTCCGCACGAAGAGAAATCCTTGCGATAACAATTTACATGGCTGTTTGCTCCCTTGTTTTATGAAGAATTTTACTTGCAGGTAAATTTGTGTATACTTAAACATGCAATTATAATTGCAGTCATAAAATTGGCGGAAACATATTTCAGGTTTCCATTTTACGATGCACGAAACCAACCAGAATGCGAGAATTATGAACTATATCTTCAACGTGAAAAATTGATGCGTTCAATTGTTAATGTTAATGATAATGAGAATGCAATAGAAGTGTGCAAATGTCCTTATTTATGCCATGTGACAGAACTAAGCACATCCTTTGATACGATACCCTATTCTGAGAATATCCTCAATGTTTTTCTTCAGAATAATTTTGTACGTACGTTGCAAGAACAATTTTCTTACGACATAATCTCTTTGCTATGCGACATTGGCGGAAACATCATACTACTTCGGAATGTCTTGTTTGGCACTCGTCAAAATATTTGTTCACTGCTGCAAATTACCGTTCATCATGTTCAAAACCGTACAATAAACACATTGTGGTGACCCAGATGGATAGGTGTCCCCCCAGGGCGGATACTTGTCTTCTGAGTCACTATGATTGAAGAGTCGTTCCCCCCCCGAGTTGGCTCCGCCTCCCCATGGCAGGTGTGCGCCCCGAGGGGGAGGAAGCGGCTGGTGGTCAGCCCCCATTGGTTGATCGCCGGCCCTTCACCCCACTGCATAAAAGGCTGTGTTTCCCGCCTAAAAGACAGAACTTACACAAACGACACCAAGAACACAGCAACTACCTCACCGTCAGGCCAACTTCAACTACAAGTTAGGATTGATCGAGGATCGCTGAGTAAAGTGCAAACTGTAACTCTCACGAAGTCACTTGAGAGCTATTCCGGCGAAAGCAAGAGAATAGCCCTTGTGAAATCACCCAGAATAATCGCCCAGACGATTATTCGCCGAAGTAAGTGTCCGAGTGCTTTGTAGGGAACCCCAAAGTTCCTAGACGAGGCCTCTGCGACGCTAAACCAAACCCTAGACAACAGGCACGGATAGAAGACTCGAAAGAGCATTCCACCGCGTCCGTGAAGACGAATCCGTGACGAATTAACGACAACTCGAGACGCCGCCTTTGTTCCGCCGACCACGCGGAACCGACGACGCCATCTTGAGAAATCCTTTGTTCGACGCTGACCACGTCGACTATAGAATTATTACTGAGTGTATTTTAAGGCCTTCAAGCCTATTGAATAAATTACTTGTTCATTTAAATACATATGGTATTCATTGGGTATTTGCATAATTGATCACAGGTAAAGTATTATACGTTAGCGCTATTTAAACCTATACCAAGTAGGACGCGACAACATATTTTGAAAAAAGTGTTTTTATTCTTTTAAAATTTAAATTAGTGAGATAAGTTTAATAAATTGATTGCATTTAAACCTTAATATTTAGTTTCGTAATACGCCACTAATTGTCGCTTCAACGTGGAAGCGCAGAACGTTGCCATATGCTTCGTCAATTTGAATTAATTAATTATTCCAGTGGAAATTTTCCAGTTTTAATCAATTTTCCCTCAACTAATTGTCCAATAAAAAAAATAGCAATCAATCTTGAAATTACCATTTTTAATGTTTGACAGCACGCTCTGGTGGCAGAATATAAAAAGTGCAGTCTTTCACCATTGATTTCTCCCGTGCGTGATATCTAATACTCCGTAATAGGAATCAATGTTGTTGCTGGTTGTTCGGTACCACGATTAAAAATAACATTTAAGCGAATAGACCAGTTGCTTCTATTCATGGAGTGGCCTTTGAAAATTCATTGTACTACAAACAGATCTAGTGTATTAAAATTTTTCATTCTCATTTCAACAAATACAGAGTACGGTACGCCAGAACAATGTACACACAAAAAAATGTCTACACAATACCTGTATTCTCTCAGTAAGCGTGAACTGGTTTCATATATACATTTTTCTGGTGCACTAGCATATTGTTCAATCGCTCCTGGCATTTGGGTCAAGTGCATAGAAGATGTAATCGTATTTCTTTGTAAAATATTATTGATGTTTTCTGTCCAGAAGAAACATGAACATAGTTATTACAGAGTAAACTCATTATTTTATCTAGCAATGTCTTTTAAGACATTTTAATGGTTGGTTTTCTGACATTCAACTGGTGATTAGTTATAATCAAGTCTTTGTGATAAATTATTTAAGTTGTCATTAATTTTAAATTACTCTTCCAACAGACACAACGTCAGTATACTGCATTGCAGTGGCAATACGAACAGATGAAGTGCCGCACTTCCATTCATCGCAACTTCAAACTGTAAGTACAGAAAGCTAATCAAAAAAAAGTTCACAAGAATTGGAAAATTTGTGACCTGTAGTCTGTTGTCTAGGGTTCGGAATTCCCTTGTTTAACCCACATGCTGGCTGTGCCTCTTGGGCACGCCACACAGCAACCAACAGGGAGGTTATCCTCATGGTTTACGGGGTTTACGGGCTTTACTGTTGTGTTGTAACAACCTCTGCCCATGCGGCCGCTCATGGAGGGGCCATTAAGCAGTGTGTGTCAGTGACGCAAGTCACCCTTGGTTGGCCTAGCGGTTACAATACATTTCTAATCATCTAATCCCTTGCAACCCTCGTTTCATTTAGACTTTCAGCTATTAGTGGAGCACTTATTTCGGGCTGTGTCCGTTTTTATTGTTCTCCCTAAACACACCCTGGACGCGCAGCTTGGTCCAAACAGCTAGAATAAAGCTAAGCAAATGCCCAGCCCGGAAAAACTGTTTATTTTATTAAATTTAGCACGGTAACAACTAATTTGAGACACATTTCTCCAAAAGTCCATTTATAGTCCTAATTGTACCAGGAGAATTCTGGTTATTGTGTTTGATAAAGAAATTAGTCTTTCTATGGTGTATCATCCAGGACTTGTGACCGATTGGCAGTCACTGAAACACATATACTACGCGGTATTGAATTTTCGCACCCGGAGACACGCCTCCTAAAATGCATAAAAGCTAAAGAAACTTTCTTGGAAAATATTTCAAAGCAATGTTTACTCTCATTTCGTGAAAGGTAAATCAACATTGCTGAAAACTTAAAAAGCAAATAAGCAAATAACGTGACAAGTCGGAAATGTGTGTACTTTGCTACATTCAGTCAATGTCTTAATTCAACAAACGCCCTCCACATCAAACGCCCTCTACATCAAACGCCTCCACATCAAAAGTTTTAGAAAATGATTAAAAAAGATGAGAAACTCCATTGAAATCTCTCTCATTCTTTTCAGTTTCATGTTGACATACCGTAGTAAGCGTCCTGTGTATTTCAGCATTGAAAACGTGTAAATTATTCCTTTTTTCCATTCATTCTATGTACACACTGAGTCACACACTGCATTCAAATGTTAACTATTCATACAATTTTAAATATTCAATTTGCAACATTTCTCCTTAGTTTCTTGAGCCGATAACTGCTTCTAAAAACTTGTAGCTGATACAACGTTGGCATCAGTTAGAGAAAGTAAGCTGCAGCCTTAAGCATTTGTTTACATACAAGTAACAATATTCTAATTCACAAGTTCATTTTAATTACAAACAAAACAAAACTTGTCCAATTTTCCCAGAGAGCTCCAAGTTGGGAGCCCTGGGCTGTGCCTCTTGTCTTCTGTGGATGGATGCAATCGAGTTAAGCTATCATCCTGAACGGTCACGAAGCGATTTTTAAGATAACAGGTAAGAAGCAGTTGGCATTTTTCTCGTTCACTCAGTTAATATAGAGACAATCCAGAATGTGGATTCTACTCAAAGCTTTAAAGAGTTTGGTTTTTGCGAGATGAACTAAACGTCAGGTGTCAGGAATCGAACAGCAGGTTTCCGTAGTCGATATCGATAGTAGATTTTCTGTATTTCTTCGATTTTGAGTCATATTCATCACGTTTTTGGTGATTGAAAATAATTTTTCAAAACTGCAACACAAGTCAATTAAATGAAACTCAAAAGAAATGGTTTTAGATTGAAAACTAAATTCTGCACATCAGAAAATGATTATCAAAAGCACTGGCAATGACACTCACGAATATACGATCGTTGCAAGCATTCTAAATCCAAACCGTTTTATTTGTGCATTCAAAATATCGTTTTTGAATATCCACAGATATAAATTTATTGTTTTCATATTTCCTCTCCAAGTTGAGATTAAACCACCTCACATAATAATTTAAGTAAAAATAAAAGTTCTTCTCCCCTTCCTGTTGTAAATCAAAGTTAGCACACATGTTACTGTATTTTCATTCAACTTTTCAATCATCTACCTGTACAGTGTTCTCTGTGTAACCCAAACGTAGGATGGATCCTAAAAACTTGTGCAGTAGAGCGTAGGTTCTCTGGTGCGGACAAATGCCATATTACGTAACTCATGTGCACATGACATAACGATACCTTTAACGCGAATTTCAGTTTCCAGCCCTTGTAAACCAGCAATAAATTAATTTTAAATTTAATTTTAGTGTTATTAATTTTTTGTTATAATTTCTTTCATTATAAAATCGGCATTGTCGGTTTTTGGTCGGACTACACAACGATTTTTCCTCATACGGGACGCGTTGCTTTGTGCGGAGGAGAGAGCTGTCCGGACGGCGGAACTAATTTCCCATTGCTGGGTATTGTTTGGGTCTACATCTGTGCAAACCTGTCCGAACGGCACAATGTCCGGGCTACACAGAGTATACTGTACGAAGTAGTTTTAACCACTAAACACTAATCAGTGATCTAGGCATTTTAAATAAACTTTGCTTTCATTTCCAAACATTTTTATTCAAATCAGTTTTGATAAGTTGTTATAACAACGTTTCAATGTGTCAATTCAAAATGTTGAAAAGTAAAAAAATTAAACAGGATTGCACTCAAGAATAATATTTAAAAACTGAAACTAAATTTGCTTTTAGATCAGCAATGCAAGTCAATTAATTTTTATGAAACATTTCTAATCTAACAGCAACGAAAGTCAATTAATTTTTATATCAAATATCTAATCTAAAAGCAATGAAAGTCAATTAATTTTGTTTCAAATTTCAAATCTAAAAGCAATGCAATTTTAATCACATCATCTCTTGTAATAACGAATGTTCGCTCTCCCCACCTAGTTATCGACATCTCTGGTGCGAACTTGTTTCTACTCTGCCAGTGTTTCTTGCTCTCCCAGGATACCAGGTGGACACGCAGCTTGATTCCAGTGGCTCTACTAAAGGTAAGAAAAAACCTGAACCACAGAATGATATTTTGTGATGACAATCCACAAAGGTGCATTCGGAAATTAGTTACATGGTTTTGTTGTACAAAGCCAACCAGCACTTAAAACCAGGCCTGCAGGTGTGCAGGATGTGCCGTTCACAGACGAGCCTCACCAGGAAGCAGCTGCGGCCCTGAACTTAACTTATAAAAAGTGGTGAAATAAATTTGCATTCCTCGATCAAAGTGCAAAAATGGCTTTGTGCGCGGTGCTGTACTTTTATTTTCGTGGAAGTCAAAAGTGTTTGTCCTTTCTGTGTGCCAAATTAAGCACAGTTCTGTTCAAAATGACATTATAAGTTAAAAAATAAACGTTCTAAATTAAAAAATGGTTCTTTCATATGCAAAATAATTTATTCTTTTGGAAATTATAAATTATGAATGAATAAATCATCCTACCATTAGAGTGTAGACATCATTTAAAGTACACAGACGCCCATAATTAAGTGTCAAACATCATTTAAAGTACACAGACGCCCATAATTAAATGTCAAAAATCATTTAAAGTACACAGACGCCCATAATTAAGTGTCAAACATCAGTTAAAGTTCAAAGGCAAAGTGTAGAGCTTATAAAACGGAAAACTTAAAGTGGTGAAATACAATAAAAATGCCTCGCCTGATAGTGTCATTTCTGGTCAATTTAATTAGACTTGCTCTCCAAACCACATGACCGTCGATTAACTTCTGTTTGCGTATAATGTTGTTCTTTCTTTCGAACTTCTTGTTTTTGTCCCAGTTGATTTTCTTGCAGAATTCGTCTTTTTCCTGTTCGATTTCAAGATGTTTGTCTTGCATCAGTATTGCTGCCATTACAATTCTTGTTTTGGCCATTTCGTGCTTTAAATCGACTGCTCGTGATAATGCATCTGGTACAACATTTTGTGTCCCATTTTTGTGTTTCGTCACAAAATCAAACTCTTGTAGTTCTAAGGACCATCGTGCATATTTCCGGTTTAGGTTTTTCTTTTCCATCAGGTGTGCGACGGCCCAGTTGTCGGTAAAGACGACAAACTTCTTTTGACCTAGCAAATAATCTCGGAACTTTTCCGTTATGCTCCAATGAACAGCAAGACACTCCAGCTCATTTGAGTGTGTTGTAGCGTAGGAGTCTGGGATTCCGCAGCTTTCGAAGGCGATAGTTATCTTCCTTCCCTCTTGGATTTGTTCGAGTGTGGCCCCCAAGCCGTCATAGCTGGCGTCCACGCTCACCACCATCTCGCATCCTGCTCTGAAGTGTCCCAGGCAGTTTCTTGCAATAAGCTCTTCTTTAAGTCGGTCCACCGTTAGTTGGTGCTCCTTTGTCAACTGAAATCTCTCATTTTTACGTGTCATTTTCTGTAAGTTCTTTGTCTTCTATGAAAAGTTTGGTATGAATTTGCAGTAATAACCGGCAAATCCCAAAAATGAGCGAATATTCTTTTCGTTCCAGAATGCCTGGATTCTGCTGGGGCCGGGCTTCTTTCCATTCCCAGAGATAATGTAGCCAAGAAACTTGACCTCCTTCTGTAGCATTTGACACTTCCGTATATGTATCTTCAGGCCCTTCTTTATCAAAACTTCGAGAAAGTTGTCCCATCTCTCGACATGTGGATGGCTGTCCAGTGTCCATCATGGTGGTGATCGTGTGTTGGCAAATCGTCCCCCCACTAGGTTTGGCGTCATGGTGGCGCCCTCAGTGTGGTCAACTCGTCCCTCACAGAGTCATGAAACAAATATGACGTAAAGTTAATGGATTTTGTTGATCGAGTTGGCTTCAGTCAGAGCTAGCCAATGGCAACATCAATTTCAATTATTACACGAGTTAGGGGTGGAATCAATTGAGAAATATTACGCAATTAAAGATGGCGTAGTAGGTGCGTTCGATAACTCATTGCAACTCACTTGAAACGATTGTACACATACACTTTTTGACTTTAACATGTAAAACGGGAGAAAACACGTGAATCTCGTGTTTTCTCCCGTTTTTCCGAGTACCGCGAAATAAAATAAAATTAAATTAAGGAGAATAATTCAAAAATGCAGACGTGATAAAACGCATGCTTAATGAACCATGTCGTTAATGGTATTGACTGTTCAGTAATCATTTAAATAAAACATCATGCATTCACAAAAATAATTTATATAGTCCCTACCATATAACTTATTGCAATTAGAATATTGTGATTAGTAATTCAAATAAATTGTCTTGCAATTTTTCTGTGCTCTGCATTCCTTTTGATTTACTTATTAGAAATTTCAATTTACAGCATAATGCCTAAACACAAACTGATTCGACCGTTTGAGCGAATCCAACAACGTCGAGAACGGAAAATGCGACACCTCGTTGGCAATGTGATGGCAGAGCAATCGGAGATACCAGCATTTATCAAATCTCTGGAAAACGTTTCAAAAAAGAAAAAAAAGATGTCTATTCTATTTTTTACCTTGCTCATTATCAATTTGACAGTGTGTTTTTTGCAAACAGGAGAACGAATTTGGTATTATTCGACTGAACCAACTACAGTTGATGCTTACTTAATTGAAATCAGACATGGCGCTTTTCCAAATGTTTATATTTTCCCAAGATCAACGCAAGAATACAAAAAAGAATACCCAAATAGCAAATCGTGTGAGGGAATTAACGAACTACAGGCAGATCATAAATATACTATGAAAAAAAAACTAAAATATATGCGTATACTTAGTTACATAACTGATGCATATATTTCAACGGTAAATCTCCATTTCTTTTTTTTTTGCCAACAAATAAGCAAACATCTTTGCAGGGAAAATCACGCTGGAATCTTACAATTCAAAACCTCCTTACTCTTGAACGGCCAGTTGCTGAAATTTCAAGCCGTACGTCAGAAAACTAAAATAAACAAGCACGTTTAATTGGTTTAATTTTCAAGTTCCTTTTTGTTTAGCATTGCAACTTCAATTTGGAAATGTAAATAGCAAGATGGTTATCAAATTAAAATTTCCTAGTCGATGTTATGATGTTGAAGTAAATTATCTTTAATTTTAAAATTATTATCTCAACAAATAGTAGCAAATGAAGTCGGGTCATTTCCTCGAATCCCGTTTCATCGAATCCCGGTTTTTTTCGATGAAACGTACCGTTTTTCGCAAAATTCGATGAAACGGTACAAACATCAAAACCAACAACCTAACCTGACCTGACCTAACCTAACCTGACCTGACCTAACCTGACCTAACCTGACCTGACCTGACCTGACCTAACCTGACCTAACCTAACCTAACCTGATCTAACCTGACCTAACACAACCTAACCTAACCACGTAGCCACTTGAATAACAATCCCCGATGATGGCCGAAAATTCGATGAAACGTACCGCCTAATTTAGAATTCGATGAAACGACCCCCATTTTCGCACATTTCAAAAAACGCAAAAAAAAGAGAATTCGATGAAACGGGATTCGAGGAAATGACCCGACCTGGTAGCAAATACTTAAAATTTGAGTAAATGAGTAAAAACCCTGACTCCATCTCAGGTTATTCCTACAAACTAATGAAAACTGTCAACAATAAAGAAATATTGTTAAAAATGTATATTAATAATAACATTCAATCTGAAAAGTAGCCAGCCCTGATCTCAGCATTGAGACCTGTCGAATGCACTTTTCAGATTTGAATGACATCCACCAGTTTCGGAGGAGACAGAAGAAGTAGGACAGGCAGAGATGCACACTCCTGAGAATTAAAGGACTTTTTAGTGAATGTTCATAAATAAAATACTGTATAATACCGTATATACTGTATAATAATGTATTATTATTATTATTATTATTATTTTTTTACCAGAGGAGGAAGTTGTGATGATATCCGTATATAATTGTAATTTTCTAGTATACTATACAATTTAAAGTTTATTATTTTTCTTTAATTTTATAGATATTAATAGATTCATCGCCAGCAGCGCATCTTACATATAAAAAAAGTGTTGCAATAAAATTGCTAATACTGGTAGAAGATCCTGCACTCGATGTAGGATGGGAGTTACGTCCAATTAATACCGTTGCAGCAACTACTGTGAAAAAAGTAAGACAATTTGTCACGTCGTATTCGACTTGTAACAATAGTTTCGGAAAGTTTGAATTCCAGGGATACTAGTAATCAGAAAATTGTGAGTTCCACAGACGCTGCAACTCTTAATACGTTACTACCGTCTTCACTTGAATAGTACAGGATGGTGTTATATTCGAATTTTGTCCTAAAATATTTAAAAATTACAACAACAATATTAAGGGGAGGAAAAATCTTTATTTAATCATTTTATGCATCTGCATCTTCGGTATCATTTAATCCAGCTTCAACATATTCTGATAATAAGTCATCCCAGATCAATATACAGGGTAAACAAAAAGTCTATCACTATAGTAAATATTTCTGAAAGTGCTGACAATTCATCTGATCTAATGATGGTAAAGTATTAAAGTTGGGTCGGGCAATCTTTTGGTGACCCGAAATTTGACCTTGGGATGTTCCTTCAAGGTCATTGGGAAATTATCTCGGAAACCGTTAGAGATAGACAGAAATTTCCAATTGTAAACTTGTAGAGCAAAATTTGTTTAGTCTAAAAATGACTAATTCTCAAATCTTTTGTACTAAAAATTTTTAAGAAAATTGCAATTGAAAAAGTAGTTTTGAAAAGAAAAAGTCATAAAAAAATTTATTTTTTTGCCCATATCTCTGCAACGGTGCCAGATATGCAGATTCCGACCAGGGGAATCGATTTTTTGGATCATTTTACATCTAATCAGCACGTTTTTGACACTTTTTCAATTTTTCAATTTTTATTGATGTCCAGAAAAAAACACTTAAAAACCAAATAAACCCCCCAATAAACAAACACAACCCAAAAAATAAAAATAATACCTAAAAAACATGAAAAAAACAGGAAAAACAAGAAAAAAACACCGAAAAACCAAAGAAACCGAGGGAAAAACGTCGCTAAGACAACACGTCGCTAAAACGTTTCCGCGGCCCAAGTTTCGACCTTCCGCAGTCCACCTTTTGCCAATTTTTGTATATTTTGTATATTTTATTTATGTATTTCGTATGTTATTTGTAATCAAATGTAACGTTTTTTTTTTTTTTATGCCCTAGTGACAATAATTGTAACTATCAACTAGTATCTACACTGTCTTACAAGGAGACCTCCCTTGATCCCCCCCCCCAGACCTAACCTTATCCATTTTTAGCAAAGTCGACGGTACTCGGAAGGAAAAAAAAACTTTAAATGATTTATCCGCAATCAATTAATCGTACTCACGGTCACATACCCACGTCAAAAACACAAACACCTCAAACACTTACAGCACAACTTTTGGAATGCAGCTAGTGATATGTTTGAATGCGCTGAAAATATTTGTGTGGAAGCATGCAGGCCAATTTGTAGGAGGAAAAGATGCGTGCTCGGGATTAAACCTCGTGTGCGCTCGCACTTGTGCATCACGCGTCAAAAAACTTGGAAATGATGCGTAAATGTGAGCAATTGTGTTTAGAGTAATGGCGAGTTGTTTGAATGGAAGCTAAACAGCTCTATAAAATAACAGAGGGAGGCTGCCATCTTGGCAGCTTGAATACGCATGGAGAAGTGAGAAGAAGAGAAGATACAAAAAACTCTAGTGGCAAACCAGCACATTAGAGGTATAGAAAACGCATAGTGCTGCATGTAAACAAAACAAATGCATTCTGGCATCATGCAGGCTGAAAGAGCAAATGCTTAAAATAAAGAACAAAGTGAAATGGGAACTGTCCTGGCAAAGCAGGCCAAATGTGGATGAAAAATCGTCCACAGGCCAATAATATGATTGTTGTCACAGTAAATTACATGGAGACATGTTCGTTTGATTTCACACGCAAGTTTATTCTCTTCAATCGAATACACACATCTACACATGAATGGTTGCAAAATTAAATACAACCAATATTACCATCTGTAAATTCTCCTCATGATATTTTAATTTTCGTCATACTCAGACTCTAAATTAATGTTTCAGTATAACTTCATCAATACAAAACGTAATCCTTGCGATGACAATTTAATTGGCTGCTTGCAAACTTGTCTCATGAAAAACATTACTTGCAGGTATGGTTTTTTTAAGCTTACTTTTTAAAGATTACTGGGAAGTCACTCTTTGCACATTTATTGTCTACGACACAACCTAGCTCCCAAGTGGGACGATTAGTACAACTGCACCCTGTCAGGAGGAGTTGTTGATTCCAGAAGTCAACTTCAGGAACCAATGCAAAATTAAAGATGCACAATTCGATTATAGAGGGTTCAACTTTGATTGGACAGTCAGTCTAGATGGGACAACTACAAGAAAAGCATCTTGTTCCGTCTCCTCTCTTGTTCACCACGATAATGCTTAGGGTTAGGCTATTAAGCCATACACCCGACACCGTGAGCAACTCATGCGCTGGGTCACTTATCCACACACCGTCGCTGATATGTCATAGCAACCAAGATAGTACAAGCACTATCTGAATGAGCCTAGTATCCTAACGGCATTAGTCCACTTTTACAATTCCTTAATGACTTTATGGGGCCTTAAGTAAAAAATAAAAATATTTACTTAAATACATTATATTTTAACCTTCCCATAGCCATGGTAGGTCAAAAAAATTACAGAAGGGGAAAAATCACTGTAATTCTTTTTTTTCTGATAATTAATTAATGAGGTTAAGTTGTATTCCTCAAAAACTTTTTTTTCTTATTTTATAATGTCTAAATACAAATAGTTTTTCAATTATTATTAAGATAATTTAATATTTATAACATAAAACACCCTTAATGGGAGCGCCGTACACTGCTTTGCCATCTGTTTGCACTAGGTGGCGTATTAAAATTAGTCCTAAAACATGTGCTTTTACCAGGAAAAATGCGATTGCACCAGGAAAAATGTGATTCTGCACATGCGCAGAAGCATTTTAAAAGAAGGCCGATTTGACCGACCTTAGCTAGCAATGGTGGAAACTAGGCTTGGCTATGGGAAGGTTAAAAGTCTGGAGGCCTTTCAGCGATAACTGCAAATACCTATAAATCCACCATCAAACTTTACACGGACGAAAGAACAAAAAAAGTTGCTTGTGTACTAGCAGTAAATGACTTGAAAACTTCGCATTTCAATCTGCTGTAGATCGTGTTGTAGCTAGCCATCCTCTATTGGTAGATAACAGCAGATAGCAATAGCACTACACTGATTGTCCCTTCACCCATTGAACAAAAATGTCAATGTCATCATTCAAGTTGACAACACAATTTTCACTACAGCAGTATTCGAAAAGTCATTGAGACTAAATAGCATTTTTAAACGGCTTGACTGCTCAATCTAACTTACAAAAAGCAGTTGGCTTCGTCTGCTTCAAGTGTCACTGAGCCTGCGGGCAGCATTGTCGCAATGTAACAAGTAACTGCAATTTTTAACTGATGTTTTGAAAGCAGTTAATGTTTCTGTACACCTGTGTGTATAAGTTATGTGTCAAATTTCAATTCATCAACAATGAAACATAAATGAACTTACCAATATTTTTTAATTTTAGCTCTACGTTTTACGAAACAGGACACCTACCAAAATGTAATGAAACTCAACTCAGACAACAATACAATATTACGAAAAAAATAATCAATTTATCTAATATTGCAAAATATTGCAAATGCAGCGACGTATGCAAAGTGACAAAACTAAACATTGTATACGAAGAAATCCATGCATCTGAGCCTGCTCTGGATGTTATCATTGTCAATAATAATGTGCGAACATTACAAGAACGTATTTCGTACGACATAGTCTCGTTACTGTGCGACATTGGTGGGAACGTCGGACTCTATTTCGGAATGTCTTGCTTAATGCTCGTTGAAATATTTCTTTACGGCTCCAAAATTCCCTTTGTGAAGTTCAGAAAAATGACAAGGGCTAATTCCAATTTGAAACACAAAATTGAGACAATTCTTGAAAAAAATCAAAAACCACAAAAGAAATCTAATGTCCAGCGGAAACTGAAAAACTTAGTTTTCCTAATTCTGATCTTTATGTCGATTTATAATGTATACAATCAAATATCTAATTATTTTGATTTTCCTCTCGTCAAAACTGTTAGTCTCGTAAGAGATGACATTATCCATTTTCCACTCATTGTCAATTGTCGAGATAATGAGAAAATATTTAGTGCTAAGTTTGAGTTAGCTCGCACTCTTCATACTGATTGCTCTCATTACCAACTGTTTGATTTACTCCACCCTAAATCGTATTTCGCAAACAATTCACTTCAACTATGGAACGATTCTATAGACATTGAAGGATATGTCTTGCAAACCAAAAACGGAATCCCTGTAACGATTTTTCGCGTAAGCAATTGAAATTTTAAATCACACACAAACAGTAACAGCAGTACGAAGTAAATAATCTTATTGTGGGGTCTTTGACGTAATCCAATTCCTCAATATCCTCATTAAATCACGTTTAAAGCGAGAGCACAGTCAATGCAAATCAAGCAGAACTAATGCCATCAAATTGTTGCATAGCATAATGCAGTCATTTGATTGGATGTGACAAAAATTTCACATAAAATGATTTCTTGGCACACGGTACTAATGTGAGGACCAGTGTCCATAGCCAAACATCGTTTGGTTAACCTGTGGTCAACTTGAGAGAAAACACTATTGCTTGATGTTAATTAGACATGTTTTAAAATATTCACAATTACAGTCAGTTCAGAAAGTTTGGAATAATCCAAATTTTCATGAGCACATCATTGTTAGAAAGCATTTTGGCATTGCTGGAAAGCTCTCACTAAAATAAATGAAAATATTCTCAAAAGAGACATAATTTAGCTCTAGATTGAGCAAAATAATACCCCTGTAGGATGCATAGTTTTCTAGTTATCTGCATTTGAATACAACACTAGTCTAAATATTCGTCTCGCATGAATTTTTAGACGAAAAGCCTCGTTTTTGAATGCAAATAAACGATTGTTTAACTGCCAAACTTGATCTGGGATTTCAGATCAAGTTCTAGATCATATCCTGCTGCAAGTCGCATACGGGTATTTATTTCAAGTCGCATACGGTATTTACTTCGAGATTTTTCTTACCTCGCATTTTTCTATTGTTTCAACCCCTAATTATTACTATGATGATGATTATTATCGTCATTCACTACAAAAAAATTTAGAACAGCTGCAAAATTGTACTTATATCTCCGATCGTCGCGATCGATCTAACGGAGATTCAAGATGGCTGCCAACAATACCCGATTGGCACAGAGATTTAAACGACCTATTTAGGTCGTTTATTTTTAGCCTGTTTAAAGCAATTTAAACGAGCTTTTAAACGAGAATCTCGTTTAAAAGTTCATGGAAACGGGTATAAACGACCGTTTATGAGTTATTGAATGCGCCTAGTGATTTTATTCTGGCAAGCAATCAAAATTTTAACAATACAAAATGGCACAATTCAATACAAAATCTCCCTTTACTCGGAAAGTGCCAATCTTGAGGTCGCAGCTGCAAACTCACTAAAGCCTGCGACTCAAGCGAGTAAAACATTCAACCCTATTAGTTCCACAATACTTGCTGATATCAAGCAGGAGCGAGAGTACGTTTATTGTTGTATTACAATTGTTGGCGTTGATAGGCAACCTCCAACTTTAAATAACGTGAAGAATTTATTATACAATGGGAATGTATAACACATTCAACTTTGCTTCTTACTACAAGTGTTTTGGCAATTGCTTATACAAATTATTTCTTTTCCAGCATAACGATGGAAATCGCACATTTTTCAACCGATCATATGTGTCAACAGCATTTGGAATATGCACCGCATATCAGAAATGTACGATCAATTACTAAATCTCAAATACTTTCTTTCACTTTCAATTGTTTACAGATGATGAACCTTATTTTCCAAAGAAAAATAGTTTATTCTTTTACGATGGAATCATATATTTAGACAAATGCAGTCCACATCGACCAGTGAATATTTTGTGAATTCACTTTTTATTTCGTTTGTTTATTTCTTTGCATTCATTGCAGAACTTCATTGTGCCGCAAAATCAATTTTTTCATCCCAAGCACATTTTTTACAGACAACGCAGTGCTCAAATCGACATTTTGCGACAAACGGTAGGATTTGTGCACATGCTAAACTCACGGCTGTTTGCTGACAATTTGTTGTTTTCAGCTCATTCGAGTGAATACTCCCAAAAATCCCTGTCAAGCAAATCAACTTGTTACCGAATGTGAAAAGAAATGTTACAAAACAAAAGTCGAACAGCAATCATTCGAATGCAAGTGAGTTTCTGTTAATTTAACGTACGAGTTTGCACTTCAACAGCATCAAAGTCAAATTTTCACAATGCTAAGCTTAAATCATTTTTCAGTACGGTAATGGCAATGTATTAACACTATTCCTGTTGCTCTGTTAGACTACCGTTTATGAAAAACGGTTTGTTCCCGTATTGTGAGGATCACGTAACATCTAAGAGAACTATCAAACAATATTTGGAAACTCAATTCAACACAGATCCCGTGAAAGACTGCAACTGTACAGCACGCTGTGAAGAAACAATATTCATACCTTCAAAAATTAAAGAATACTACGATACCTTTGGCGCGGGCACTATTATTCAATACAGTATTGACAGCAATATCCGAGAAGTAATTGCAGAAGAGGAAGCAATTTCAGTTGTCAAATTACTCTGTCAAATCGGATCAATTTTTGGCATTTTGACCGGTCTCTCAATATTTACTCTTGTTGAAATTTCATTTGATTCAAAAGTCAACAAAACCACTCGGCAACTTCTCAATCTTTTGTGTAACTCGATTATTTCACTTCTGACAAACATTTCGTTTGTATTTCATAGAAGCATTGAAAGTGTAACTAAAAAGTAACATAAGAAAGCAGTCTCAGTACAATGACATGTACTGTTGTTAATTACAGCAAGAAATTACCAATTTATACCAACTAGCATAATTTGTTAACATTAAATAGAAATTTCAGCACAAATTGTACACATATGATATCCATTATTCTAACTGATTTAGTTTTATTCACAGCATACTTAACAGAAAAGGGAATGCATTTAAATTTTGCTGCACAAGGTTCAAAAGCTGTAAAAAAAAGCAAAGCTCTGCAAGTAGAAACATGATAGACTGATTATGATGCAACAACATCAGAAATATCTAAAACAAATCAGCAGCAATCTGCAACAAGCAACTTTGACTCATTTGCAATGTTGAGATATGAATACTGTAGTTTTGAAAAGCACAAAAATCACAAAAGAGCACAAGAAATAAAAAAAGCAAATAAATATAATTGCATACTGGTCTAAGCAAAAACTGATACATCCGCTCCATCATTGCATGTCACTAACATTCACAATGTCATGTACTATAGATAATAATAGTTGAGAATCAGCAACGTGCATCTTAATGAAAGGATTTTTAATAGCAACTGCATTAAAAAGTACATTTAAGTGCAGTAATGAAATCAATCTTAACAACTTTAAATGTAATTTATCTCGTATTTACTAAATTATAACGTAAACTCTTGTTATTTCATTTGAAGGATTAGTTTTAAGTTAACTTGGTTGTTTTACTGTAGTAACTACTTACCACGTTTTAATTGCACATTGTAATATTGGTCATGTTTTTCAAAACTGTTGTACTACTAATTATAAAAACGCAAAATTTGCCACAATTTTTCAAAACAGTTGTACTACTAATTATAAAAACGCAAAATTTGCCACAATTTTTCAAAAAGTTGCCACAATTTTTCAAAAATTTGACACAATTTTTCAGAAATTTGACACAATTTTTCAAAAATTTGACACAATTTTTCAAAAATTTGACACAATTTTTCAAAAATTTGACACAAATTTTCAAAAATTTGACACAAATTTTCAAAAATTTGACACAATTTTTCAAAAATTTGACACAATTTTTCAAAAATTTGACACAATTTTTCAAAAATTTGACACAATTTTTCAAAAATTTGACACAATTTTTCAAAAATTTGACACAATTTTTCAAAAATTTGACACAATTTTTCAAAAAGTTGCCACAATTTTTCTAAAATTTGCCACAAATTTTCTACCTGTATTTCCGATATAATAAATCCCCTATTATATTTTACCATTTATACATTTGCATACATCATTTCCCTGGGCAACCGCTTGAATAAAGCGGTAAGATAAAAGAATAAGTGAATCACCCACGAGTTAGCATAGAAAGAAAAGAGAGAGAAGCAAAAGTGCGACAACCGGAGTTGTATGTTTAAAACTACTTATTCCGCACACTTGTTTTTCTCAAGCAAATGTATTCGAATTAATTCCTTCTTCCCTAAATGTATTTTAAATTTGACACTAACATAAACTAATAAATTTAAAAAATATTTGTAAATTGGTAGATACACACTTTAACCTTTGCTGAAAACATGTCATTCAAACTTCAAATTATTTTTATGTATAATTGTTACTTAAGTTTAAAAAATCATTGACGTTTGTAACGCACACAAATTGTGTATGTAGTAATTAATTCACAAATAAAAATTTAATAATCTAAAATTCATTATCATATTCCAAATATTGATTACACAAGCCCACAACGGAAAACACACTGAACCATTCCAACTCAGAAATCAATCAGCACAAGTTGTAATTAAACATGAGATACGGCACAAGTCTAAGGCATAAGTATTGACATTCGTCATGAAAATGATGATAGCTCCTTTTTAGTTGCCTTCTATTGGCTAACAATGTTTATAGGGTAATTTTAAGATTCTATACAACTTTCTTATTGAAATTTTTGCTCTATCTTCACCAGTTAACGAGTTACCAAATGAAAAGTCCATTGTTACTTCCAAGTGATATAATGATATAATGATATAATTTTAGGGCTTTAAGCCACCAAATTGTATAATTTAATGAATTATATTAATTTGGTCATTTGACTTTATATGACTTTATTAGTCTATATAAATGTCAATGATTAGAGAAAAACATGCGACTCCCAAAATTACTTTACCTCACGCATTTGTTCACTATTTTAGCTCTCGTTAAACTTATCTGACTAATAGGAAGTTTGACTTGTTTTTGGCCAAGCATTGTTAAATACTTGCGCCAGTAAGCCATGGTCACAAAATTACCATAAACTTCTCAAATTCGAATTTTCGATTTTAGTATTAATTAAGAAGTCGGGTCATTTCCTCGAATCCCGTTTCATTCTGTCAAAAATTTCGATGAAACGGTACAGTAAAAAAAAAATCCAAAAACCAAAAACCTAACCTAACCAGACCTAACCTGACCTGACCTAACCGGACCTAACCTGACCTGACCTAACCTAACCTAACCTGACCTAACCTGACCTAACACAACCTAACCTAACCACATAGCCACGCAAATAACATCCCCGATGATGGCCGAAAATTCGATGAAACGTACCAATTGGAATTTAGAATTCGATGAAACGACCCCCGTTTTCGCACATTTCGAAAAACGCAATAAAAAGAAAATTCGATGAAACGGGATTCGAGGAAATGACCCGACCCAATTAATTAAATACAAGCATTTTTTTAGTATTCATTTTCTTTACTTGTATCACGATAAACTGATTTCCAAAATTTTATGAAAATAATTGAATTTTATTGAATGACTTTTTGGCTTTTGAAAGTCTGCCAGCAAAAGCAATCACCAAGGCATATAATTTATGAGTGTATGAGAAGTGTGTTCCACCTTTCTTAAATGCAGGGAAAACATTTTCAATCATAAAACTCCATAAATAGTTGAGTTTTGAGTACAAATTCAAATATTGATTTTATTTTTGATGTTGGTTTATTACTGCTTTTATGACAACTATGTCGAGTCAATATCACAACATCATCAATTTTTTTTAAATCCAATTCAGCAATGTCTGTATTTATGTCAACCGGACACATTTTAATCAAAAAATATATTGATTTGGTACGCCCAAGCACGAAAAAAAATATTGCCTTCATTTCATTAGTTATAATTTTTCTCACCAGAGGCGTGACAATCTAAATCTATTGAGTTTCTGTGGCGCCAGACAGACAGCTCAACTTGTTCTCTCCTGACTGAATCAATGGTGAGCAAACTCAAAAATGTTAAAAGGGCATAAATTTATTTTTCTCACAGAAGAAAACCAATCAAAAACTCATCTTTTACGGAAGTGAAAAGTCAAGTAATAAGTCAAGTAATATTTTATATTTTAATTCATTAAAATGTGTTTTAGTTGTATTTCCATCTCAATGTCAACCGTGCTCCGAGAAAAGTGAGCAAAACTCGTTCATTTATTCATTAGCATCGACCACACAATTCATGAATATCCTCGGAAATTCTAGAGTAACGCCTGGCGACAGAGAATTCCTCAGCCAAGAGTGGTTCTTGGTTTTTCGCATGTTCTTGCATTTTTTCTTAACAAGGGGGGGAATACCCCCCTTTGACCCCCCTCCCTCTGCAAACCTCATCTTAACTGGGTTTTTTTAATGTGATGAGGAATTTGGCACTTATTTAGTCGCCGTATGGTTAGCATGCATTAGTCATTCCTGGTTTGTGTCTGTAATTTCATTGGTCCAAAGCCTCCTGTCGCCAGGCGCTTCTTAATTCTAGTAGTTGAGTTTTCAGACGCCAGGGACCTTCTCCCCGTTCAGAGTGTTCACCACTGTGATCCCCAGTAACCTGGTTCAGGCCGAGTTGCAGCCTACATGAGTGTTCAAGTAAGTGTGATAAGAACAGATAGAGTAAGCGACCGCACCGTACATGGGACATTTAAATGTGGTCTGTTGGCCTTGTGTGCAATGGGCCTGTTGCTATGTGACATCTCCATTTGGGCGGTGTCAGCACATAGACGAGCTAGAAGTAAATCCCTAGAGTAGATCAGTGCTTCCCAAAGTGTGGTCCCTGAGTAAGAGGTTGGAGGTCGGCCTCTTGCCGTTGAAGCGCAAAAATTAAATAGGCTTAGGAGAGCAATGTTAGGTTCCAGGTCTGTGACACATTGTTATGTCACGGACCAGAAAGTCACATCACATTTTGATAATTGAGCTTGTAGTTAATCTCTGGCAGATCGAGTGAATCGGCCGGCGTCTCCTTTTAACGAAATGGTTGGCGCTTGTTTATCATATGTGTCAAGATCTGTCAGAAAATTGATTATGAAAAGCACCAGCAATGAATTTCATGAATAAACGATCGTTGCAAGCATTCTAAATGCAAAACATTTTATTTTTGTATTCTAAATATTGATTTGGAGCGTCCACAGATGTAGTATGTTACCTTTTGCCCACACACAACTCAAGGATTTAATAATTTTAGAGCAAAAATGAGTGGCAGAAAAAAAGATCTCAAAAGCTGTGATGATAACTGGAGATAGTCTATCAACAATAGTAGTTGGAATGACACAAAATGTTCAATCTAAAAGCAATACATTTTTAATCATTCAATTTCTCGCAATTCCCACTTCTTATCGACATTCGGCTATTTGTGGCGCTCTTAATTCCAACTGTGTCCGTAACAAAAAACAAAAGATAATTTTAGTTTCAGATTTGTACAGTATCATCAAGAATGGACAATTTCCATCACTAGCAAAATTAATAAAAGTTAAAATGATATAAAAATGCGAGTTTTAATTCAATATTTAAAAAAAAAAGCCGATCATGACCATTGGTCCAAAACCAATCTGTTTAAAGAAATGGAAGAAAAATATCCAGATGATGTAATTTTTATCAAACTTATTTTGATCTTTGGTTATTACTGGTAATTTAGTTATTGCAACCCAGCCCTCAAGACTTGACCTTTGTCTCATTTAATGTCTCGACTAATCCATGACAATTATTTTATCAATTACTGTGACGGCGTTGGCTCTCTCATGGCAATCTGGGGATTGACTACCATGGGTAGGACCGGCTCTCACATGAATAATGGAGCCAAGGACTCCAAATTGTTGGCATTTAATCCCTTGTCTAGGGATCGGAGTACCCATCACCTGTGTCGGTGCCGTTAGGCACACCACACCTAAGCTTACAACCGTCCCATCACTCACAGGGCGGTTAGCCCGTGAATGACGTGGTCGGTTGGCATAGGACATTCTGCTGTGGTACTTACCTACAGCCCATGTAGCCACTCATGAAGGCTGCAACAAGGACATCTCCCTGTCACTGAACGTCACAGTGGTGAATGGGAGAAGAGCAGAGTCAACTCGAGCACTGCATAGCCCAGGCTGGCTACGGGACCTCACAAGCACACGTCCTCACCCTGTACTGTCCAAACTCTCTCTCTCTGCTCCTCGCACCACACCACTCGGCTCCCTCCTTCCCCACTGGGTCAGTCTACCTCGCAAGAGGGGTTACCAGGGGCCAGAGAGCAGTGTGTGGAGTGACGTGGGTCACCATGGGTGGCCAAACGATCACATTACATTTTGTCCCGCCCCGAGTAAACCCCTTAACGAAATTGTGAAAAAGTTCATTAAAACTTTGATCAACACATTGCGATCAATTATAAATTATTGTTACCATAGTTATCACGCTTGTCACTTTACGAGAAGAAAACGACAATACAGTACTTCCATTTACAGTAAATGAATGTAAAACATTTGTAACTGTTGGTCACTAATCCTGCTAATACTAGTAATTGTCCTGGGCAGTGCACCCTCTTAGGTGGCGCTGCCAGTCCCGATCAAGAGACCAATGAAACACAGAACACGAGAACATTCATGATCCGCTCCATGAAGCATCGTCTTAACACTTTCAGCGCCCTGGGCTAATAAAAATTAGGCGCTCCTTGCCCAGCGCTTTTCTGTGCCCGGTGCCCTTCTGTGCCCATCACCCCCCTGTGCACGGTGCCAAGTGCGGAAATGCAACACATGTGCGGTCTCGCAACTGCACACGTGTGCGCCGAGTTAAGGTGGAAACACAAGGCAGCGGGTAAAATTTAAAAGCTTGCTTGTACATGAAAAAGCAGTTAAAAACTCGCCCGCTTGAGCAAACACAAGCTTGCGTTTTTATTCAAAGCTTTGTTTAGAAGTGAGCTTGTACTCACCCGCTCCGATCAAACTGAGTTTGATTTACCAGCTTCAAGCTTGCTGGTGTTTTGGTCATGTGACTTTGACAGCCAATCAGAATCGTGAGGAAATTCTTGGAGGAGATTTTGGCAGGAATCTCTAGCTAGCTACCTAGCTAGCTTGAGTTTGCCAGTTAAGCTGGCAAGCCAAAACCAGGTCAAGTGAGCTTGTAAATGACTCCCTCTTTAAACTTGGACTAGCAAGCGTTGGAATTTTACCCGCTCCCTTGTGTTTCCACCTTTAGGAATGACCTGAAGCAGTCAATAAGCCCGTGGAGAGGCACGGCAAAGCCCCGATCTCGCTGCCCACGTAGTCCCTTGACCTAGTAACAGAAGACACTTCAGGAAACTAACCCCTAGACAACCGTATAAATAAAGGCCATAAACCACTAAAATATAGTTTCTAGTTGTTGGTTTCAAATAGTGAGATGCGTCCAGCATCACCATGACATTCCTCATGCCATGTGATGTCCGTCTGCCACTCACATTAAAACGAGCCATTTGTGCTGCAGTCAATCATTTTCACTAATTTTCCTGAGAATCCCACTAAAAAAATATTAAATTTTCCACTTACTGAATTTCCCACTAAATTAATTTTTTTGTCCTACTTATTTAACTTAACCCAAATTAATTAATTTGCATGGACGTTTCCGGTCAATCTGACCAATGGGGTTAGATTGACCATAATGCACTGGTGAATGTTTGGCATTCCAAAATTTAGTGATTCAAATAAGTTACCCTGCGATTATTCGCTGTGTGTATCATTTGGTTTAATTATTATGAATTTCGATTTATAGTTCTATTTTTACACAATATGGCGAGTAAAATTTTCACAATGGTAATGCAACGTCAAGAAAGAAAAATGCGACACCTCGTAGGCAATGTGATGGCAGAGCAATCGCAGATGCCAGCATTTACCAAATCGATGAAGAACATTTCAAAAAAGAAAAAAAAAATGTCCATTCTAATTTTTACGTTGCTCGTTGTGAATCTGACAGTGTGTGTTTACCAAACTGGAGAATGTATTTGGCATTACTTGAGCGAACCAACGACAGTCGATGCATATTTCATAGAAACCAAACATGGAGCTTTTGCAAATGTTTATATTTTCCCACGAACAACGCAAGAATATCTAGACATTCTATCTAAAACCAACAAAAAGATTAAAAAATCTTGTGATGCATTTGACTACCCGACGGATACTCGTAAGCATTCTGCAGAAGAAATTCTAAAATATTTGAGTATACAAAGTTACATAACTGACGCATACTTTGTAATGGTAAATCTCCATTTCCCATTTTATTTTTACCAATAAATAAGCAAATATCTTTGCAGGGAAAATCACGCAGTAATCTTACAATTAAAAACCACCATACTCTCCTACAGCCGGTTGCTCAAGTTTCAAGTCGTAAGTTAGAAAACTAAAAAAAATACACGCACGATTATTATTTCAAAGTTTCCTTTTGTTTAGCATTGCAACTTCCATTTGGAAGTATCAAAAATAAGATGACTATCAACTTAAAATTTCCAGAAATATGTTTTTCTGTTGAAGTAAGTCTTTCACTTGTGTATCTAAAATTCTACAAATTATCAAATACAAATACAGTGTACTCTGTGTGGATCGGACATAGCGCTGTCCAAACAGTTGTGTGGTTCAGACAAATTTGGAGGTCCCAACCTTTTCGCAGCAATGTTTAAATCCCCTCTCCCATCCGGATAACTTTTTGGCATTGCTCCTATGTCCGTTCTACACAGAGTACAATGTAATTAAGCAAATGCTTAAAGTTTGCTTAAATGAATTAAAATAAGTGGAAATAAAAATCACTTATTATATTTTCAATAAATGAAATAATATAATTATTACTACCATAAATGGCTTTTATTAATAGGTATTAATAGATTCGTCGCCAGTAGCGGATCTTACGTATGAAGAACCAGTTGAAATGTCATTGAAGAAGGTATGTGAGGTAAAAGGAACGAAAAAACATATATTATCATCAGTTAATATCATTGCTACAACTACTGTGCAAAAGGTAAAACGATAATTAATGTTTTGTTAGAACGTAAACTTTAACAAAGTCCAACCTTTGTGTCTAATTAAGAAAACGAAGCTTCACTGATACGAACACCATGTTCACAATCTATAACTTCATGTTTCAGTATAACTTCATCAACACAAAACGAAATCCTTGTGATGACAATTTAATTGGCTGCTTACAACCTTGTATCCAGAAAACAATTAAGTGCAGGTATACGTTTATTTCTAGCACATTTTTCCTATTCTATTTACACTTATTCGAAATTACGCGCTGTTTTTTTAAACAGCGCTATCTAATGCTAAATTTTAAATAACACGGTTTTACGTCACACAGTAAAATAAACTTGTAAAACAATACGATTTTCACATGTAAGATGGATCATTTTCAATTTAGCAATCAAACCCAATTGTAAGTGAAACTATTTTTTAGATATCCCTTTTACGAAAAAACACACCTACCTAAATGTGACAATTACCGACTCGCAAAACGTCAATACATAGAGTTGAGAAACTTCATTCACTTGTCGCGATATGGAATGTTTTCTGAATTTGACCTTTCAACCAATCTGAGAAAAAAATGCAAATGTCTCAAATTGTGCGAACTGACAATACTAAGCATAACCTATGAAGAATTGTGTAGTTCCAAAGCTATTCTCGATGTTTTCGTTGCCAATAGTTATGTCCGAACATTGCAAGAACGTGTTTCGTACGACATAATTTCTTTACTATGCAACATTGGTGGAAACATTGGACTCTACTTTGGAATGTCTTGTTTAACGCTCGTAGAAATATTTGTACACGGATGCAAAATTCCCTTTATGAAGTTCAGGAAATCGACAAAGGCAAATCTAAAGTTGAAACACAAAATTGAGAGAATTCTTGAAAAGAAACAAAAACCACGAAAAAAGTCTACTGTCCAACAAATACTGAAAAACTCGTTTTTCCTAATCCTGATCATCATGTCGGTTTATAATGTTTATAATCAAATTAAGTCTTATTTGGATTTTCCACTCGTCAAAACCGTTAGTCTCCTGAGAGATGACGTTATCCATTATCCAGTCATTGTCAGTTGTCCAGAAACATCGGAAATAACTGCAGCTAAGTTGAAGTTAGCTGAAACTCTTCGTACAGTTTGCTCTAATTACCAACTCTTTGATTTACTCCATCCTAAATCTCGATTCGGAAATAATTCACTCCAATTATGGAAGGACTCTGAAGATAACGGTGGAAAATATGTGGGACGTTCAGGAATATGGATCCCAGTAATTAATTTAATTAATATATCGCACATATTTATGCAAATCAAGTCATACACAATTAATGTCACCAAATTGTCGAATGGCACAAAGAAGTCAATCGATTGGTTCAATGCAACCGAAATTTTAAACTGAAAGATTTCTGGGCAATTATTGTGCACAGCTTTCTAATAAAAGTTATAATAAAAATAAATGAAAACACTAAAAATTATATTAAAATAAAATATTAATTTATTGCCAGGTTCACAAATCGAAATTAGCGCTAAGTGGCAATGCACTGTAAGTACGTACGTAATGTGCACGTATTTTATGTACTTACAAGCAGCTTGCACATTACCTAAAGTACGTGACATTAAGATACTTTTAGCGAGAATTTCATGTTTTCAACCCTTGTGAACCTGGCAATAAATTAATTTTTAATTTTTAATTTGTAGTATTTAATTTTATTACTTCTTCATTAGAAAATTGACATTATTGTTGTTTTTGTCCGGACCATTCAAGTGAGTTTTCCCAACACAGGATGCAAAACTTTATTATACTCTGGCCAACTATAAGAGTGTACTTTTTCCCCATTGGCCCAGCCTGATTATTCCTAACTGTGGACTGTATACTCCCACCAGGAAAAGTAGTTCTGTTCTGTTTTTAATTTGTTTGATTATTATAATAATTGAAATGATGTAAATTGATTCATTTTTTATAATAGAATGTTTTTTCAATTCTTAAAACAATGTTTTATGCTGTTTATATTTCAATATTAATGTTTATTCCCTTTATTGGTTGTTTTGTCTGGAAAGCAGTCAAAATGTCAGCCAGCGTTTTGGTCTATTTTTTGGTATCACTACACAAGTGAAATGGCTCGCCCAATGGGAAAAAGATACACTCTTATAGTTGGCCATGTGACATTACCTGGCAATAACAACCGTGCAGATTGTTGTTCAATTACGATATTACTTGCAAAATACTCGTTGTAGCCTACGCTACAATTTCAATCTGGCCAACTACAGTAAAATCACAGTGGCATTCAGAACTAAAACATGTGGTACAATTTTGTCTACGCTTGGCAATTGCTTTAACAAATATTTATTTTTCCAGAATGACAAGTTGACGCCCAAAATTGTGAATATATCATACATGTCAACAGCATTCGGAAAGTGCAGAGTGATTAAAAAAGGTACAAATAATCACCGTAAGCCATATATTTTCTCTTTCATCTTTTAAATTTTTACAGCTGATGAGAAATATTTTCCAAAGAAAAGCCATGTATGGTTTATTGATGGACCTAGGAAGCGACCTAAGGATGGTAGGGATATTTACCAACCCTGCAGTGAACGTACACCAGTGAGATATTTTGTAAATTCACTCGTCATTCCGATGTTTATTTCTTTGTATTCATTGCAGAGCTTCATTCTGCCACAAAATCAATTTTTTCATCCCAAACACATTTTTTATAGAGACAGCTCCAAATACAGTCACATCGATCTTTGGCGTCAAACAGTAGAATTTCCGTACGTAGTAAACTCACTGCTAGTTGCTAAATTTGTCATTTTCAGCTCATTCGAGTGAATACTCCCAAAAGTCCCTGTCAAGCAAATCAACTTGCTAAGGAATGTGAAAAGAAATGTTTCCAAACAAAGCTTGACCAGCAATCATTCGAATGCAAGTGAGTTTCTTGTAATTTAATATATTACCGTATTAACTCACGTTAAGCCGAATGCCGGCGTAGTGCGAGTTATACCAACATGCTGATAAACCTCGTTTTTAACGGCATGCCGGTGTAAGTGAGTACAAATTTTTCTAAATGAGAATTCAGCCAAAACAAGCATAAAATCCTTTTTAGATTTTCAAAATGTAAGAAATTGCTTTAAATTTCTATACATTTACCCAGATTTTAGTAAAAATCTGCAGAAAATTAGGAAAACTTAAATTTTAGGCCCAAAAACCAACATAATTATTCATCCGGGCTCTTTAAATGAGTAAAAAAAAAAAAAAAAAAAAAAAAAACCGCTTTTTCACTTATACCGGCATGTTTCGCCTTTTACCGGCATGCCGGTATAAACTTTTTGTGCACAATTTTAAAAACCTGGTAAACCCATGCCCAATGGCATGCCGCTTTATGTGAGGTAATATGATACTTTGTTCTTATCATTTTTTGATAATAGAAATGCACTGACACTATTCATGTTATTCCGTTAGATTACCGTTTATGGAAAACAATTCATTACCTTATTGCGAGGATCACATAACGGCTAAGGAAACAACCGAGCAATATTTTGTAATTCAATTCAAGACAGATCCACATAGAGACTGCTCCTGTGTAGCACCGTGTGAGGAAACAATATTCCTACCTTCCTTAGTTAAAGAAACCGGCGTGGTCTACAGAAGCATAAATTATGAAGGCGTTAGATACTCAATTGATAGCAACATCCGAGAAGTAATCGAAGAACTGAAAGAAATTACCATCGTTACATTACTCTGTCAAATCGGATCAATTATTGGTATTTTGACCGGTCTTTCGGTATTTTCTCTCGTCGAATGTTTCATCTGATTCAAAAAAACAACGAAAACCCTCTTTAACTTTTCAATCTTTCATATAATTCTATCGTATCACTTTTCACAAACATTTCATTCCAGTAGATAGTTGAGTGTCAGTAACACATCACATACAAAAAGCACACTTATTTTAACTGTAATCTTGAAATCAATATTGCACGTTCTGAACTAAATTATAAAATAAACTCTCGTTGTTTCATCTCAAGTATTAGTTGTAAGTTACTGTAACTAGTTATCCCCACTGCTAAACTGTTCTTGAAGTGTCTACTTCAGCACCTTTTAAATTCTCGTTATATCTCTCATTGTTTCTGAAGCATCTCTGTTGGGAATGGATTCGGATTCCAGCAGAGCACATCTCAAGAACTTTAACGGGAGAATATATTTCAGTTGTATGCACAAAATTGTAGAAATTGTAAAAATAAACTTGATGATAAAGATTAAAAAGTAATCAATAGTGTGAAACTTGAATTTAACATCAACATACAGGACAAGAACTACAACCCCTGGCAGAATGTTTTCGAACATGTTTTACAATTTGTTTAACTTCCCATTTGAGACCGTTTTACTCTTAAATAATACACAAAAAAATTTAAAAAACAATTAAAATTTCCAAAAAAATTTAAAAAATAATTAAAATTTCCAAAAAAATTTAAAAAATAATTAAAATTTCCAAAAAATTTTAAAAAATAATTAAAATTTCCAAAAAAATTTAAAAAATAATTAAAATTTCCAAACATTTTTAAAAAACAGTTCAGATTTTCAAAAATATTTTAAAACATCGGTATAGAATAAATTTTCAATGCGCTTAATTTCTTAATTCTGTCCGTGATTCTGCATTCAAAATGTAAAAAGGTTTAATTTGGTTCTTCAAGTGTCTCTGGCACCAAATGGACAACAAATTAACAAAATTTTTATTTTATTTTATTTTTATTTTATTCTTGGTTAACTGATTAACTGAATTGGGTCCATAAAAATCTAGAGACCTAGACGAGTGCCAGCGAAGGAAATGATTTCCAATCTCAACAGAAAGCACTTGAAGAACCTTAAAAGCTAAGAAAATAATTAAGCATTTTGAATGCACTTTATTAATACAAATATTTCCCCAAAATTCATATACATTAATCTTGTTTACCTTGCAAGGATGGGATCAAATTGCGCGAATTGGCTCGGCGGACACCTTCATCCCGGTGTCGTGGTATTAAAACAGACTAGAAATAAATAAATCAATGAACTTGTTAGGATCTTATACGAAATTGGGTGGTAGATTGGTTTGTAGCTTTATTCGAGACGATTACCCACACTCATAGGTGAAATCCATCCGTGTTTGATGTTCAATTTGCCAGAAATACTCGTTACAAACAACCGCCATTTCCCACAAGCTGACTGGTTGCGATCAATCCCGCAGCATTCCCGAAATTAGAATTTTCATGTTTGATTTTGAGTTTAAAAACCCATGTTTTTAATAAGTATTTTTGTTTTTTTATTATTTAAATTAGTGAGATCGGTTAAATAAATTGATCGCATTTAAACCTTGATATTAGTTTCGTATTACGCCACTAATTGACGCTGCAACTTGGAAGCGCAGAATGTTGCCATTTGCTTCTTCAATTTAAATTAATTAATTATTCCAGTGTAAATTTCCCAATTTTAATCAAGTTTCCCTCAACTGATTGTCCAATAAAAAAAAAATTGCAATCAACCTTGAAATTACCATTTTTAATGTTTGACAGCACGCTATGGTGGCAGAATATAAAAAGTGCAGTCCTTTCACCATTGATTTCTCCCGTGCATGATATCTAATACTCCATATAGGAATCAATGTTGTTGCTGGTTGTTCGGTACCATATTTAAAAATAATATTTGTGCGAACAGGCCTGTTTCTTCTATTCAGGGAGTACCTTTTTAAATTCATTCTACTACAAACAGATGTAGTGTATTAAAAATTTTCATAATCAATCCCGCAGCAATCCCTGCATTCTGATTGTCATTTTTCGTTGTTTGTTTAATAATAGCCCGTAATAAACAAATCTTTTTCAGAAAAATTTTTGTCCTATAAAAAAGTAAATTGGTGAGGCTAGTTTAATGAAAATAATCGCATTTAAAACTTATAATATTAGTTTGGTATTTCGTCACTAATTGGCGCTGCAATTTGTAATGGCAGAAACTTTCCATTTGTGTAAAATTCACATCTTCGATTTGAATTACCGTACTGCCTCGATTTAACGCCGGTCGTATCTAAACGCCGGCTCCTGATTAAGCGCCGGGCAAACTGAGGACGAAATGGCAATAAACGCCGGCCTTAAATGAACGCCGGGTTTGTTTAAACGCCGGGTTGAAACGTTTTTTAAACGTTTTGAGAGGTCTTTTGGTCGAAACATCGAAGAATAGCTAGCAATGAGTGGCTTTCCAATTTTTTTTTTCGGGTAGACGCCCGGCGCGAATAATCGCCGGGCTTTGAATGAACGCCGGGGGGGTCAACTAGAAAAAATGAATAAACGCCCCGGCGTTAAATCGAGGCAGTACGGTAATTAATTAAGCCGAGGGAAACTCAGGAATTCAGAAAGTAAATTTACAAAATTGTAATCATTTGAATTCACTTTTTGTCAAATAAAGAGCAAACTAGTCGAAAAAAAATTTGTTTTGAAATTTAATATTTAAAAAAAAAGAATTAATTTGCAATTTCCCAATTAATTTTTGACCTTCACTTGGATATATTTTTTAACCGTTATCATCTTAAATTCCAATTGATACTAAAAAGAAGTTCCACATTAAATAATGTTTACACTTCTGTTCATTTAATCCAAAGATTCAAAAGAAATCAACAAGAAAACGCACAAATTTAAATACTCTTTTAATCTTTATTTGCTCTTAAAAGGTTAATTTAATTTTAATTTACAACTTTACATTTATAAAAAAAAAAAGTTATTAAAACTTGTAAGACAAATATACAAACATCAAACTGGAAAACATAATTAATTTATGTATATATATTAATTTATATTTTATATTATTACATTAAATACAAAAATTACAACAAATCATTAATCACTTTAGCAACTTGATCAACCAATGGCTCTTCAAGAAAACTGTTGTGGTTTCCCTCAACAACGTGAACATCAACAGTGGCTTTGCACACCTGATTTCAACCAAACAAAATCAACACTAAGACAAATTCAAAAGCAAATCAATCCATACCTTTCCCAACGAATAATCGTGACCAAGCAGCTTCAAAATGGCGTCGTTATCCTTCACCCTCACCAGAGTGACTGGGACGTCGAGTTGATCCGCAGGTTTGTACTTGTGGAAACTTAGCAAGCGTTTATAATACAAATACGCCGCAATTTTCACGTCCTCCAAGTCGGGAAATAAGCCTAAAGTGTCTATCATCTGAGCAACAACCTCAACCCTCTCGTCCCAGGTGGACAAAGCGGACAATTCACGTTTCACTCTTCGAATGTCGAAATCGAGGAATTGAAGAGCAAATAGAACCAACACGTCGACATCCTCGTCGTTTTTCGATACAGATTCCCTCTGTTCTTTGTACCCTGAAGTAGATATTTTTATATAAAATAAAATAATTAAAATAAATTGAAACTTTTTTTGTGTACATTCAGTTTGGGCAGTCACGTAGCACGGAGAGCCGTCGAGAAAGACCAAAGATCGGAGCGATTTGGGCGAATACTTTTTCTGCAGTTGTGCCGCTATTTCGAAGATTAAACCGCCACCTAACGAGTACCCGGCAAGAGAGTAGGGTGGTTGAGGCTGCATTTTTTCAATTTCCTAAAGATGTAAAAGAAAAATATTAAAAAGTATGAAAAGTGTGTTGAACAGCACGAGGGCCCGTAAATATTCAAAAATGACAACTTGACAACATTTTTTTTAGCAAATTGGATTATTTCGGCAAAATAAATCTTTCCAGCAAAATAATGCAATTTCCAGCAAAAAAAAAAGCATTTTCATGCAGAATATTGCATTTTCCAGCTAAATTATGCATTTTCCAGCAAAATAATGCATTTTCCAACAAAAAAAAAGCATTTTCATGCAGAATATTGAATTTTCCAGCTAAATTATGCATTTTCCAGCAAAAAGAAATGCATTTTCCAGCTAAATAATGCATTTTCCAGCAGGATAATGCGTTTTCCAGCAAAAAAAATGCATTTTCCAACAAAATAATGCATTTTCATGTAGAATATTGCATTTTTCAGCTAAATTATGCATTTTCCAGCAAATTGCATTTTTCAGCTAAATTATGCATTTTCCAGCAAAATGCATTTTATATGACCACCAGGCACTCCCATAAATCCCAACACACAATCCTTCTTACCTTTATATAATAAGCCGCAAGCTGACCGACAGAATCCATAGCAGCATCCCTCGTGTTCTGCACTCCATAAACCCTCTTTTCAATCTTCCTCGCCAAAGTCCGCAACATAGTCGTATTTCCCTCGATAGGATGAAGCAAAAACAGCGGACTATCACACTCCTTTCCCGCATTCAACAACACCACGCACTCCCTCGGCACCACCTCCTCCTTATCGTACCGCAGCGGCTTCGCGACCTTCTCGACGACACTTTTCCCGCCATCGCTCGCCCCCGAACAGCCCCCGATCCTCTTCAGCTTGCCCACCGTCAACTGCCTGATCTCCTGATTCGACAAAACCACCTCAAAATCCCTCTCCAGAGTCTGTTTGATCTCGACCCCCATCAACGAGTCCATCCCCAAATCCGCCAAACTCGCGTCTTCCTTCAACGTCGAACTGTCCTTAACCCCCAGAATATTCGCCACCGCGTCCACCAGCGACACCTTCGACGCCCCCTCGCTCCTCGCCCCCTGCGACTCGGCCAAAACGGTGCTGGCCACCACCGGGTGGCTCTGATTCATCAACCGGTCGAGCGCCGTCAAGCACGAAGCGATTTTCTGCGGTATCGTTCCTCCGACGACCACGTCGTCGCCCCCCATCGTCTCCTGGACGACCCCGACGTCCCCGATGGCCCCCCACTGGATGGCCAGCCCCGGCAAGCCGACGCTGCGTCTCCTTTCGCAGATCCGCTCCATCGCGGAGTTGGCGAACCCGTAGTTTGTCTGTCCGGCGTTGCCGCGCCCGCAGCTGATCGAGGAAAACACGACGAACCAATCCAGATCCGGACAAAGGGTCCTCGAAGCGGAGTCCAGGTTGTGGGTGCCTTTGATCTTCGGATTGGCCACTTCCTGGTAGTCCTCGACCGTCTGGTTCTCCATCAGATTGTCCTTCAAGACCATCGCCAAGTGGAAGATCCCGCCGACCGGTTTAATCGCGTCTTTTAATAGATTCTGGGCTCCGGTCAACGAAGTCACGTTTTGCTTCGAAATTTCAACTCGGACGCCCATTTGTTTCCATCGTCGGAGACACAGGGATTGGTAGCTCGTTGTCACGCCGCTTCGGGAAGTTAGCACCAGATGGCGCGCGCCGTTCTCGACTAACCAGTGTGACAACTCGAGGCCGAAGCCGCCCAGTCCGCCGGTGATGACGTAGGATTTGTCGGGGTGGCAGGTGGTTTTGGGTGTGGCTGGAATGGCGTTCTGTGGGATTTTGATGAGGACTTTGCCGACGTGTTTGCCGCTCGCCATGAATCTGAAGGCGGCTTCGAGTTGGTCGCTTTGGAAGACCGTTCGGGACAGGGGTTTGACCACGCCGGAGTCGATGCCCGATTGGAGGAGTTGGACGACGGTGGATTTGCAGGGGTTGTCTTTTTCGAAGAGGGCGTCCAGGAGGATGCCGTTGAAAGAAATGTTCTTGAGGAAGATGGACATTCCTAGGGGTGTGTTTTTGGATAAGTCGAATTTGCCGATTTCGAGGAATCTTCCGTGGTAGGCGAGGCAGCGAATGCTCGCTTGGAGTTTCTCTTCGGCAAGAGAGTTCAAGACCACGTCAACTCCTGAAATCAGAGATTATTACTATTATTACTATTATTATTATTATTATTATTATTGGTGCTGTGTTTCCTCTGATTGTGTGCGGGTGCTAATAAAGCGCGAGCAAAAATTTAAAACGGTGACTTAGTGCGCGGGGCGTTATAATGGATTAACATTAAAAAAAAATTTATGGAGAATTGAAGAAAAATTAGAAATTCAGTGATTTAAAAAATAAATTTTTTTTTTTAGGAAAAAAGTTAAGCGAAATTTGGATTTATTTATGGAAAATTTTGTAGATAATATCAATATCTTCATTGCAAAATTTCCTGATTTCGAATTTTTTTAATAGAAAATTGAGTTAAATTTAAACCTAGGAAATTTTAGTCAAAATTTTAATTTTTTTTATGCAAAATTTAGACATTTTGAATTTTTCTGAATGCAAAATTTAGACATTTTGAATTTTTCTGAATGCAAAATTTAATGCAATTAAAACTTTTCAGTAAAAAAGCAAATTTCCAACAAAAAATTGAATTTTTAACCTTTTTTCCAAACACCACCGCAAGGTTCTAATAAATCCCAAAAAAATTCATCTTCCCAATGGCACACAATTGCACAACCAAAAAACAAACAACTCCAACCACCAACCAACCCCTACCTTTTCCATTAGTCCTCTTTATAACATCAAACTCAAACGACGTATCTCTAGAATTCGAAAAACACTCCTCCGTCAACTCCGGAAAACACTCCATCAAATACTCCCTCTTCTCCCGCGACCCAACCGTCGTAAAAACCTTACACCCCAAGCTCAAAGCGATACAAATCGCAGCCTGACCCACCCCACCGCTCCCGGAATGGATCAAAACACTCTCCCCACACTGCAACTGTCCTCGCACGACCAAAGCGTAATACGCCGTCGCATAAACCACCGGAACCGTCGCCGCATCCTCCAAGCTCCAGCGCTCCGGCACACTCCACAGAAACTGCGGATCCACCTCGACCGTCGTCGCCAAACCCTTCGCGGGCACCAAACCCATCACGTTCCTCCCGGAAGAATCCTTCCCGGAAAACTCCAATCCCAGAATGCAATCCTGGCCGGCAAGATCACCCGGCAGCGCGTCCGGCGGAAGCTTTCCGGTGGCCAGCATGATGTCCCGGAAGTTGAGCGGCGCGAAATGCACCTGGCAAAGCGCGTCCTGGCGAGCGAATCTCAGCGGGGACTCGAACCAACGGATGCTCGACAAGTCGCCGCGGGTTTGGACGTTGACGAAAGCGTGTTTGGTCGGTCGAACGACTTCCTGGGCGATGGGCAAGTGGCAATAGAAGCCCCATTTGCCGTCTCGGAGCACGTTTGTGACCATGTCTTTGTCCAGGAGTTGTTGATCGATGTCCACAGTCACGCCGTCGGTGTTGAATATCGATCGGATTCTGTTGCCGCCTTCTTGTCTCAGGCAGTTAATTAGGCCTAGGATGCCGCATGTGGGCTGGGCGTTGCTCATCACCCATAGGTTGCTTCCTTCGGGTGCGGAGGTTATTTCGGTTAGTTTTTCCTTCAGTTCGTCGACCCAGGTGTATGTTGCTTCGTCGATTTCAATTTTGGTTGGAATTCCGATCGGTCCAACCTGGAAAAGATGGAAAGTGTCATTAGAAAGGTGGAATTAATCTAAGGTTTGACCGAAGCCGTGTAATAGGGGTTTGGCGATTACTTTTAACATATTTTATATACTTTGACCGATGTCGATATTTTGTAGTATCGCCGATACCGATAATCAGCAACTGAATATCGGCCGATACTGATACCTGCGCCGATATTAAAATTAAAATGTCCGACCCCCCCCCCCCCCCAACCCCCAAAATAAAAATAAAATTAAAATTGCGTTTATTAATTTATTTTATGTTTTAGAACAATATCGGTATCGGCCACGCAAAAAAATATCGGATCCGATATCGGTGAATACCGAAATATCGGCCGATAGGCGATACAGATACCGATACCGGACAAAGTCTAATATTTTAGCACATTTCAGAACCATAAGGACAACTGCAAAATACAGAAAATATTCGTTTCCCCATTCAAATGCGACCAAACCCCTAAACAAGACCAAACATTCCAATCTCACCTTGCGGATCAAATACGAATCGTACATGAACCCATCAGATCTCGTACACACGACTTTAAATCCCGCCTTCTCGACGCCAATCCTCATCTCCTCGCCGTCTCTAATCCGCAACTCACCAAACTCCGCAAGAACCTTAACCAACGCATTCCTTGCCTTCATCTCAATCAACAGCGCAAACCCACCACTCTTCAACGAATCATAAACATTCTTCAACACCTCCTGCATCTTCTTACGATTCCCTCCGACCAAATTCCTGCCGACAACCAAATGCACCTCAGAAGCCAGCGGATCCTTCCCCACATCCCAAACACTTCCGTCGCCAACCACACGATCAACACTCATCGACGGATGCGAACCCAAAAGCTCCGAAACCTTCGCCGCCAACCGCTCTCCGCCAGCATCCGCTTCCGCCACCTTAAGCCTATTAAGCGAGCAATTCTCCCTGACCAAATCCAAATGCGGCTTAATGAACCGCGCTTCCAAATAAGAGTCCAAAAGACAGTCTTCGTGGTCCCCGTCTCCCAACACTTCTCCGACCAACTCCTTTCTTCGGCTTTTCGAAGCCGAAGACAAAATCTCGCGTAGTTTCGTCCTCAGAAAACCGGAAACTTCGCCAGAACTCTTCGATTGCACCCCTGGGAAAAAACCCTTCACCCTTCCAGCAACTTCCGGTTCGTTTTTCAGCCAAGCCACAATCCCCCGCTGCACCTCGCCGACACAATCGGCATAACTCTCTGACATCTTCCGGAGACGATCGGTGGAAACCGCGAAGCAACTTTCTTCGTGGTACGGTACGAAATGGTACTCTTCCAGCAACGGCGGCTTCTGGCGACCCTGTCTCCGTGGCGCAATGCTCGCTTTCAGACCCTTCATCTCGACCCCGCCCGAAATGCACACATTGAGAATCGGATCGAGAATAACATTCGTCACGTCGATTTTGCTCATCGCGTCCAAGTGGAACTCCGGGTCGATCTTCAAGTACTGGATTTTGGTCGGTAACGATAAATGTCGGTTGCTGTTTCCCAGGATCGAGAACTGCAGCATGGTGTCCATGAAAGAGACCCAGTTGCCGGTCCAACGGAGCAGGCCTTTCGTGCCGCTCGTGTTGGCTTTGACGATTCCTTGGAAGGGAGGTTTGTATTCGTAGCCTCGGAGTCGTAGTTCTTTGTAGATGTCCGAGGGGGTTAGGACGGTGTTGGAGTCCTGTCGTTCCGACACGGATTTGACGGTTAGGTCGCGGAGGCGGTGGTTGGTGGGCTCGGCTCGTTTGATGCGGCCGGTGACGACGGTTGCGTCGCCCTCGCTGATGTTGAATTCGCCGGTGACGTGCATGATGCTGATTTCGAATTTGACGGAGCCGGTTTTCGGGAGAATGGTGGCGCGATGGAGCATGACGTCTTCGATTTCGACCGCGATGTTTTGGTGAGTGGTCAAGTTTAGTTTGGCAAAGGCTTTCCAGGCCAACTCCTGAAATGGAGAAAAATAAGAAAAACAAGATTTGTTGTTGGTTAAAATTGCAAAAATTCATTAAATATTCATATTTATATCAAATTTTCCACCAAAAAATTCAAATTTTACTAATTTTTTTTACAAAAACCACGTTATAGAGACCCGCGCACTAATTAGTTTAAATTTTATCCGCGCCTTATTAGAGTGCCGTGCACAATTTCAGTAAATCCGCTCTAATTTTTCGTCTTACCAGATATCCAGTAGCCGGAAACAAAACCCTTCCGTCGATGGTATGTCCAATCAGATAATAATCTTTGCTATCCGGCGACGACACATCAATCTCGACGAAATTAGTTCCTCTCCCGGACCCACCGCTCAAAAACATATCCAACTTGGCCACGGCCCAATTATCCGAATGGTCCCAGCGCACCAACGGCGCAATCATCGGGGTCCCGCACGGGACCGGCGACATTCGTTGCCGATACAATTTAGCCAACTTCACGCCAGCTCCGGCCAGATACAACCTAACCAAGCAAAAACTCATTAAAAATTTAACCAACACCTTTTAAGTCAATCTCTTACTTTCCAACATTGATCAAAAAGTATTGCAGATTATTCGGATGATTCCTCTTCGTCAGACTCAGATATATTGCATCGGGTCCGACCGACCTCTTGAGTATCGCTTGCAGAAGACAATGTGGAGCAATCTCAATGACAATTGCTTCTTTTGGAATGTGGGCAAGAGCTTCTTGGAACAACACACAGCTGGTCAAGTTGTTGACGTGGTATGCTGCCGAAGAGTACTTGGCCAAAGGACTCGCCCACTTGTCTTCTGGGATAGAAGTGCTCACCCATCTGCTACTTCTGGGCTTTGCGTTGGGGATGACCTTCTCCAATGCCGCTTGCAAAGCCGGTGCAATTTTATTCATGAATGGACAATGGAATGCAACGCCTGCACTCTGCACTTCCTTCGCAAATATATCTTCCTTCTTTAACTCCGCCACGAGGTCTCGCACTCCTTCGACCTCTCCGGAAACCGTCACGCTGTCTTCGGCATTGTGGCAGGCCGGAACCACGCCGGAAGGACAGCGTCTTATAGCCTCCTCCCAGGTCAAACCTACGGCTGCCATGGCTCCCACCTTCAGGTTTCCTTCTTTGATGCACCGGCCTCTCCAGTAAGCGGCAAGAACCATCTGCTCTCCGGTGAAACAACCGTCGGCATAGGCACAGCCCAGTTCTCCCACCGAATGTCCCACTACGCCGTCGGGTTCGATGCCAAGATGGCGAAGACAGTCCACCAAAGCCACTTGGATCGCAGCAATGGTTACAAAGTTGTTGAGTGTACTCATCTGGCTTTCTGCGGTCGCATTCAGCAGCAAGTCAAACAAGTCAATGTTGTACGGTTTCAGGACTTCGGTCAAGCGGCTTATCGTGTTTTTGAAAACTTCGATCTGCAGGAGATCGACTCCCATTCCCAACCAGTGGCTTCCGACTCCGGAAAAGACGTACCAGACGGGCAGTTTGTCGCTCGGGGTTTTCTACAAGAGAAAAGTCAATGTTACCCAATTTGAACGCACCTACTATGTTCAATCTTACCTGGATCTCGCGAACAGTTTCTCCGTTCAGAAGAGTGTATCCTCTGTAATAGTGTCCTGGCTGCGGGTTATTAATTACATCCGCCATCAATTCGTGCAAGTCTTGGTCCTTTGTGGTCTCCATATACTTCAAAGCTATGTCAACGGCTTCTTCGGTGCGGCCCGAATGAGCGAAGATCTTAAGGCCTTCGATTAACGGAGTTGGTTTCGGCTTCGGATAAGACCGGAGAATCACGTGGACGTTGGCGCCGCCAAACCCGAAGGAATTGATGCCCACCAACCCTCCATTCCACTGCGTATTCTGGGAAACTACTTTCAAACTCCCGTCTAACAGACCAGGAATTTCCGGATTCGGGTCCTTGAAGTGCAAGTTTGCCGGGATTTCCCCGCTTTCCATCGCTATGATGACTTTGGCTATGGAGCAGAGGCCGGATGCCGGTTCGGAATGTCCCATGTTGGACTTTACGGAGCCGATGAGGAGCGGAGTGGTCCGGTTGTTGCAAAACACACTGGTTATTGCCTTCAATTCTTCGGGGTCCCCTACCTTGGTCCCGGTTCCATGCGCTTCAACGTACACAACTTCCGAAGGATTCACTTTGGCTTCGCTGTACACTTCTCGCAGGAGTTTCTCCTGCATCTGTCCCGAAGGATACGTCACACCTAAAATGCCAAGTTTTAGTAACCTATTGAGAGGTTTTCAAAGATTTTTGTCAACCTTCTTGCTTGTTGCCGTCGGTGTTTGATTTGCTGTGGACAATCGTGGCGTAGATGCGCTTGGCCGCCGACGAGCGTTGCAGGAAAAGCACCGTCGCGGCTTCGCTCCGGACGTAGCCGGCGCCGGAGGAATCGAACGCCTTGCATTTCCCTTCCGGTGACAACATGCCGAGACGGTGGAACTGCAAGCTGGTGGTCGGTTTGAGGCAGAGGTTGGTTCCGCCGACGATGGCTGCGTCGCATAAGCCGGCACGAAGAGCAGACATCGCTTGGTCCAGCGCCAACGAACTCGAGGAACAGGCGGTATCCACTGCAAAACTCTGGCCTAAAACGATCGCAAATAATTGTTATAACTAAACCAAATAAATTAAAACGATAAAACAAATCGCTGCGTCAATCCACTGTTGAATGAAAAAACAGCAATCAAAAATTATTGTTAAAACTAAAATGAACAAAAATATCAAAAAATAAAACAAATTGATCCCTCAATCATTGCTGAATAAAAAAAAAACAGTATAATTGTTGAATGAAAAAAACAGTATCATTGTTGAATGAAAACAGTATCATTGTTGAATGAAAACAGTATCATTGTTGAATGAAAACAGTATCATTGTTGAATGAAAACAGTATCATTGTTGAATAAAAACAGTATCATTGTTGAATGAAAACAACAGTATCATTATAGAATAAAAACAACAGTATTTTTGTTAAATTAAAAAAAAAAAGTATTATTGTTGAATTAATGAACAATATCATTGTTGAATGCATCAATGAATGAACAATATCATTATTGAATGCATGAATGAATGAACAATATCATTGTTGAATGCATGAATGAATGAACAATATCATTGTTGAATGCATGAATGAATGAACAATATCATTGTTGAATGAATGAATGAATGAACAATATCATTGTTGAATGAATGAATGAACAATATCATTGTTGAATGAATGAAAAAACAGTATCATTGTTAAATGAATGAAAAAACAGTATCATTGTTGAATAAATAAAAAAATAGTATCATTGTTGAATGAATGAAAAACAGTATCATTGTTGAATGAATGAAAAAACAGTATCATTGTTGAATGAATGAAAAAACAGTATCATTGTTGAATGAATGAAAAAGCAGTATCATTGTTGAATGAATGAAAAAACAGTATCATTGTTGAATGAATGAAAAAGCAGTATCATTGTTGAATGAATGAAAAAGCAGTATCATTGTTGAATGAATGAAAAAACAGTATCATTGTTGAATGAATAAAAAAAAATAGTATCATTGTTGAATGAATGTATTTTTGAACAGTAATCATTGTTGCATCAAAGCATTTTTGAAGAGAAATCATTGTTGCATCAACTGAGATATGGTGAAATTTACCTTTGAAATCAAAAGCGAATGAAATCCTATTGGGAAACATGGCGCGACAACAACCGGTGAGCGCATAACCGGTTATGGAATCCGGATCTGACGTAAAAGCTTCTTCGGATTCGGACGTACTGACCCCGATGAAAACCGCCGTGTTCGAACCACGCAAGCTTTGAGGATTCACACCTTCGAACAAAAACTCGATAAATAAAAATAAAAACTTAAAAAACACATTACCATCCACGATGGGCTTACCTGCATCGACGATCGCTTCGTACGTCAGCTCCAACAATATCCTCAACTGCGGATCCATCGCGTGCGCTTGTTTCGCGTGCACTCCGAAGAATGTCGCGTCGAATTTGGACAAATCTTTGAGTTTCCCATTGCGGCTTGGAAGACCGTGCAATCCTAGAATTTAAAACAAAAAATTTTAATCAACTTTTTGAAATTTAATTTTAATTTTTTCTCACCCATTGGCCATCTTCTGTCATCCGCAGTGACCATGTCATGACCACTGAAGAGATGTTCCTTAAATTCCCATAAATTGTCGGATTCTGGCAGCCTGGCTGATATGCCACTGATAACAATGGAGTCTGCAACAGTGGGCATCTTGGGTGTGGAATAGGCGGTTTCTTCCGAATGTGCTGGCATAACTAAATTAATTAAATGTAAAAAAATAAATTTATGTAAATTTTTTATTTTTTATTTTTATTTTTTTTTATTTTTGTGAAATTGAATTTTTCCTTTTCTTCTCCCTTTCTTTTTTTTTAATTTTCTCTTCTGTCCCCCACAATGCAGTTGAAAAAACTAGTTCCAAATTATAGGTGGCAGTAACCAGCAATTATTCGCGTTCTGCTTCACAACCCCCAAATAAAACTCATCCAAATGGAACCAAACTTGACCATGAAAGTCCATTTCCCTCTAAAATCCAACTAGGAAGTCAAACCCAAACAATTTCCACCAAAAATCCCCCAAAACGCGCAGAAATATTCAAATTTTTCAATAAAAACCAAATTTAAAAGCAACTAAAAACCAAATAGAATTAAAAATGCAAACCTTGAGATTGTGGTGATTAAATTGCGCACCTGAAAGCCAACTCACCTGCTCGAAACCAGACGAAATAATGATCAGCGAGAGCGAAGTTGTTGAGTATTTAAAGAGTATTTGACGAGAAGAATAGCTGTCGCATGAGGTGATGTAGTGAGATAGGCTAAGCACCAATGGGAGACGAGTATTAATCGTTTGGCTCCGCCTGTCGGCACACGTGGCGAAGTAGCATGTGGATCGCATTCGCTTTTATCGTGATCTTGAATTCTATGGCCTTGGATAATTATGACCTAAATGATTCCATTTTTAATGAATACTTATTAAAATATCAGTTTATCATGCTGTTAACTCGTGTTTGTCATACGATAGCGCTGATTTGAGACATTTTTTGTATTTTTTTCCCGTGAATTATCGCGATTTTTAATCTTTTTATCGGTTTCGTGTACGGCGCTTCGGTCGCAATGAAATTCCGAGATAAAATTGAGAAAATTGTTTTATTTTATGGAATAAAAACGAAAAAAAAATTGTTTTACATAAATTTAAATAAACCATTGATTTTTTTTAACATTTTTTAATTTCTGTTTTGAGAATTTAAAGGAACTTTGTGTAAATGAGCGAGAAATGAAAAATATCACAATTCGTTTTTTGTTTTTTTATTTTTTTGACTCGACTAGTTCTCCGTTTTGGCACAAGGCGGTTTCGTTTAATGGCGTCAACATGTTCGTAAAATATCAAATATGAAATGAGGTTTAAAATACTGGTCTTTTAAGGCACTTTGTTCGTTTGTTGCCATGGAAACGAGTGGAATGTTGATTCGACCGAGTACAAAGAGTTCAAATTAACACTTTGATCTTGTTAATAGGAGGACTCGGTTTCCTGTTACTCGGTGCGATTTGGTTTAGTTCCGGGTTTTGACACTTGGGGTTTTTTTGTTGAAGATTTTGGTGTATTTTGTTGTGTTTTGGGGGGTTTTAATCGATTAATTCGATTGAAATAACCGTTTTCAGGCATTATTCGTGTTTTTGACGATAGAAATTGCTGAATTTTTTTTTTTAAATTTTTTAAAATAAATTAAATGAATAATAATAATAATAATTAATAATAATAATAATAATTTCTTTAAAAAATTTAAAAAAAAATTCAGCCATTCAGTTTAAATTTGAATAAATTATTGGATTTCCTTTAATCTATTTAATCTAATTCAATCAAATCGACTTTTTTTAAATTTTTTTAAATTTTAAAACATTCATAATTTTTTTCCAACAAATTTTCAAATTAATTATGAATTTCTTTTTTCAACTTTCCAATAAATTATTGAATCATAAAAACCAATTTTCCAACTATTTCCAACAAATAAATCAATTTTCGTAAAATTTCATCAATTTTCGTAAAATTTCATCAATTTTCGTAAAATTTCATCAATTTTCGTAAAATTTCATCAATTTTCGTAAAATTTCACCAATTTTCATCGTTTTTCTACCAATTTTCATCAATATTCACCAATTTTCATCGTATTTTCCATCAATTTTCACCAATTTTCATCATTTTTCACCAATTTTTATCGTATTTTCCATCAATTTTCACCAATTTTCATCATTTTTCATAAATGAAAAAAAATGTTCCCAATTCATTCAGATTTGTGCACAATTTTTAAATTCCCCATCCAAATCCAAAATTGTACGGGAAAACCTCACCAGACAAGTCATTTGGGCGATTTCTCGCCTAAAATGTCCAAAATAGGCAAATAAATGCAAACTGTCGTCCATTTTGACCATTTTTAGACGCTTACTGCGTGTCACCTCATGAGCCGACCGGTTTTCTCGTCGATTCCGCCGATCTCGGCCTTCGGGTCCGGCGATCGCGAGCTCCACATCGAAGTGGCGCACGATTCCATCTTGACGTTGTCGCAGCCCGGGTATCCGTCCACCGACTCGTCTCCGCCGTGGCAGGTCGCTTGCACGACGTAGAACTGCGACGTCAAGTTGTCGATCCAATCTAACAGGTCCTTGGCGTATCTTTGGGCGTTCGAGTTGGCTTGGCGCAACAACGACGCTTTGTTCTTGGCTAGTCCGAGCAGGCGCTCCACGCCCGTGAAGTTCTCGTTCTTCTGCGTCTCGCTCGGCCCGCTGTGCACGAACCTGTCAGAATCGATTTATTAAATGTGTCGGTTAGTTTTTCAGTCAATTTTTCGTTGGTTTCATTCAAATTTTAACAGAAATTTGTTCGATTTCATCGATTTTTGTCGGAAATTTGTCCAATTTCATCGATTTTTGTCGGAAATTTGTCCAATTTCATCGATTTTTGTCGGAAATTTGTTCAATTTCATCGATTTTTGTCGGAAATTTGTCCAATTTCATCGATTTTTGTCGGAAATTTGTTCAATTTCATCGATTTTTGTCGGAAATTTGTTCAATTTCATCGATTTTTGTCGGAAATTTGTTCAATTTCATCGATTTTTGTCGGAAATTCAAAGAATTTCTTCAATTTTTGTCGATAATTCAAAGAATTTCTTCGATTTTTGTCGATAATTCAAAGAATTTCTTCGATTTTTGTCGATAATTCAAAGAATTTCTTCGATTTTTGTTGAATAATCAAAGAATTTCTTCAATTTTTGCCTAAAATTCAAAGAATTTCTTCGATTTTTGTCCAAAAGTAAACAGTTTTCTTCGATTTTTAACGAAATTTCAACAAATTTCTTCCAATTTTGTCAAAAATTGAAAAAGAAATTCGACGGATGTTCCAAACAACATTTTGACACCAAAATCAAAGAAAAATCAAACAACAACTCGATTTTTCTCCCTCTATTCAAATCCACAATTTCTACCTGACGTGTTCGTGACCGATTTCCACTCCGTTCATGAAACTAGTCGGAGTCACTAAAAACTTCGTTTCGGCCACAACTTGCCACGTGTACAGAAGTTTGACCGTCCACACGCCGGGCCGCAACGGCCGTTGCAAAGGCGGTTTGTGAAAATCAACCTACAACAAAAATTCAACAATTTTAACCAAATTAACAACAAAAAAAATTAACAGCTAGTGGCAGAACGATGTCACAACTCTCGAGATTAAAATAAAACCGCAAAATACAAAAATCACAATAAAACCCGATTTCTTCACCTTTTTCAATCAATTTGCATCAAAAATGCATTTTTCGCATCTTTTTCGCATCAAAAATGCATTTTTCGCATCTTTTTCGCATCAAAAATTCATTTTTTTGCATCAAAAATGCATTTTTTTGCATCAAAAATGCATTTTTTTGCATCAAAAATGCATTTTTTTGCATCAAAAATGCATTTTTCCGCATCAAAACTCATTTTTTGCATCAAAAATGCATTTTTTTCGCATCAAAAATGCGTTTTTTCGCATCAAAAGTGCATTTTTGCGCATAAAAATTACATTTTCCCACTCAATAAGACAATTTTTGCGTGTAGATAACGTTAATTCCACCTTAACATGCACTTTTGCTGCAAAATAATCAATTTCTGCAACAAAAACATGAATTTCTGCACAAAAACATGAATTTCTGCAACAAGAACATGAATTTCTGCACAAAAACATGAATTTCTGCACAAAAACATGAATGCCTGCCTCTATAACCCGCAAATCCGACAATGTCCATGCAAAATAAACCTCGAGTCGCACTAACCACCGTCCTGCCACCATTTTCCCTCCAACCTGAGCTCCAGCCAAAATCTTCGCTTCGTACGTCGTCACGACCGTATTCGTGGGATCAACCCACGCAAACGTCGCGTAAAACGCATTCCCGGGCCCCCACTTATGCAAAATATACAACTCGGACAACGGCCCCAATATCCGCGCAAAATTCCTAAACAACTGCTCCTTTTGGTCGTAATCCGTCCCCACTTGAAGGTCCTTCAGCCGACTCGTGGGCCCCACCGGCTTCAACGCCGTGAAATGATGCAACGGAGACGCCAGCGTCTCGAACGTGACCGTTTTCTTCTGCCGGCCGACAGTGGCCTCGAACAAAATGAGCGTTCCCTGAAATTAAACCGTTTCGATGAGCGGATTTTCCTTTTTTGGCTTCAAAATTGTAATCGCACTTTGTACGAGTCGTTGTCGTTGTACGTGGTGGCTTCGAGGACCCTTGCGGGCGAGATTTTGCATTTGTCGTCCTTCGACTTGAATAGGCGGCCGCTGAGGCGCGTTATGCTGTGGTAGGCGGTGAGGAAGGCGTCGTTGGGCTTCGGCGACGCGTCCAGGTGGTGGTATTCGTTTTGCCAGTGTTTGTTTAAGCCGGGCAAATCTGCAATTTGATGAGAAATGTAGAAAAATCGATTTAATGCGGTGTAAACGGTAATTTTAGCCATTAAAAAGGGATTTGATGAATAAAAAGGAGAAATACTATGAAAACAATGAGTAAAATGTGTTTTAGTGCATGTATTTTAGCGTATACGTTGTTTTTATGCTCTAGAAAACTATTATTTTTTGATTTTTGGGTATTTAGCATCAATTTCTAGAGTTTTATCATTGTTTTCAATGATTTGGGGGTGTTAAACACCGATTTCTGAAATTTTATCATTGTTTTAAATGGTTTTTGGGCATTAAACATCTATTTCTGGGGTTTTGTCATTGTTTTCAATGATTTGGGAGTGTGAAATACCGATTTCTGAGGTTTTATCATTGTTTTCAATGATTTTTGGGTTATTACACATCTATTTCTGGGGTTTTTCCATTGTTTTCAATGATTTGGGGGTGTTAAATCCTGATTTCTGAGGTTTTGTCATTGTTTTAAATGATTTTTGGGTATTAAACGTCTATTTCTGGGGTTTTGTCATTGTTTTCAATGATTTTGGCGTGTTTAGCATCAATTTCTGGGTTTTTTTCGTTGTTTTTGGTCATTTGTACCGTGTTCTTGCGAGCCGTACAGCCACGTTTCAACTTGATCGATAATTCTTTGATTTATGACTGGCTCGAATTTGCGGGCGAAAAAATATAAATGTTCTTTGGTGGACTGGAAAGACGGAAATTTTAGATTAGAAATTACAAATGAGGAATTGATTAAATTGATTTTTTGGCGAGTTACTTGGATTTTGTTCCAATCTTCGGGTTTGAAGTCGTTTGGCGAACATCCGCACCAGTCCACGATGTGCTCGTATTGACAGCGACATCCGATTTTGCGTTTCCAATTGGTCAGGCGAAGGTTGTTGTTGACGTATGTGTTGCAGAATTCACTGTTCCGAAGAACCGTGTGGAAAAAGGACTAAAACAAAAATTGAAAATTAATTTTTCCAACATAAAATTAATTTTTTTCAACAAAAATAGTCAAAATAATTAAATTTTTCAACATAAAATTAATTTTTTCAACATAAAATTAATTTTTTCAACATAAAATTAATTTTTTCAACATAAAATTAATTTTTTCAACATAAAATTAATTTTTTCAACATAAAATTAATTTTTTCAACATAAAATTAATTTTTTCAACATAAAATTAATTTTTTCAACATAAAATTAATTTTTTTCAACAAAAATCGCCAAAATAATTAATTTTTTCAATAAAAATCGTCAAAATAATTAATTTTTTCAATAAAAATCGTCAAAATAATTAATTTTTTCAATAAAAATCGTCAAAATAATTAATTTTTTCAATAAAAATCGTCAAAATAATTAATTTTTTCAATAAAAATCGTCAAAATAATTACTTTTTCCAACAAAAAACATTAAATTTTTAACAAATTTTTCATAAAAATAATTATTTCAACAAAGTTTTTATTTTGTGTCAAAAATTCACCTCTGCAGGTAAAAGTGTATGTGAATACACAGTCTTAAGTCCCACAACTAAATCGTCTTTACTCGTGACCAAATAGCCGCAGAAACTACGGCTAAGCGCGACCCAATCGCTTCCTCCGTCGATTCGCACACCCCACGGCAGCTTGCGGTCTCCGACTCGCCACATGTGCGTATCGCATTCGTAGAACGTTTTATCCAGTCCTTGTTTACCGATAAACCTTCAAAAACAAACAATAATTCATCACAAACTCGATTTTATTCATTTATTCAAAGACAACCTTTGCGTATCCTTTCCGTGAGATTTCACAAAATTCTTCTCCCGATTCGCTGTCAAGAAATTAACCAAATCTTCGTTCACTCTGGAAATTAAACACGAAATTCAATAAAATGTTGTAAAATAAAATAAAATAAAATCCAGGAAAATCAATTAAAATTAATAAAAAACCATAAAATCCCATAAAATTAATAAAATCATAAAATCCAATAAAATTCAATAAGAATAATAAAAAAAATCCATACAATTCCATAAAAATACTCAATTAACGCAACCAAAACGATCAAAATCAATCAAAATTCAACCAAAAACGATCAAGTCAATCAAAATTCATTCAAAACTGATCAAAATCTGACAAAATTCAATCAAAATCAAACAAAATTCAATCATTAACGATCAAAATCAATCAAAATCTACCAAAAATCAATCAAAAACGATCAAAATCAATCAAAATCTGACAAAATTCTTTCAAAACTGATCGAAATCTGACAAAATTCAATCAAAATCAAACAAAATTCCATCAAAAACGATCAAAATCAATCATTAACGATCAAATTTAATCAAAAACGATCAAAATCAATCAAAATCTAACAAAATTCGATCAAAATCTAACGAAATTCAATCAAAATCGACTAAAACACTCACGAAAAAAGACAAAAACGAGCAAAAATCGATAATTCCAAACATTTGATGGAGCTTCTCACTTGATAGGGAAATCACTTTCGCTGAGGTTGATGAAGAAATCCCATTTCCAGTGCGTCATCTTCAACGCATCCTCCATGCACTGCAGCAACATGAGCAACAGACTCGCGCCGCCCCAAATGGTCGACATGCGGCGCCGCGACAGCCGGATGTTGGCAAATTGTTCTTCAAAAACGAGCAGTTGCCGATATAAATAATCTTGCCTCTGTTTGTGGTCAAATTTCATTAATTTCAATTAATTTCAATCAATCGGCCAACTTACAACATCCACGTGAATGTAGTAATAGTTTCTAGTGTGGTACAAATTCTTCAAGAGTCTTCGCACTTGTCGCACGGCACGTCCGTTTAACGTGAGCACGTAAAGGATGCGCACGGGGAGAGCTTCGGCGTCGGCTTTCAGGTGAATTTCTGTCCTGTGCGCCTCTGGAATCATTGTTTAATACAGATACTTTTTAAAATTTAATTCATAACCTCCAATTCTCACATTATTCAATTTGTAACGTTATAAAAATGAGATTTTTCAATTTTTTACGTTAGAAAAATGAAATTTTCAATTTATAACGTTATGAAAATGAGACTTTTCAATTTATAACGTTATATAAATGAAATTTTCAATTTATAACGTTATGAAAATGAGATTTTTCGATTTACAACATTAAATTCTCAGATTTTTCAATTTGTAAAGTTATAAAAATGAGATTTTTCAATTTGTAACGTTATAAAAAAGGTTTTTCAATTTGTAACGTTATAAAAATGAGATTCTGCAATTTATATGGCTGTAACAATCAGAATTTGTAATGTATAATGTTAATTTGCGAGAATTTGTAATGTATAACGTTAATTTGCGAGAATTTGTAATGTATAACGTTAATTTGCGAGAATTTGTAATGTATAACGTTAATTTGTGAGAATTTGTAATGTATAACGTTAATTTGTGAGAGTTTGTAATGTATAACGTTAATTTGTGAGAATTTGTATTCTATAGCGTTAATTTGTGAGAGTTTGTAATGTATAACGTTTATTTGTAAGAATTTGTAATTTATAACGCCATAAAAATGAGAATTTGCATAACGTGATCCCGGCTGCCAGGGTCAGACTCAACATAACCCCTTTCAGGGCTCAATTATAAAAATGAGAATTTGCAATTTTTAACGTTATAAAAATAAGATTTTAAAATTTACCACATTTTATTCTGAGATTTTTCAATTTATAACGTTAAAATCTGAGATTTTTCAATTTATAACGTTAAATCTGAGATTTTTCAATTTAGAACGTTAAAATCTGAGAATTACAATTTATAACGTTAAAATCTGAGATTTACAATTTAAAAAGTTAAAATCTGAGATTTTTCAATTTTAACGTTAAATCTGAGATTTTCAATTTTAACGTTAAAATCTGAGATTTTTCAATTTTAACGTCAAAATCTGAGATTTTTCAATTTTAACGTTAAAATCTGAGATTTTTCAATTCACAACGTTATAAAAACGAGAATGAGCAATTTATAACGTGTCCTTTTCTCACGATAACGGCTCATTTTATATTTTTATTACGTAATAACAATAAAAACACGCAATTTCTCCCGTGACAAATCCACGAATTGATTTTTTTATCGTTATTTCGACACACCAACTGCCAATATACAATTTAAAAATCTCATAAACACCAATCCGATCCAAACTCACTCTGCAAACCCGTGTAATAAACATTCATGTAATAAAATCCACCGCAAATCAAATTCTCATCATCCGGGCACTTCTGATCGCACAACGTGTCTCCAACCTTCGCCTTCGCCAACGGCACGTCGTCTCCGCAAAAACATTCGTGACTTAAAAAAAACCAAAAATAAACCAACACAATAAATTAAATTTCACATTTCTCATCCATCCTCACCTAAACTGCACGCCGGCCAATTGAAATCCCGACTGAAGGCACAAATCCACACACCTAGCGGGAGAATTCGACACTAACTTACTCAAATGGCCGCTCAACAGCCGCGCATTTTTTTGATCCCGGAAACAACCTAAAGACTCTCCGGCTTTTCTGCCTAAATGAGACGAAACAAACGAAAATAAACAAACAAAAATCACCATGCCAACATCGATTTACTCGTGCAAATCTTTTATTAGATTTTTTCCTGACAAGAAGCCATTTTGATTTCGTGTCACGTGATTTTGATGTTTGACGTTGATAAAACGTGAGAACACCGAGGAAATCACGAAGGGGCGCGAGTTTATTGCGTGAGCGCACGAGATTTGGAAATTGAAAGATCACATTAGAGATTTCCCGAGATTTAAAGCGAGATTTTTCCAAATTTGTTTATTTCTGACAAATCAAGCACAAAACGTGCAAACAATCTCGCCAAATCTCGTTTCACGTACAATCTCGTCCGCCATTGGTCCAATCTAAAATTACAACCGATAACATCATCTTCCACCATTTTCTTTTTAAAAAATTTGCACAAACAAAACTCATTTCTGCCAATTTGTGTTAATTGGAAACACCGAAGAACAAAAAAAACATTTCAAAATCTTAAAATAAAAAACTATTTTCATTTTAATTAAAATTCCCAGCTGTTGACTGCAAAATCCTTCAACACTCTTATCTACCCACCAAATCAACAATAGTTCTTTTAATGCTGGGCGCAGACATACAGCGATTTCGCGTCGCGATTTCGCCGAAATCGCGCTGTGAATCGCGCGCAGTGCTACACACATGTAGCTATTTCAGCTCTGCGAATTCAAACTTATGATGTCATTCCACAGCATTCACAAAGCAACCAAAAAAGTTGATGAAATGACGTCATTTCAAACAGCTCACGGGATTGGCTGCGACACGAATCGCGGGCGAAATAGTACTTGGGACAAGTACTATTTCGCAAAGTAGATTTCCAACCGGCGCGAAGGAAATGACGTCATCTGGGCATGCGCAATGGCAACGCGATTGCGACGCGAAATTGCGGTATGTCTGCGCCCAGTATTAAACTCACAAGAGGGCAGTCAAAACATAACAGACCAATGACAATTCCTCCTTACTGATAATCACCCTCGGCTCAGATTATCCGCAACACACCAGCACACCCAGAGCTTTTACTAACCTAACCTGACCTAACCTGACCTACCGTTTTACCGATTTGTCCTTCCAAAAGTGTCCGCATCAGCCTAAAAGTCGCTTTTAAAACCACCCTGAACCACTTTCAACAGCTTGAGCGGCAGCTTTAAGTCAAAGGCCATCTTGTTTTTAAAGCCGGGGTCGATTAATTTTTTTTAATGATTTTTAAATGAGATATGTAGTATCAATTTCAAGTGTCTATATAAGGGCACTTAACTCACACTTGAAAACTTTTCTAAACACATTATATGTTCATAATAATTTTTCAAACACGTTGCCGGCTTGCCACCCATAACCCTAACCAATGCAATGGGCCCCACAAACCACACAAGGGGCCCTTCTGCTGCTTTAAAGCAGAATTCTATCTCACTTAAAATAAATTTTGACCCAAAATCACCCACTGTGCTACTGTCGGTCAACCTAGAGGACCAGGGGCCCCACAAACCCCATTAGGGGCCCTTTAGTGGTTCAAAGCACAATTTTATCACATTGAGGGCTAAAATCACCCCCTGGAGCATTACAAAACAGCCTAGGGGCCCAGTAGTCTAAAAACTTAACAGCCTAGAGGCCCAAGACCCCAAAAACCTAAGACAGCCTAGAGGCCCCAAAACCTAGGATGACCTAGGGGGCCCAGAAGCCACTAAGGGGTTCCTTCTTAGTGCTTTAAGGCAGACTTTTATTTCTTTTTTGAATAAATTGGGGCCCAAAATCACCCCTGGAGTATTACAAAACAGCCTAGAAGCCCAGTGGTGCAAAAACCTAACAGCCTAGAGGCCCAAAACCCTAAAAGCCTAAAACAGCCTAGAGGCCCCAAAACCTAGGATGGCCTAGGAGGCCCTTTTAGATGCTTTAAGGCAGAATTTTATTTCATTTTGAAACAATTGGGGCCCAAACTGACCCACTGGAGCCCTTTTCCTACACTTAGAGTGAAAGCCGTTCTGCTTAAAGTGGTTTTACCTTTGCCGGACGGACAGAATCGCGGTAGCCTAGTGGGATAGAGAAGGCCCTTGCGAGCAAGGCACGTGACATTGGCCAGTTCCTCTTTGCATTTCTGAGTCCTGGCTTTGATGATGGCGGTGACGGCTTCCTTGCCCACAATGTCACACCACGGCGTAAAGTCCAGCTCGTCCAAATTCAAAATGGGCACTGACACATTGGACCGAGGTCCTTTCAACAACGTCCGATCTTCGGTGTCGTTGTGCACCGTATTCGTCGCCGCCACGTGCAAGCGTTCCTCCGAGCCCGCCGCGCCGACGGCCGGCAAGCGCTCGGCCGCATCGGCCGCCGCTAACGGCCGAGAGACTCCCATCAGTTGCTGACCGGGAGTTAATTTGTTGATCTGCCGGTCGATGGAATTGGACGGCGAGTCGTCGTCGTCTTCGTCGTCTACCGGCAACACCACCCTGTGCTGAAGGAGTATCTGCAAACGACCGCGACATTAGATCGACAAAAATACGCCGCGTCATGCAAAAGCGTTAACGCATCTTCGACAGATTCGTTTAGACTTTGACCGATATCGATATTTTACAGTATCGCCGACACCGATTACCGGTGATTACCGCTCTGCCGTTCAAACAAATTTCAGTTACGTTACGTTATCATCAATAAGTAATGCAGTACCGTTACAGTTCTGTTATTGGCAACGACATTATCGTAAGGATAACGCGCACAACCACTTTCGTGGTCAATTTGCCACTTTATCGCGTGTAACGCGTCTGGTTCTTTCGATGTTTCGTCCTGTCGAAGGATTAGTGACCCGGCAATGTTGAAACGATACGAGATAAATGAGATGATTTTTTTTCCTCTACTTCTTCCGATGTTTGAGTGATAAATTTCAAACGAGGAATGTGGAAACACGGCTTAAATTGACATTTGTATAAATTGGGGATTTGGAAGTGGTCCAAAAATCAAGCGTGGAGTTTGTTTAGAGATGAGAGAACGCTGTATAATCTTCCTCCCAATTTTCATTATTTCATTATTTAACCTTCAACTGTGAGACACAGGTATTCCATGCAATCTCGCTAACGTCCGTAACCTTTCTGCACCTTGTGCTGATATTTCTGCTTGCATTCAAAAAGAAATTATCAGAAAAGCTAAATGTATTCACATCCGTCTATGTGAACGTGGGATGAGTTGCACACACAGGCAAAAGAATAAATAAATAGAGGAAGAATCACACCAGGAAACCTATAGTGAATCTAGGAAAATTAATTTTTTTCTAATGAAAATTTTGAAAAAATTAATGAGATAAACAGATTTCTATTATTTTTGTTTGGGGGGGCAGAGGGGGCGGAATGTTTAAGAAAAAATTGATGACTGAAATGAGTCATGCAGAACAGGTGTTGGCTGATGATACAAGGTGTGTCCATAGGAATGTAAGAAAATTATCTAGCAAACAAAAAGCGACACTTTTCGTCCCAAAAAGCGGGAAAATGGCTAAAAAATCGATTAGAAATCCGCCAAAACTCATTAAATCGCACGGAGAAATCATAGATCGAGCGCAACGACGGCAGCCATTAAAAAAATGCATCAATAACGACGTCATAATCATTACGTATTGTCCCGTATCGAAAATCTCAAGTTCGGTGCTGCGTTTAACGAGCGATTAATTGACGTTGTGAATGGACGGTAGGCGCAGACGCATACCCCGTGTGTTGACCGCGCGGGCGGCGAAGATCGCGCGGAAAATCGGCAATTTCGGACGGAAAAAGTTGAGAAAAACACGCGAACAAAATGAGTGACGAAATGTCACTCATCTCGTGCCGCAATTTGGACTCACCGCTCCGTTTTTGAGTGAAATTTCCGTCTTCTTCACTTCCGGTGCGCCGCTCATGAAGAAATAATAGGCGACGAAAAGCTGCGTGACCATTATGAGCGCCGAAACGAGTAGAAATGGGCGGTAACGGCGAATCCACCGTGTGTCAAACATCTTGGCAGCAGCCATCGGCTCGCTCGCGAGATCACTGGAAAAGCCAAGGCAGCCAGGCCTTTCATTTCCGGGTCACGAGTTGCCCGATTCCGCCACCAGTTGGCGAGACCAAACCTCTCGTTGTTTCTCGTTGGATCTCGTTCTATCCGTGTTGGTGTCGGTCGATGTGTTTTCAGTCATCTCGATTGATCAAATATTGAAAATATCTGTATTAAAACGTGAAATAAGTATCTAGGATTGAATTTGGTAAGTAGTTGTTTGATTTTTTGTTGGGTTTACGTTGTTTTTGAGGCGGATGGAGCGGATGAACGTGAATTGATCGTGGCGTGTTTTGCAGGTATCGTCCATCATGGTTCGTATGAATGCTTTAGCCGATGCATTGAAGGCCATAAACAATGCTGAGAAACGTGGAAAACGACAAGTTTTGCTTCGTCCGTGTTCGAAAGTCATCGTTAAATTCCTCAAAGTGATGATGAAGCACGGTAAGACACGATTAAAATTTGAAAATAATAAATAGATGCGATGTGACCGGTTTTTTTGTCTATTTCCTGTAGGTTACATTGGAGAGTTCGAAATTGTAGACGACCACAGAGCGGGCAAGATCGTAGTGAATTTAACGGGCAGATTAAACAAATGCGGGGTCATTTCGCCCCGATTCGACGTTCCGATCAGGGAAATGGAGAAATGGACGCGAAATTTACTTCCGTCGCGTCAATTTGGGTAGAAACGTTTAATTTTTTCAATTTGTTTTCGTATCTAAAAATTGTTTTGATTAGATTCATCGTGTTGACGACATCTGGTGGCATTATGGATCACGAGGAGGCGAGAAGAAAACACTTAGGAGGCAAAATATTGGGATTTTTCTTCTGATTTTCTTATGTAAACGAAAGAAATAAATAATTCGGTCGCAAAACTGACATAAGTTTAATTGGAATTTCTTTGGACAAAGGCGAAATCATTATTTTCTCCTAACATGATATTTGAGTTGTGGAAGACGTGTGTCCTCCATCAATTTCAATCTACCAAAAGAAGAAAATAGAAATTTAAGCTTCCACAGTATGTACACGAGCTACAGAACAATCAATTTATTCTATAACTTGGTTCCCCCGTTTGTTATCTGCTGTCCGAGCCTCTGACCAGGCGAATTATAAAAAAGCCGACGACTGCAATGGCGGCGATGCCGAAACCCGTCTTGAGCCACGATAGGTTGTCGCCGGTTAATTGCAAGTGTTTCAAGTGTCTGGAATTAAAAATTATCGTATAAAAATTCACGATTTGTTCGTATTTATTCGTTATTGTTCGTTGCAAATCTTAAAATCCCATTTTTTTTGTCGATTCTCCATTTTTCGCGTAAATTTCACAACTCTACTGGAAAACGTCTTTCTTTCAAATCTGGAACGGTAATATTGCTAACGACGAATTTACAAGTGTACTGGGATTGGAAAATTGCATCAAAATGGCGTAAGATTTGCATCGGGAAAGATTAAAAATTAGAATTGGTAAATAAAAGGGCAACCATAACTACTGATTAAAGAAAGAAAAATAAACAAACAGCAAGCAGTTTTTTAAAAACGAACAAAACCAAGAGAAAAATGAACAAAATAAATAAAAATGAACAAAACGTGGGTCACTCGGACCTCATTCTTTGCGAAAACCAAGTGGCAGCGGACGGACTCAAAATTAATCCGTGAACCAAGCGGCGCAGAGTGCTGCAAAAACAACAATCTTAAAATATAAAATAAAATGAACACAAAACAAAATAAATATATAAAATATAAAACAAAATATGTGAATTATGTAAAAACTTTGTCGTTATGTTGCCCAATTTGGCCACCAGTCGAAATACACACACCTGTGTTGGTAAAACAACATCCACGCTGCTTTGAACAAACTGTGCGAGCACGAAACGAAAATAAGACGAGATATTTTGTTTTAAATCGTCGTTTGGATGTAAATTGTTGAAATGAGTCAATGCCGTTGGGATTGGCGTTGGGATTGGCTCATTTTCGTTTTGATTTTGGTTGTATACGTACGGATAAGCCGCCATCGTGGCTAGTTTGACGTAAACGTCTTTTTTGAGTTTCCCTTGGCAGGTGAAGGATTGCGGCGGCGGCAGTTTGTATTTCGAGCAGAATTGCGACGGTTGGAGAATGTATTCTTGACGGGTTTCGGTCGAGTCGCTTTTCGACGCAACGACCAAACATGGGATTTTGCTTTCGCTATAATACACCTGCAACACGAATTGCATTAACAATTTGTCAACAAAATGAAGAAAAAGTCCAATTTTTCCACATTTTTTTCCGAAGTGGGAAAAAGGAAATTTTCGTCATTTTTCCATCTAAAAAAATAAAAAATTCCAATTTTTGGACATTTTTCTATTTAAAAAAGTAAAAAATATGAAATTTTGGACAATTTTCCATTTAAAAAAGTGAAAACTACGAAATTTTGGACAATTTTCCAATTAAAAAAGTGGAAAATGTGAAATGTTGGACATTTCTCTATTTAAAAAAGTGAAAAATACGAAATTTTGGACAATTTTCCAATTAAAAAAGTGGAAAATTTGGAAACAAAATGAAAAATTCCAATTTTTTCACATTTTTTTCCAAAGTGGGAAAAAGGAAATTTTCGTCATTTTTCCATCTAAAAAAATTAAAAAAAAAAATTTTTGGACATTTTTCCATTTAAAAAATTGAAAAATATGAAATTTGGGACAATTTTCCATTTAAAAAACTGAAAAATACGAAATTTTGGACAATTTTCCATTTAAAAAAGTGAAAAACAAAAATTTTGGACATTTTTCCAATTAAAAAAGTGAAAAATACGAAATTTTGGACAATTTTCCAATTAAAAAAGTGAAAAATACGAAATTTTGGACATTTTTCCAATTAAAAAAGTGGAAAATGTGAAATTTTGGACAATTTTCCATTTAAAAAAGTGAAAAATACGAAATTTTGGATAATTTTAAAAGAAAAACCTTAAAATTTTTACACGAAAAATGTGAAAAACATGAAATTTTCCACATTTTTCCTTTTAAAAATGTCAAAAACACAGAAACAAACAAATCTCCCACATTCCCCCACCCAAAAACACTCAAAAACCCCAAAACAATCACCCAACCAATCAATCCCACCCACTCCCGCTCCCTTCCAACCTGATAAAGCCTCGCAATATACTCGAACGAGTGCGGATTACTCGCATCATACAGCAAACAAACCACGTCGCACTGAACCTCAGCCGGCGTCAACCCATCCGTATTATTCCTCGCGTTAATCTCTTGCAACTAAACAAAAACACAAACCAAAAATCAAACACCAAAACACCCAAAACCCAAAACCCCAAACCCACCAACAGATATTTTTCCTGCCCGTACACTTGCGCGCCATTTATCGTGTAACGCGACAAATGCTCGGGCGGAATTCGACTTTGTTCTTCGAGACTCCTGCCGAGGAACCCTTGAAGGAAGGCCGTCTAAACAAAAACACAAAAACACAAAATTAAAACCAAAAAATCGACCAAACCAAAACCAATTCACCTTTCCGGAGCTTTTGGCGCCGATCACATGACACTGGAACACATTTCGGCTCGTTTGTCGCTTCTGCATGTCTATGCGTTTATCTCTTGTCACCTGAATGGCAGTTAATTGGTTGTCCTCCGGTGACACGATATAACCGAGATATGCTAAGTATTCCATGGTGCGCGACACGTCCAGCAAGGTGGTTAACCTGGTTAATTAGGTGGTTAATTAAATTAAATTAAATTAAATTGAATGAACGTACGCCCATTCGGCTAAATATCCCTGTAGAGTGAGCCAGCCCTTGTCGTTGGTGACGACGGTGTGAGACACGTCGGGGCCCCACGGCATGATGGGACACGTGCTGAATAAGTTGAGGAGTTCGGTGGGGGAGAGACAGCTGTCGTGGTCTTGGTCGTATTTTTCAAATAGCATGGTTAGGAAGTTCACTCCCTGGTGCGTCAATTCCGTCGTACTTGTCGGTGGCACTTTTATACTGAAATCGACAGACAAGTCTTTATAATTTTGGTCGAAAAATGTCGAAAAATGTCGTCTTTTTTAGGCCAAAATGTCGAAAAATGTCGTCTTTTTTAGGCCAAAATGTCATTTTTTACATCTGAAAATGTCTAAAATGTCATTTTTTTACGTCTGAAAATGTCTAAAATGTCATTTTTTTTACATATGAAAATGTCTAAAATGTCATTTTTTTACATCTGAAAATGTCTAAAATGTCATTTCTTACATCTGAAAATGTCTAAAATGTCATTTTTTACACCTAAAAATGTCTAAAATGTCATTTTTTACATCTGAAAATGTCTAAAATGTCATTTTTATAAATCTAAAAATTTCGTTTTTTAGTATAAAATGTTATTTTTTGATCAAAAATTGCAACAATCTCTTAAAAAAGTCGTTTTTACTCAAAAAAAACTATCTTTGTCGTTTTTTAGTCTAAAATGTATTTATTTTAAATTCAAAAATGTCGTTTTTTAGCCTAAAATGTTATTTTTTTATCTAAAAATGTCTAAAAATGTTTTCAAATGTCATTTTTTCGTCCAAAAATGTCATTTTCGGTCTAAAAATGTTTACAAATGTCATTTTTTCGTCCAAAAATGTCATTTTCGGTCTATAATTGCGATTTTCTATATCAGTAAAAACAACAATTTTGGCACATCAATCTATTTATAGATAAAAATGAAGGAAGAGTAAAAAAAAGGATCGGGTTCATTAAAAATAAGTGAATTTACTGAGGAAATAAATATTCCCTAGCAACTTGAATGTTATCGTCGTATCCAAACTTCCTGAGAACAGTCCAGGTCGTTTCGTGTCTCCCACGCTGAATAAACAACGTGTGCAGAAACAAAAAGCCCTTAATCGTAAGTCCCTCGTCCAGCACCCCGTCGTTGATGTTCTTGCGAACCACGGCCTTCACGTCCTCCAACGCTTGTGGCGGCAAAGGCGCATTGAAACACCGACGTTGGAACTGGTTTAACTCGTAATCGTTCAATATCCCGTCGTTGTCTTGATCGCAAATCTGAAAACAAAACGTCAAAAAACGACAAAAGAATTTCAAAAAACGTCAAAATAGTTTCAAAAAACGTCAAAAGAATTTTAAAAAAGTCAAAATAATTTCAAAAAACGTCAAAAGAATTTTAAAAACGTCAAAATAATTTCAAAAACGTCAAAAGAATTTTAAAAACGTCAAAATAATTTCAAAAACGTCAAAAGAATTTCAAAAAATTTAAAAAACGTCAAAAGAATTTAAATAACGTCAAAAGAATTTTAAAAACGTCAAAAGAATTTTAAAAAATTTAAAAAACGTCAAAAGAATTTCAAAAAACGTCAAAAAATTCAAAAAACCTCAAAATAAATTCAAAAAACGTCAAACGAATTTCAAAAAATTCAAAAAACGTCAAAAGAATTTTTAAAAATGTCAAAAAATTCAAAAAACGTCAAATAATTCAAAAAAACTTCAAAACAAATTCAAAAAACATAAAATAATTTCAAAAAACGTCAAAAAAATTTCAAAAAAATCAAAAAACGTCAAAATGATTTCAAAAATTTCATAAAACGTCAAAATAATTTCAAAAATTTCAAAAATTTCAAAAAACGGCAAAATAATTCAAAAAACGTCAAAATAATATCAAAAAACGTCAAAATAATATCAAAAAACGTCAAAATAATATCAAAAAACGTCACAAAAATTCAGCAAACTGTCAAAACATTCAAAAAACGTCTAACATAATCAAAAACGTCACAAAATTCAAAAAACGTCTAACATATTCAAAAACGTCACAAAATTTAAAAAAAAACGTCAAAAAACTCTATTCCCTTACTTTAAAAATTCGTATAAGTGCTTTCTTGCATTTATCCGTCAACTATCGATCGAAAAAAATTAAAATTTCGTCAATTTCCTCATTTCTCAACGGATTTTCATCCAAAAACTCATTACGTCTCTCTCTTCCGATATGTACAACGGCGCTGTCGGGTGTAAAACGGCTTTCTGCGCGTAATAAAACATTTCCGAGATGTTTTTCAGCGTCTTAGCCGAACACTAAACAAAAAAACAACAAAAACAAATTAACAAAACGACCAAACCAACGATTCATTCGCGCACCTCGACGCACGTCTCCACTTCGGCTCGCGCACCTCGACGCACGTCTCCACTTCGGCAAATTTGTTCATGATGGGCAGAATGACCTGAAAGTACTGACAATGATTTTTATCTTTCAAAATAAAATGGCGGAACTATTCTAAACGCGTCGCTACAACCTCCATCGAGCTGCCGTCCAGTAGGTCGCATTTGTTGCCCACTAGGATGACCGGTTTGCGCTGGTCGCCGCCCAGGGTGGCTCGGATGAAGGGCAGCCAGTGGTTTTCGATCTGGAAAATTAAATTTTTGAGTTTTGAGTTTTTGTTTGTGAGTTTTGGGGTTTTTTGTTGTTTACTTTGTCGATGCTTTCTTCGTTGTCGACTGAATACACGACGCAGACTACGTGAGCTTTGTTGATTTCCTCGATCAGTATTTCTTCAGATTGTTCTTGAGCTGGTTTAAGGTGGTTTAGAGAGGGGTTTTGAGGGAGTTTTGAGGGGGTTTTGGGAGGATTTGGGTTTGGAAAATGGAAGTTTTGGGTTTTGTCGTGATTTTAGGGGTTTTTTTTGCAATTTTTTTTTAGGAAAATTTATTTTGGATTGTTTTTTTGGTAGTTTTTGGTGGTTTTTATCGTTTTTTTTTTTAGTTTTTGGTACATTTTGGACTGAATTTAGTGCAAATAATGTTTAAAATTGTTTTAAATCGAAATATTTTGCATTTTAAAAAAACATTTCGGGTAATTTTTGTAATTTTAGGTGATTTTAAGCGATTTTTTTTCATTTTTTGACACGTTTTGACTAAATTTAGTCCAAATAATGCTAAAAATCCACGCATTTTGCATTTTATGACATAAAAATCGATAATTTTTGTAATTTTATGTGATTTTAGACAATTTTTTTCATTTTTTGACACATTTTGACTAAATTTAGTCCAAATAATGCTATAAATCCACGCATTTTGCATTTTATGACATAAAAATCGCTTATTTTGAATTTTACTACATAAAAATCGATAATTTTTGTAATTTTAGATGATTTTAGGCGATTTTTTTTTATATTTTTTGACACATTTTGACTAAATTTAGTCCAAATAATGCTAAAAATCCACGCATTTTGCATTTTATGACATAAAAATCGATAATTTTTGTAATTTTATGTGATTTTAGACAATTTTTTTCATTTTTTGACACATTTTGACTAAATTTAGTCCAAATAATGCTATAAATCCACGCATTTTGCATTTTATGACATAAAAATCGCTTATTTAAAATTTTACTACATAAAAATCGATAATTTTTGTAATTTTAGGTGATTTTAGGCGATTTTTTTCATTTTTTGACACATTTTGACTAAATTTAGTCCAAATAATGCTACAAATCCATGCATTTTGCATTTTATGACATAAAAATTAATTATTTTGAATTTTATGACATAAAAATCGATAATTTTCATCCAAAACGCAAATAGTTTTTAGTGTTTCGGAATTTTTTCACAAGTTTAGTTCAAAATTTAGTCCGAAATAATTTGTTTTAAACATTCAAGACGCCTTTTCACCTCATTTTCACTATTAATACGACGAAAACTCGCCAAAATCGTCCCAAATAGAGAAAAATTCAACTCCCGAAGCGACAAAACCGAAAAGCAATCATTTTCCAAACGTTTTCCCGACACAAAGCGAACCAATACCCGAATAATCGACGATGTGCGTGGGAACTTTCTCAGGAGTGACATCAGCTGGAATCGTGATTTCTTCCGCTCTTGCTGGAACCTCTTCGGGAAACTCCTCGCTAACCAGCGACAAAATCAGCGACGTTTTCCCCACACCGGCTGCAAACCAAAAAAAAACCAACAAAATCAACAAAAATGCACAAAAAAATTGAAAAAAAATTCAAAAACTCACGTTCGCCGGTCAGCAGAATCCGAACATCTCTCCTTTGATTAAATCGAACCATTTCAGACGCGTTAAAATAAATAAAACCCTAAAAACAACAACAAAACAAACGTCACTATCTCCGCGCATTCAAAATCGAATACCGCGTTAGGCTTAAAATATGCAACAAACCGGCGGAAAAGCGGCGAAAAATGCAATAAACCCACACAAAACGACCAAATTTCAACAAACCCCTCTAAAAATCGTTTAAAAAAGCTCCGCAAACCGTAAAACCCTTTTAATACCTGTTGTTAATCAATATTTACAGACGAGAACAACCGAACCCACACCGAACGGAAGTCCTCCAGCTACCATCACTCGAACTCGGCGAATACACGTCATTTCCGTTTGCCGCACTTTTACCCACAATGCCTGCCCAAACAAACAAGGAGAAGTCGGTTGGTAAAGAAAATTCGAACCTAAATACTTTTAGTAACCGTTTTAGCGCTCCGCTCGAGTGGATTTGAGTGAAATGAACCGTACGGGACGACACGGTGTTGTGATAAACCATTCTAAGGCATTTACGGGCGAATCGAGTAAGGTGGAGGAGATGAAACCCGTTACTGGTGAATCGTTGAAAGTGACGAAAGAAATGGATATACCTAATCACGATGGCATCTATGCGGTTAGATTTAATCCCCAAAAAGATGTATTGGCCGTTGGATTTGGCAATGGAACTATCAAAGTAAACATTGTCTCGGTTTTCGCTTCCTATTTCCTTCCCAGAGACGGATTTATGGGTCCTTGCAGGGCTGGACTGGCCTAGTGGGATACCGGGAATTTCCCTGTAGCCCGTGACATTGTGAATTTCAACCTATCCAGATTTCCCAATACTAAATTTGTTCTCGTGGTCTGATTATCCAGATTTCTCGGTACTAAATTTGTTCTCGTGGTCCGATTATCCAGATTTCCCGATACTAAATTTGTTCTCGTGGTCCGATTATCCAGATTTCCCGATACTAAATTTGTTCTCGTGGTCCGATTATCCAGATTTCCCGATACTAAATTTGTTCTCGTGGTCCGATTATCCAGATTTCTCGGTACTAAATTTGTTCCCAGTTCAGCCCTGGTTGGCTTCGCATGTTTTCTGACACGGATGTCACGTCGTACATTCTTTTGAATGCACGAAAACTAAATCTGGTTAGATCTGTTACAACGTTAAGCTAGCAGGTGAAATCGGCACTGCTCGGTTGTTCCATAAGCCGGTTAGCGGGCCTGTTCAGACGTAGTTTTTCGGTTGTCGAAGAAGCCGCGCTCTTTAAAATTTTTAAAAAAAATTAATGATTTTTTGATAAAAAGAATCTTTTGGGGTTCCACTAATAACTTTTTCCTGAAGTCTCGAAAAACCCTTAATTAAAGGATGATTTTAAAAAGCCGTTGTTGCCACAGCACCCGTAGGGTGTCTGTTACTCCGGTCCATGCACTGGACTGGCCCGGCGGGATATCGGTAATTTCCTGGTAGCCAGTGCCTTTGTAAAATTATATTTCATTTCCCATGGCCCGATCTATCCAGATTTCCCGGTACTAAATTTGTTCCTAGTCCATCCCTGAGCCTACCTTGCATTTGCATCGAAAACTGAAAGAGACGCTAGGGACAGAGTGAAGAAAGTATGATGTTTTTATCTGTTACCGGTACGGGTCTTCGAATGCAAATGCAAGAGACAGGTCTTTCAATGTTGAGCTGCCATTCTCCTTTGTCTACAATCAACCCCCAATTTTGTAGGTATTTGGTTTGACTGAAGACGGTGAAGAAGAACTCTACAAGCTGACGGCACCTTCGAACAAGAGTGCACCAATTTTTAGTATTCGCTTCCACCCACACCGTGAGACAAGAGTGTTTTATGCAACCGGGCCTTTGGGATTTATCTATATGTCCAGACTAAGAAGCCAAACATTCCAATCTGTTGCAAGTGGTAAAATAAACATGTCAAATGCTTTAACAAGCATTCAGAATGTTGTGGGTATTTCAGAGACAAACCAAACTATGGCCATGGATATCAATGCAACCGGTGACCAGTTAGTAACGGCTGGAAATGACTTAATCATTAGGTTTTATGATCCAAAAACCATGCAGGTAATCAAACCATCATTGGTCACTTTGACCTTCTTTAAGTCACTTATCCTCCCAGTTGATGCTTGGCTTTTGTGGCATTTGTTTAAAAGATCAGATGTTACCAGATTTGTTTTTCATGCCAGGTTGTGAATATGTACGACAGCGATGAAATGAACAAGGACAATATATCCGGTGGAAACTACGGACACACATTGAGAATCCAAGCGGTAAAATTCCATCCACAACATCCAGACATGTTGGTGACAGGCGGTTGGGACAAAATGGTGAAGGTATTTCAAGTAACTTCCTATTGTTCGAATGATTTGTTCACCGATACTTGAACTAGATATGGGACAGGCGATTTGCCAACGGATTGGTCAAGACCATCATTGGGCCATACATATATGGAGATGGAATTGACATCCGGGTAAAAATACGATACTTTATAAGCTGTGTGGTCCATGCTTAAGACACGCCTCACACATGCCTAGTGTCTTACAGATGCTAAAACTGCCACTGAGCAGGATCCACACTTTTGGGGGCCCGAAGCTTGAACTCTAAAAAGGGATTCTTTCACCATTGACAATTGACAAGACAGGAACGTCGCAAACAGAAGTCTTCTTCTCGCATACATGCACGGCTGGACTGGGAACAAATTTATTGCCGGGAAATCTGGGTGTCCGGGCCACAATTAATGAAGTCGGGACAGGCCACAGCGGCCACGGGCCACCGGGAAACTCCCGGTAGCTCGCCGGGCCAGTCCAGCACTGCATACATGTCGTCATGTCCTTACCCGGCAATGTAAAATAACCGTTTAAGTGTAACTTCCATGGTTTGTCTTATCTGTGATCGTTTAGGTACCCAAGTAAATTACTACAGGACATTTAAAGGAATGAACAGTTTATTGAAACCTTTCTTTTGTCTGGGCAAAGACTGGTTGGGCATCGGCTCAAACTTACGGACCACACAGCTTACACTGAATACGCAAATGACAAAATGCATTTAATGTTCACAGTGCTTTCCCAAATCTTTTAGGATAAAGTAATAGCCACTGCTTCCTGGTTACCAAGAGGCAGTTTACAACTGTGGGATTTACATAGCGCAAACTTATTAAGCACCTTGTCCGTTAGTCTAACTAACGTGCAAGCAGAACATCTTTACTTCTGCCAATTTTGTCTTCATGGACCTGAATGCCCATTGCTGTTCACAGGAGGCAGTGGGACCAAAAATATCCAGGCAGTTAATACCAGCACAGCTGATGTAAGCATTGCAGGCAATTATAACCCTTGAGGCAGGACTGGAGCTAAGGGCATAATGCATCTGCCATCCTCAGGCAAAAAAAATAAAAAAAAGACTTGTGGCAGTACTGCCCTTGGGCAATGTCTGGCTTGGCAGGGTTTTAGCTTGGAGGCTTGGATAAAAATTGTCAGTTTTTTCCTCCAGGACACTTTGTTATAGAACAAGCCTTGGGGGAAAGAGCTGTAGCTATACCCTGGAGAAGTTTTTATTTATACTGGTTGTATTCAGGGCTGGCTCCGGGTTTATCGGCAATTCTTTTCGGCGCGGCCCGTAGTTTATTGTTTTGAATACGCGAAAACTAAAATCAGTCTTTTTTTGCACCGCCCAGTCATGTCTTAAGCCTGCCCTGGTAGAATTGTTTTTTATTTTTCCTAGGTGACCGGTTTGGTTCAGTTTAACCGATCGGTAACTTGCTGTCACACCGCAGGCAACAGGATTGCAGCCGGCTCTACCGACGGCTCGCTCAAAATTATGCACATATCTCACGGACTTCCAGATATGGCTTCGAGAACATACGTTCGGCGCGGATTGCGAAGGAGGTCTCAGCAATCAGCTAAATCAAAAACAGATTAAATGAAATCAAATGGATTATTATATAATGAGATAAGTTGTTTATCAGTAATCACTCACCATTTTTTTTTTTAAATTTTTTTTTTGGAATTGCTGGTTATCAAGTGACCCTGTTGACAAGTGGTAAACACTTTTATTTCCACAAGTAGTTTGAAATGAGATATGTTTGTTTTGACATGTAACAGCTGTGAAATATTGTCAAAAAAGTCTGACTAGTATGACACTAGATATGGATTCAAGAATGCACTTGTACAAATGTAATTAGAACTTGATAATACTGTCAATCATTAAAAAAAATGATAAACAAAAATAAATAAATGTGTTCCATACATGAAACAATTAAATGTGAGGCAAGTGGAGAGAAACCAAGAAATAAAATAAATAATCCAACAGTTTTCACCACTGTAGAGCAGTGCCATCAAGTGGTGAAAACAAGCCCTAAATTAACAGCTGGCACACATCCACACAAGAGAAATAAGTCCAGGAGAAAATGATGTCCAAAACCCAAAAAACCCAAGAAATATGTCCAAAAAAGTGAGAAACAACACACAAATCATGTGACCAAATCAATTTCTCCATGTGGGAAGACGATTGGACTCACCAGGGCTGATAGTGAGTGCAGCACTATCACATTGGCGCATTGATACACCACTCTTGCACAGCCTTAAAAGGCAGAACCCAACGTGGGAGAGTCTGTCCACAAAGCTGGAAGCAGGGAGGGGCACTTAGCTACTTTTCCTTTGGCCAGTATATTTTGTACTTTTATATTTTTATACAGAAACCAAAAGAAAGAAGATCAATATAATATAATCACAGCTTCGTAGGACATTACTTATTTTTGCATCGCTATTTTTCGTGTCCCGCAAACCATAAGCTTCGATTCTTTCCTTTTTTTTCATCTTTGGTAAGTGAGCAATTTTATTGTAGGTCAGGCCGGAAAACATGCTCGAGGAACAGTCTGCTCTATCCGCTCTAATCATAACAGCTGTTTGCTTTGCTCGATATTTAAGCTGATCAGCTGATCCGTCTGGTTGATTTCGCTGCAACCGGAGCGAATCTTCCTCGATCATGTTTGCGGCGGCGTTTTGGGGGAATTTTGCGATAGATTTTGGGTGGTTTTTGACGATGGAAAACCAATGTGCACCTCCCAAATACGTTAAAACGCATGATATATCGCGAAAATAGTTATCGCGAATCCAAAAAAGCGCGACAACGTCGTTTATTCGGGAGACATTTCCGACGTTTCTTTATCGGCTTCCTCAGTGGGTCAAACGGGATCCGTTTGACGGAATGGTCTTTGCCAGGGCAGCGTGGGGACAAGTAACCCTTACAATGTAATATGTCTTCATATCAATGATTAATTTCGTATTAGGTAATTCAGGCTTTTATAAATCGTCGTTTTCTTCTTAATTTTCATTTCAACGCCTGGAATGCCTGAAATTTAAAAGAAGAAATAATTAGTTGAGGTTAGGTGTCAATTGGCTCGTTAAAATGTACATTGCAACAATGATTATTCAGTATTGGGCCATCTCTCGTGTTATGTAACACGAGCTAGACGGAAAAGTTTCAAATTAGCAGTTAAAACAGTTTTTGCGTTTTATTTTTACTTGTCTTATGTAATTTTCTTCTCCTTTGTTGCTAAGTTGCAACAATTATGGGTTTGAATGGGCTGGGGAAAGGCTAGATTGATGTGAAAAGAGTGAAAAGAGCGTTTGCGTGCGCTCTTGACGTCATATCATAACAAACCGTGACGTCAGAGCTGCACAGCTGAATGGGTTTTTAATGCACGAGATCGTGAGAGCGTTTAAGTCTCGCTTCACTTTCACATCCTGTATTTGAAGCCATCTTCGTTCGAACCGTTACGTAATCGGTCTCAAGTTGTAAAAACAAATTTAGAAACGGTGCGAACACGCATTCCGAGCGGAGGAACGAAGCGCGAGGTGGATGGGCTTGTTTGGTTAGGTTTCGCTTTGCGTTGCGATTGCTTTCGATTTGTGATTAATTAGATAAACAATGAGAATAAATGGGAAATGTTGGTTTGGCGGTGTTTTGGGAGGGTAAAACGGGGGTTTGGTGTTGGTTTTGAGTAAAACGGGGTCTAGAAACGGTTAAAACGGGATTTTTTACGTTTGTTTTAGATGTTTTGCGTGTAAGTTTTGTTAAAACGGGATTTTTGAGCCGTTTTAAATGTTTTTAAAAGCAATTTTGATTAATGTGGGCCCTTGAAACGGTTAAAACGCGACTTAAGACACTCGAGGGATCGTTTTAACGATTATAAAGAGCGTTTTCAATAATTTTTTTATTTTTTTTTTTATTTTTGCTGTTTTGTAAATATATTTGGCCTTGCAAAGCATAAAGACAGAAGGATGACACTTGTAAAGCCTAACAGGATGCCGGTTGATAGGTGCAATCACAAGGAAGCCACTGAAATCCCCCCCCCCCCCCCATGCACTCTTATGAAATCGCAAAAAAACAAAACAAATCAAAATTAGAGAAAATGAAACCAAACTCCATATTCCCCAATTTGATAAACACAAGCAGATGTTTTTAACTCGCTTTCAAAAAACATTAAAAACACAATCAAAAAGATGAAATAAAATAAAATAAAATAAAACATCAGCAAAACAGTAGAAAACAACAATAATAGAAAAATTATTATGAGAAACAGTAAAAATAGCATAAAAACCAGCAATAAACATGAAATATCGTAAAAATAGCATGAAAAACAGCAAAAATAAGAAAAGCAGCAAAAATATCAAAAATATCAAAAATAACTAAAAAAAAAAAAACAGCAAAAATGTCAAAAATAACTAGAAAAACATCAAAAATGAACGAAAAATAGAAAAACAGCAACAATATCAAAAATAACTAAAAAAACAATAAAAGTATCGAAAATAATATTTTTAAAACATGAAGAAAACAGCAGAAAACATTTTAATAACATGAAAAATATAAAAAATAACAAGGAAAACCTAAAAAGAAAAAATATCATGGGAAATACCAAAAATAACAAAAAATCAGTTAAAAAAACGGAAAAAAGCAAAAATAAAATGAAAAAATACCAAAAACCAACAAAAATGTACGAAAAAACAACAAAAACACCAAAACTAGGCCGAAATTGACTTATTTTTACCAATTGTTCTCGTAAACAAATGAAATTCGATGCGAAAATATGAGAAAAGAGCAGCGCGTGTGATGTAATTATTAATTAACCAGATGCACAGATGCCAGCAATGCGAGTTGTGAAAAAGCGAAAAGTTGTTTGTCACTTTCTCCGCTCGCACCTGGATCCATTTCAAAACATCGCCAGATTTCCAATTCCCAATCAATAAACGTAACCTCCAATCAGGGTCGAGTGTGCCCATCTTGTTACATCACAATCGTTGCGATTCCGCACTTTTCCGACCCATTTTCGAGGCTAAATCTCCTTCTATTGCGCAACAAGGTCACGTGGAGGTCTGCGCTTCCACGTGGGGACAATAAAACGCAGCAGTGGCGCCGCTTCTGCGCCTGGCGGTGCCCTTGGAATTTTCTTCGATTATTTCCTCGCTCGTTTGGACACGTGCCCGAACTTCTGACGCCATTATGGTTTTTTTTTTTCTTTCGCCAAAGCAAATTTTAACCTTGACCCCCAAATCGAAGAGGATTTTTAGAAAATTTTTAAAAATTTTTAGAAAATTATTTTTAAGAAAAATTAAAAAATAAAATTTAGAAAAATTTTATTTTTTTTAGAAAAAAAATTTGAAAAATTATTTTGGAAAAATTTAGAAATTATTTTGGAAAGATTTAAAAATTATTCTAAAAAAATTTAGAAATTATTTAAAAAAAAATTTTAATTTTTTAAAAAAAATTTTTGAAAATTTCTGAAAATTTTTTAGAAAAGAAAAAAAAATTTTTTTTTCCAAAAATTTTTTTTTCTAGTCATGGTTGTATTCTTTATTATTTATTAAAAAACACTCTGCCCTTATTTCCTTATCAAAGCCAACGTGCCAAAGTTGCACTGCATACGGGTACCCACGAGTGCATAACTATGACATCACCAACCCACATTTTCCCCACAGGGTCGATGAACTTCCATATTTTTATTTTTTATTTTTTTAAAATTTTTTTTCCCAATCACACGGTATTTTCCCCATCACGTGACCAACTCGTGACGCACTTCGCACAAATAAACCCAAACAACGTCATCCCCATAGAAATCAATTGAACGTAATTTATTTGCATTCTGCAAAAGTAACCGGATAAGTTCAACTTCACCACATAACTCGAATAACCTATTTCTATTTTTTGGTCGCGCATGTTCCAACATAGCTCAAACCGGAAATAACCATTCTGGTTGTTTGTACAGCAGCTTTTTGCAGATGAAGTGGGTTATAAAGCTTAAGGTCACCAGCATCTATACTCGGACCTGTCGCAATACCAAAGATGGATAGTTTGCGAAACCTCGACTTAAAACCTACGCATCTGCAGCTACTTCGCATATCAGAACGCCATTCTTACATTACCCTGCGCGCTGATCACTCGCCTGCAACGCAATGCACAATTGCGATATATTATTATTATTTTATTATTATTATTTTTATTAGACACTCCCATGGAGTAAATTACAAGTATGTTATACAGAGGAAAAGATTAATTGGTGTTTTGGACTTCCACGAGATGTTTCCGCAAACGTCGGTGCATGTGTTTTCGATATCTCGTTGCGGTGCAAATACGCGATACACAAATCCAAAAACTGCATTGCGATGTCACTTGTCCTCTAGAATAAAAATAAAAATAATTATTTCAAGCTCAGGGGCCCAAGAGCAGGGACAGGGACATGGGATAAAATGACCCATGGCTTATTGTTTCAATTTAGGGACACATTTTCAATTTTGGGTCATATTGTTTCAATTTTGGGATGTTGCAGCAGTTTCTTGATCTATTTTACTAGTTTGAGGATTTATTGCAGCAGTTTAGGGTCTTATTGAGAATCAGAGACATTGGTACACCCACAGGAAATCCTGTGGATGAAAGCACGGGTTTTACCGATAAGCCGGTAAATCTTGAAATGTCTATTAAATCCAGCAGAAATTGAATAGAAAGCATGTGGTAGACTAGTATTTATTGATGCATTATCAGGAAGTAGGTGTTACAATCTGATGTGTGTGACCTCAATAATGATCATAATTTGTCACTAGGGTGTAAACAAAGATTGCAAAATGCACATGCATTTATTCTTGACATCAAAACAGACAATAGATGATGAAATTAATGAGTACCAAATCTTAGGGTTTTGATTACCACTTTCCATTCAGATGTCAATTCCAGCACAAGTTCCATTGATCCACTTTTTTGTGATGGATTCATTGATGAAACTTTTTAGGATTCACACTACCATTAGCATTAGGGTCATTGAGTGTGGAAGTTAGAGCTGGTACAATAAAATGAGAATAGGAAGTGAAAAGCAAAGAGAGACAAAAAAAATGGGAGAAAAAAATTGATGCCAAGGTGGGAGCTGGACTGAATGAGAATTTCCCACTCATGGCACTAAATTGACAGGAGAACATCAAGTGTGAGATCTCTCCATCTGTTTACTCAAGTCCCTGGCAAGAACAAACCAGACAACTTGTTTGGACCAAGGTAAAAGATGTTATATAACTTGCACCGCATAACCCTGAGCTAATATGCAGACCGGTTTCACTTAATGGTATTTGTCAATAAGGAAGCAGACGAGGAAATGTATTAGCAAAGTTGAAGTTAGGTAACCTAGGGTAAAATCTTGCAAAGATGATGGCGTCTAGACCTGTGAGATTATTTTCCAAAGGGAATATGAATGCGATATGGTAATCATATTCAAATTCGATTAATTAGTTGTTAAATTTCGACAACTGCCGATAAGCGGAACGGTCCGTACGCGTAACAATATCGTTAACTGATATCTCATCGTTTGCGATATCTCATTTCGATACGAATACGCAACACATAAATTCAAAAACTGTACTGCTATACAGGGTGGTTCAGAAAGTCTGGTTCACAGTAAATAATTCCCAAACCGTTTTAGATGTTGATTTTGCATATATCGCAATATCCCACAGGCCTGATTGACATCTACAGCAATTGTTTGCAAACTATTTTGCTTCATTCCCCTTTCACCATTGTTCAGAATATCAGTCCTTTTTCCTAAAGGTGCATACTGTAAATACCCTTAGAGTTTAACAAATTAGTCGTTGAACAAAATGACATCGGAGGATCAGCCGTTTGATCGAAAGGCCTGTGGTTTTGATTAATTGTTTGCAGTTTAAAGTGCCATTAATGTCATTAAAATCACTTCATTGAAATGGACAAAGGTTGTCCATTTAAAGACTACTTCCCAAAGATGTCTCAAGGGTCCTCAGAAATTTTCCAACCAGTCAGGGGCCCCTGATTTTCCAAAATGAAACAATTATATAGGTTTAAGATGCAGAAGGGCCCCCAAAGACTTTAAAAAAGGGTTTCTTTAGGGTTTGGAATTGTGAAATATATTTTCCAAAAAGCAGCATTTTGCTTTGTTTAGGGCACTCTATTCAAATAATCCAACTCAGAGTTGTGAATTTGAAAGAATGTACAGGCCAAGATCCAATAAAAAGTCCTTGAACTAAAGCTTTTTATTTTAATAGTGAAATGAAGCATGAGATAAATAGTTAATGCATTTAATATGCATCTAGATTTAAAAGCACAAGCTGAGGATAGAATAACACACCAGACCACTTATTCCTTGTAACTACCCATTGACTGCACTGACAACATGATACACATCATGAGGCAGAATAAAAGCCCATTCAATACCTTTTTATCATTTACTGAAGGATATTAAAGAAAAGCAATGACTAGGTGCTCTTGCAACCTTTTATCAGCTGATTGCTGCAGTTCCAATAAAACAAAACAATGACATGAACAATTACTTCCAATATTTATTATTAGCCTTATCTGTTTTGGCCTTTGGAATTTATTCATCATCTAGTGAATATATCTAAAAGATAAACAAGTGGCAGATATTATTATGTAATAAAAGAATGACACAAGAATGGACTTGAATATTTCATTGTTTCTTTTGTCCTCACTAATAAATCATGTGGAGATAATCAAATTATCTCTGCACAGATCAATTCCCAGCACACTCAAACAAAATGCAGTTTTGTTAATATTTATTAAGGGACATACAAGAATAGCTACATTCCAATTCTAAATGGAAAAAGCTAAGCTGCATCACAGCCAAGGTCTTATGTATTATAGAGGGAAAGGTATGCAATGATATCTTTAGCCGGTGTCAACCTTGTTTGGGACTTCAGACCCCCACCAGTTAAAACTAAGCCAACTATTGACTTATCCTGCCTCCTGGTGATGACTAACTTACTTAAAAATACTTGTTCTAATTCTAATCCAGCACATTTTATGTGAACTGCAAATCCTCCGATAAAGCGCGGCTTACGCGGCTCCAAATAGTTGTGCAAATTTCTGCTTTTTCTATCTCTTGTGCAACCTAATTGCAAATATCCTGCAATTTCTGCATCATTTTCCTTATATTTATTATTGAGGACTAACTTGGAGACATTAATTTTAGGTTATCAAAATGAGGTTATTGAAATATTCCATTGCATCACCACTGGAATTACAATTTCAAACATTTCTAATTATAGACCATTTGCCTCTAAATACAATGTCATCTCCATCTAGGAGCAAAGCCAACAACTAAACTCAGTATCATCTTGTAGCCATATTTGTATATTGTAATCCTCAAGGTTACAACATCCCTACTCTATTAACTAGTGTACATATCCTTAATTGCTGTATTTTTTTCAAAAATGTAATTGGGAAAGTGTTTCACAAACACATGACTGGCTGCAGCTGTTTGGGTTTTTTTTTAAAGACAGATTGAGTAAAAAATTGGCTAAATGATGCACATGAATTGAATTCAAGGTTAAAAATAGTTGGTAGAAAAATCCTCAATAATAAATTTTGCAACTTTGCTAAGCCACTTGGATATATCTGCTTACTTAATTATGTAATGAGATAAGTTACAAAATGAAGAATATCACCAAGTGAAAACTTTTCAAAATTTGCTGTTAGTAATCTAGTTCAACAGACTTCAAACTGCCACATCATAGATGCAGGAAAGAGAGTGGTGCAATGGCTTTCAGGCCCCAAGGGTTATTTCCCTTCTCTGGTTTGTTTTGTGGCATCTTCCTGCATTACCAAAGGGCCAAACTGTGGGGAATATATCACTAGATAAGATGTTAAAAGGAAATTGTTGTTGACCTAGGTCTAGGTTTATCATCAAAGTGCAAACTTATTCACTTGTCAGGTTGAGAAAGGAGAAAATAGGAGTTTGTTGCATGTGCTGGAACTTTGATATGGCAGGTTCACACTGCAACATCAAAACCATGTCAGATGCAACATGTGCAGTTTTGAGCACTGGGACCCCAGAATCTATCCAGATTTCCCAGTATAAATTTTTTCCCATGGCCCGACCGGTCCAGATTTCCAGGTATACTCAAAACCACCACAACGTTGACCTATTGTTCAAGCCGTATCACTGGTGTAGTGGCACAAAAAAGTAGCTCATAACACCATATTTGTAAAGAACTCCAGACATTGTGATCGATTACCAACATTGTCAAAGGCACAGAACTACTTTTCCACGTAGTAGAACACAGTACACAGTTAGGTGTAAACCGGCTGGAATAGGTCAACGTTGTGGTGGTTTTGAGTATACTAAATTTGTTCTCAGTCCAGCCCTGGTACATATACCAATGTGTGAACTTACCATCAAGCTTAGAAAGTGGTTATTTTAAAAAAATGTTTAATATTATTATTTCTTTTCTTTTTTTCTTTGTAGCCCTAACTTACTATCTGATCTGCTTCCACTTTGGTGAAGACGGCCATTACTACAATACAAACTGTGGATAAAAATCGACTATTTGAAAACAATACAAGTAAAAAGAAAAGAATTAAAATTAATCAAGATGCACATCGAAGTACAAGTGGCCCTCAACTTCGTCATCTCTTACTTGTACAACAAACTGCCCAGGAGAAGGGTAAACCTCTTTGGCGAAGAGCTGGAAAGAGCGCTGAAGTACAAGTTCGAAGGACATTGGTATCCAGAGAAACCATTCAAAGGTTCAGCATTTCGTTGCCTTCGAGTCGGTGATCCCATCGACCCGGTAATTGAACAAGCAGCCAAAGACAGTGGAGTCGAAGTAGGTGACATCAAGGAAAATCTACCCGAAGAGCTCAGCGTATGGATCGACCCGGGAGAAGTCAGCTACAGAATCGGAGAGAAGGGTACCGTAAAAATCCTCTATAATGAAATTGCAGACAATACAGCTAGCGAAGAAGGCAACGCAGACAGGGAAGTGACTCGCACCTTCAATCCCGAAGCCCAATGTTTCAAGCCTATCGAAGCCGTTGCCGCATCTCTTAGCCGAATGGGCATCAGCTCAAGCGGTCCAAGTAGTACTGGATCAGGATCTTCATCTTCAGGAGAGCCTTCATCACCCCCTCCACCCGGCTTCAAGCCACAGGGTCCCGTGCCGGCATTCTTGCCGAAGGCCTCAGCTCCGGTCACTTTCACAACGGCAACATTCGCCCAAACCAAGTTTGGATCGACCAAGCTGAAGAGTAGCGGCAAGAAGTCGCATCGCCTCTCGCCCACCGAATTTTCCAACTACATCAAGCAACGGGCTTTACAGCAGCAACACCAGCAACAGCAGCAATTGCACGGACCTCCGAACCAGATGCAAACATGTGTGTCACCCCTGTTCCGTTGTCCCAGTCCGACGTCTCAACACCAGAGACCCAGATCCTTGTCCCCGAAGCCCACATCCCAAGGTCCTCTGGACCCTTTCCTCATTATGGCCCCACCTCCGTTCACACCTGCAACATTCTTGGCAGAACCTGGGAAGTTACCCTTCCCAGAAGGTCCTTATTTGTCCGAGTCGTCCAAAACTTTCTTGGAAGGAATTGGTCTGAATTCTCTCCCGTACTCTGCCCAGTACCAACATCTTCTTATGGCCAACTAGTCGAGTTTCATTTTGCCAAGTTAATCACATTTTGTTCACAAGTTGACAATTTACCTGATTGGTTTTGCAATTGGAGGTTATTGCTGATGGATTCATTGCCAATGCACAATGACCATTTTGTACAAAGGTTCTACCGCTTGGCAATGTCAGTTGTATATATTAGGTATCTGAAAGCCAGGCTGCAGGATAGATGCTATATGTGATAATAAGTGAAACTGCTTGGGCGAAAAGTCTCTGGAGCAGCTAGTGGAAATGACCACTATTCTAGCAGTAAAACTTCATCCCAAGCCCCACATCCTGATTCTTTAGATAAAATATTGTCGTGGGACTAATAAGCCAGAGCAAAAGACAAAAGCCGGTTGCAATTAACTTTATCGGTAGACTGTGGGCAAATCCACCATTGCCTACCCGTAGTAGGAGAACCGTCGATTAATAGCCAGCGTATGCTGCCAGGAGGAAATAACATTGAAACCTTACATAACCTGTCTTGACCTATCCTAAATGTGGCCAGTGCTGTAATCATAAGAAAAGCCAAACGGTAAATATTGCGGATGGTCCATAACCAAAGTTTTAGATGGAAATGCATTCTGCCTCGAAAAATTAGCCGCACACAGCACTGAATGTGGCAATGGACCCCTTGTGACTATGACCAAAGAATTTTCTCCTGTAAGTAGACGCTTTCTTATTATCATCGGCATTCCGCTCGACTTCGGAACCTTTATCGGTGCATTGAGGAGCAATGTGGGGATGTAGACTGCAGGGAAATAGTTGCCGGAAGCAAAGCCGAAAGACCAAAGGCAGATCTGAAATCAGCAAGAAAAGCCTGTAGGCAGCTAGAATTGTGCTTTAGGCCATCCAGATCCAGAGATAAGCTTAAGTGAAAATTGTGCTTGAGGCATTGATGAATGAGGGTTGTGTGAGTTGTCTCCATTAGCTGTGAAATTTCTGTTCTGACTAAACACTTCAGGTGAATTGCAATTGCCCTCCTTCCTTTCTTTCCCTCTTAACCCCCCAGTCCATGGATTTGAGTGTGGTGTTGCAAGCAGCAAAGGAGAAATGTTAACCGGTTGATCTATTTTCTTACACGAAGAAAAAAAGAATTATGAAATTTTATCTGTTGTTGATGTTAGTTTTCTGTAGTCTGATGTGTATAAAAACAAAAAGTGTTATAAGAAATAACAAGTCTACTTTCTATTGACTTTTTTGGGTATATCAGAGGTATTTTATCTTTTGTACTTGAGATGCTAAATCAAATATCTTGTAATTTTACTTTTTTATATATATTAAGAAATCCCAGAAGAAAAAAAAATTAATTTAAAAAAAATGAAAAAAATGTAGAAAAAATTATAATAAACAAGTTATTATTGAAAATTAATGATAAGTTGCTGAAAGTAATTGGACAATATTTTTTTTTATTATAGAAGTATTGTATAGTTGCATCCATTTGTAATTATGTGAATTTTTTCACCACATTTTAATATTATAATAATAAATAATAATAAATAATAATAATGTAATAATAATAATAATAATAATAATTATATAAATAATTAAGTGGCAAGAAAAAGTTTAATTTTTCTACTGTAAACTGAAACATTGTGCAATAAGTGATGAGGAATTTTTATTTCATGTATGCCTAAACAAAACAATTTTTTACCGTAAAGCGGTGGCCATTTTGTTTTTCTCTGATTTCAAATTCAACCAAATTTGTCCAGAATGTAAAACTCACTGGAGATTGTCTGTTCCAATTAAATTTTAATATTTATTACCAATATAATCAAGTTTGTTTACATATAATTTACATTTCACCGCTTTACCGTACCGAATAACATATTTCATTCTTTTTTTTAATTTTATAGTCAATTTCATGGTTCCTAATTGTAGCACTTTTGTTTATATTTCCTTTTTGAGTATTTGTTACATTTCTAAGTTTTTATTAAAAATATTGAGCATTTACAAAAGATTTATTAATTTTTTTTTATTCTATCCTTTTTGTTTTCTTCTTCTTCAATCCAATTTAATTGAAATTGTTTGGCTAAGTATGAGGTAACCATTAAATTAAATATCAGATCTTAGGATTTCAAGTAAAAACCTAGTGATACCTAAAGGTATATTATATATATATAGAAGTATAATCTCTTCATTGTTTGTAACAATAATATTAATATTTAATAATACTTTGATATTTTTCTGCTAGTCAATTTTTCATACTTTTGTACCCCTTTTTCTATGCAAATTTTATGCATTTAAAAGAAAGAAAAGAAAAAACAAGATGTCATGATTTTTATTTAAAAATCTATTCAATTTACCTGTTTTTCTAGATTTTTCACAGTTTCTGAGTATACGAATTTCTTGTCATTTCACAAATCCTAGGATCTGATAATAACAAGTTGAAAAACAAAAACACACACATTTGAGTTGAACATATCCACTAAATATTGCTTGGCAAAGAAAAAAAAAAGAAAAATCTCCTTTTTTAAATTTTTATTTCATTAAATATTTTTTTTTCCCCTAAATTTAAAAAAAGAAAAATTCCAATTTTAATTTTCTGCTAAACTGCCCAAAGTTTTTATTGACATAAGATTAATTAATTCAAATTTATCTCTCTCTCTGAATGGCGTAAACAAAACCCCACTTCAACAAATATAAATTCAATATTTAGACTTGTATATGACACAGCAGCTATTTTCAATCTTAGATTTCCAATTTTGATTCATGTGACCACTGCTATGCATATATATACATAAACAACCAAATAAATAAATAAATAAATAAATAAATAAATAAATAAATATAGCCGATTGTTTACCATGTGTTGATTAAAATGATTTAATTTGAGAATTATCAACAGGTCTTCCATTTAGTTAATAATTCATTAGTTTTCTTGCTTTTCCTTTATTTTAGTGGCCATTTTTGTTGTTCTCACAAGTGACATCTGGTGGTTGGTTATGTAAATGTTTTCAGTGTATCTTTTTTTTTATTATAAATATAAATATATATATATGTGGATTTTGATCATTTTTGTATCTAAATGGAGAGTTTTATTTTTGTTTTTGTTATTATCCCACTAGAGGGAAATATGTTGAACAAAATTCCAATTGTTTTTTTTTTCAAAAAGATAATTAAAGACAGTACAAATTTCATTACATCATTTTTATTTATTTATTATTTATTGACAACAATTCAAACATTTTTATCCTATAATTTAAAAATAAAAATATCTATAAAAATAAAAATTTGTACATAAAATCTATTTTTCATACCTAAATCTACAGATATGAATCCTAGCCAACCACCAGAACTAAAAAAAATAATTTTATTTTGTTTCTAATTTTCTCGAAGACCTTTGCTTTAACTTCCTGAGAAATTTAAGATGTTTATTCAACTGCCATTTAAAAATATACCAGATTTCACTTCTTACCATGTAATAAAAACTCACTTTTATCTTTGTGTTGTCTTGTATCAAAACTCATTCTATGCCAAATAAAAACAGTTTTTCTGCTTTCTTGTTCAACATCTTTTCATTGCTCTTATTTCATTTTGCAGTTTCACAGCAAAACAATCGATACATCTAATTGATCCGCAAACACATTGCCACATTCACCGGCACAATATAAACCGTGGGTTACAAAACCCACGCATTCAGCTCCATATCTCCTCTTATTAGCTTATGCTTTTCCAAGGCCCGCAAAGCTCGTTAGGTGCAATGCCTCTTTAATTACCCGTCCAATAACCAAAAGGTAGGTCATTTCTTCAACGAACTCCGAGACCATTTAAGATGGATGGACTTGTCGATATTTCGGTCGGTATGGGAAAACCGGTAACGGAAGTATGGAAATTTCAAGAATGAGCGTTCGGCTTTGTTCCGCTTTTCCGCACGTGCCGTCGACGCATTCGACGTGAATAAGTATTAATATCGATGGTGGTTTAGTGGTCAGCATAACTGCCTAGTAATTTAATATTGCGCATCTCGGAAATAGAATTCATTACTCTTCTAGAGGAAGCAGAATCAAGTACCGTTACTGCAATCCTACGACCCGCAAGGCCTAGACTACTTCCTTATCTTTCATACGCATTACGACCTGACGAATTTGGTCCAAAAACAAGAAATTTAAAAAAAATATCCAATATTCAAAGTAATAAAATGTGATTGAAGCACCCTGAGCTACTAATCGAGCACGAAAATGGGTGATAATATTTTCTGAATTCTTTTCTCATTCGGCAGACCCATTTTACCTAGGGTGATAACATCGGCTAGGCCTTATACTTCTTCAAATGTGTGTCCAATTCTGTGTTAATTGCCTCTTCGCTTGAAGTTCCACCGCTCCATTGCGGAGCTTCCTTAAAATCCATCTTCCACTTGCTCGACTTTCGAAAACCACAATTTATCCCAAAATTCACACTTTAGGGCAGTGAAGCCGTTTTTATTTTTACTTTCTTTAATTTGGAAACCCAAATTATAACTAGAGTAACCGGTTATTCGGCAAAGCCCTAACTTGAAGTTGTAGGATTTTAGGCCTAGCGAAGCCGATAATAATAAAATGTTTGATTTTCACCTTTGTCCTTTCACCGACATATCCTGAAATTAAAAACAATCTCTATTTATATCCTTGACAAAGAAAAGAGAGAGAAAGAAGGAAAAAAAAGAGCTGGGCGCATGCGCAGGCGCTCTATTTATCCACTTGGCGCAGTGGAGTTCTATCCACGTGGAAGCCGTTTGGCGGGGCCGATCGATAACTGCACCCGCCCTACAAAGATCCGCTTCTAGGTCAAGGTCGGAGAAAGGCGGCGGCGCAACCGGGTCGATATTCAGCACGCGCGCGCACATAAATCAACTCGTTGCACGGCGCTCTCTTCCTGCTCGCTTTTAGGTGAACGAATATTAAAATGGCGATGAATTTTTAGGGTTCTGTTTGCTTTTGTTTTGTTTGTTTTGTTTGGCGATGATGCTAGTGCGTGTTCGGATGTGACTTGTGACGTCACAGATCGTAGTGGTTAATTGTTATGGATTTTGTTGCGTAGGATTTCGGACGTGTTTTAAGTTGTGCGTCGTCCGATGACGTCGGTGATGGAGTGGAAAATTTTGTTGTTTGGATTTTGGTTATTATTGTTGTGGAATCTATTTTAAATTGAGTTGGAATTTAAAAAAATCGATTTTTTGGGGGGAATTTTGATTTTTAAAAGTTGAATTTATAATTAGTTCGATCAGAAATGAATTTAAATCGATTTTTTGTCAAAATAAACAGAGGTCTGTCAATATTGATTGAAAATGAATTTAAATCCATTATTTTTGGTCAAAATCAACAAAAATCGGTCAATATCAACAAAAATCGGTCTAAATCAACAAAAATCGGTCAATATCAACAAAAATCGGTCAATATCAACAAAAATCGGTCTAAATCAACAAAAATCGGTCAATATCAACAAAAATCGGTCTAAATCAACAAAAATCGGTCTAAATCAACAAAAATCGGTCAATATCAACAAAAATCGGTCTAAATCAACAAAAATCGGTCAATATCAACAAAAATCGGTCTAAATCAACAAAAATCGGTCTAAATCAACAAAAATCGGTCAATTTTTAATCAAAATCAACAAAAATCGGTCAATTTTTAACCCAAATCAACAAAAATCGGTCAATTTTTAGTGAAAATCAACAAAAATCGGTCCATATCAACTAAAATCGGTCAAAATCAACAAAAATCGGTCAATATCAACAAAATCGGTCAATATCAATTGAAAATGAATTTAAATCCATTATTTTTGTCAAAATCAACAAAAATCGGTCAATGTTTAGTCAAAATCAACAAAAATCGGTCAATTTTTAGTCAAAATCAACAAAAATCGGTCAATTTTTAATCAAAATCAACAAAAATCGGTCAATTTTTAACCCAAATCAACAAAAAACAGTCAATTTTTAGTCAAAATCAACTAAAATCGGTCAATATCAACTAAAATCGGTCAAAATCAACAAAAATCGGTCAATATCAACAAAATCGGTCAATATCAATTGAAAAAAAAATTAAATCCATAATTTTTGGTCAAAATCAACAAAAATCGGTCAATATCGATTAAAAATGAATTTAACTCAATTTGTTTTAATGAAAATCCTCAAAAATCGATTAAAAAATGTATCAACATCGAAAAATCAATTTAAATCGATTTTTAGTCACATTGATTATCGATTAACTCGAATCGATAATTTTTCCACATTTTCCAATTCTTCTTGTCATCGCTGATAAATAAAGAGAAAAAACGAGACGGAATAAAAAGAATATTAACACGTGATATTTCTTCACTTCGCCTGCAATTTCAGTCACAAAAACAATGATACAAGTGGGCGGCAATGACGTTCAAGATGAACGTGTTACCACGGCAACCATAGGAAGCAACATGTGGTCTAAACATAAAACCACAACCCTTCGATATTTACACAGTCATAATAGCAAATAAAAAGGATAACACGAATCAATTTTGATTTCATTGATAAAAAAACCCATTTCACTTAATAAAAATCTTTTTCCAGTCTACTTGTGAACGAACGTTTACAAAGTAATAACGTAAATGCTTATACACAACTGAACTGGAATCTCATAAAAACAACATTAAAGCTCAAAAATGTCGTTTCCTATGTAAATTAAGAGGAAAAAATCGAATTTTTTGCGTGAAAATGTTGAAAAATTTAAAAATAAATACCTTAAATAATTTCCTGAATGAAATGACAAAAATTGACCAATGAAATCACTCCTCTCGGTTGCCTGGCAACGATTTCCTAATTGAGCAATGGCCGCTTGTTTACACATGATGGAATCTTCCTATTAATGTATTTTTATATCTGACAAAAATAAAATAATTTAATAACAAATTCATGTATAAACTAAAAAAAAAAAATATAAAATAAATAAATATTTAAATAAATATATTCAAATGAGATTAGGCTTAAATTTAAAAATTTATCAAAAAAAAGAGAAAAAATGGCGGAAAAAAATGGCGGAAAAAATGGCTTTTTTTGCGAATTAAAAAGTTGAAGGAAAAATGCGAAGAAGAAGCGTCCTACGATTCCAAAACGTGGAACGAGAGGCAAAATCGATATCACGTTAAAGTGGAACAAATGTAACGCAGCGGGCAAAGGAATTATCGAATAAAAACAAACAATTTACCGTTCGATCGATTGTTCACCCATTTCCGTTCATAATGGCGGCCCGTCACGTGACCGACCGAAAACCCAAATAAAATTTAAAAAAAAATTTAAACATTTTTAAAATATTAATTTACCGACTAATTATTTATTTTCGTACATTTAAATAATTCTATTTTCGCATTTCGTGTTAGAATAAAAAATTAAAATTTTTGTTTACAGTTTGAAAGTGAAGTTCAAGTGCCAACTGGATCCCGTTGCTAGGGTTACAGTTTCCATAGAAACCAGGCCTAAAACACGTATTTCGTGTTATTTAAAGCCGGATTTTTATTATTTTCGAGTTATTTGTCGAACTGAGGTCGAATTTGGATCGAATTGGTTCGATTTAGTCGTCGAACTTCGTCCTCAACAACTTGTCCTTGACATTTATTCAATAAATGAAGGACATCTGTTAGTTTCCATAACAAACACTAGATAGAGGAAGGAACTCGCCGCTTTATTCATGCGTTGATCGCTGAACGCTGATTATCTAACACGTTTGTCCCATTCCCCCGCCAGATGTCGCTAAAGAAACACAAAAATTACATAACCGTTATTAAAATCAACGAAAATTAAATCAACAGCTTTAAATCTTACTATTTCACAGAATTACTTAATAAATTACGAATTACAAACGAAATAATTAAATTCGCTTCGGGTTTTAATTTTTTAAACCAAAACGTCAACTTGCCGCCATTTTGGTTCGCGCCATCTACCGCCGCGAAAACCAAACAGTTTCAAACATGGCGGAAAATTTATGGAAAGAAATAAACAATTTTTATTTTATTCAAATACATTTATTGATCGGTTTACTCGTCCTCGTCCTCGTCAATTTGGGGTTTTTGCTGGTTCATAATTTGGCTTTGTTTCTTGAACATATCAGCAACTTGCACAGCCGTGGTCGCATCTTCGGGTTTTTTGTCTGCGCGGATTTGAATGAAGCGCGGGAAACGAAGCGAAACGCCTTTGTTTTCATCCACCTGTGTTTGAAAAAGAAATTAAAAATTACAAACAGTATGAGACTTTATTTTGTAAAGGATAAAATAGGGGGTTTTTAGTATTACCAAGCCCACGGCGGCTCTGTGGACGGGCGAAACGGACAAATCGGCGCATTTCACTTCCCACACTTGGACGGGATCGAACCAAACATCCGGGCTCAAAGACGTGTCGTAGCAGAAATATTTTTTCGGACTTGCTAGGACGTGTTTGTCGAAAAATTCGCTGTGGCTTTTAATCGCCGGGTCGTCAAATCCGGTTCCGATCTGAATTGAATAAAAATTTAGTCAATTTGTCGTAAATTGTCGATAAATTGAATAAAATGATTAAAAGTGTTCAAGAACGTTTGAAAATAACAAAAACCTGCAAAAAATTGAACAAAATCAATAGAAAAAATTATAAATTTAATGTTAAATGTCAAAAAATGACCAAAAACGAACAAAAAGGATCCAAAAATGAACAAAATCGGTCAAAAAATTAACAAAAATGGTCAAAAAATGAATAAAATGAACAAAAATGGTCAAAAATTGGTCAAAAATTGGTCAAAAATGAACAAAATAGCCAAGAAATAAACAAAAATGATCAAAAAATGAACAAAAATGGTCAAAAAATGAACAAAAATGGTCAAAAAATGAACAAAAATGGTCAAAAAATGAACAAAAATGGTCAAAAAATGAACAAAATGAACAAAAATGGTCAAAAATTGAACAAAAATGAACAAAATAGCCAAGAAATAAACAAAAATGGTCAAAAAATTAACAAAAACGGTGTAAAAACATCAAAAACAAACAAAACTGATTTAAAAAAAACACACCAAAATTGACAATTTATGAAAATTGATGATTACTTTGCAAATTGTTTGGTATTCTTCGTTTTCGGAGTCGTAACAGGCCAACAGATATCCGCCGTAGTAGCCGGTACGTTTGCCCTTGCCGTGGTAGCCGCCGATGACGACCAGGTCGAGGGTGTCGCCAACTCCTGCGAGGTAATCCTTTTTTAACTGCAGTTTAGAAAAATAAAAATTAATAATATTTTTTTTTTTTTAAATTTATTTATTTATTTATAAATTTATACTTTGAGCCAATTGTGGGAACGTTTGGCGATTTCGTAGGTGGCGTCCTTGGTCAAGGTTTTCACCATCAATCCTTCACAGTTGCCTGAAATCAAATACAAATAAGTTATTTCAATTTTTTTCATTTTATTCTTATTTTTTATAATCTTTTTTACCTTTGACAGATTCTTCAAGAAATTCGGCGATGTCATCAGTATTGTTTGCATCGACGGATTTGACAAATTCGAATTGTCCGAATTGTTCGTTGAAATGTGCGTGAAGTAATTCCCTGCGTTCTTTAAACGGTTTTTTGACCAGAGATTCGCCGTTCAGAAATAGCAGATCGAACGTGTAAATACAAACTTGAACCTTGATCTCGCTTTCATTCGCATCCTGAAAAAGAAAGAACAAATTGATCAATAAAACAGAAATATACAAAAAATTAAACAAAAAAAATAAAAAATCAACAAAATATCAAACAAAATCCACCAAAAATGACAAAAATTGGTCAAAAGAATTAAAAATTGAATAAAAATCTTCAAAGGTTTGTTCAAAATCGATCAAAAAATGAAAAATTTGGTGTAAAAATAGCAAAATGGTAAAAAAAATGGACAAAAATGAACAAAAATGAACAAAATGGACCAAAATTGAACAAAAATGAACAAAATGGACCAAAATTGAACAAAAATGAACAAAAATTGGCAAAAATGAACAAAAACAGATAAAAATGAACAAAAATAGATAAAAATTGAATAAAAATGAACAAAAACTGGCAAAAATAAACAAAAATGAACCAAAACGGATCAAAAATTGAAAAACGTGCAAATTTGGAGGCAAATAATGAGCAAATCAAAGTAATTCTTTTCTAATACTTTTCTTTTCCTCGTGCTGAGTATCTGAAACGGGCGAATCTGTTTCTTTTCGGGGTCCCACGCGACCGCTTCGGCATCGATAATGCAATTCTTCACGCTTTCCTTCAGCATGTGTGGAATCCGCTTGATAATATCCGGGTACTTGGACGTGTTGTTTTCCTGATTGCGGCTGTAAATGTACACTTGGCCGTCGTCGGCGAGGTGAATCTGCGCGCGTTCCCCGTCGTATTTGTATTCGCACGTGAATTCGGCCTCGTCAAATCGCTTTAAAACTTCGGCCACGCCGTTGGTCGGTTGCGCCAACATGGGCTTTATAGGAATTCCTTCGAATAAAGCAAAGAAATGTAATCATGTATGGATTTAACGGGATGTATCCATTTTAAACTGTACCGGGAGTGATTTTACAATGATTTGGCAGTTCCTTGATGCCGTGTTTAAGCAAAACTTGCGTTATTTTGTCGTAATTTGGACATTCGCTGCAAAAATAAATAGAAAAACGTGAGAAAATCGATCTAAAATTGAAAAAAACGTGAGAAAATCGATATAAAATTGAAAAAAAGTGAGAAAATCAATCTAAAATTGAAAAAAAAATTAGAAAATTGATTTAAAATTGAAAAAAAGTGAGAAAATCGATCTAAAATTGAAAAAAAGTGAGAAAATCGATATAAAATTGAAATAAACGTGAGAAAATCGATCTAAAACTGAAAAAAACGTGAGAAAATCGATCTAAAATTGAAAAAAAGTGAGAAAATCGATATAAAATTGAAAAAAAATTAGAAAATTGATTTAAAATTTAAAAACATCAAAAACTCGATTTAAAATTAAAAAATCATCAAAAACTCGATTTAAAATTGAAAAATCATCAAAAACTCGATTTAAAATTGAAAAATCATCAAAAATTCGATTTACCAATAAGTAGTCTTCAAAATAAGAACATTTTCGTCCATAACTTTCTTAAATTCCTTTTCATTCTTCTTGATTTTGCCTGCAAAACGTTTAAGCATTTTCTCAACAAGTTTGCATCATTCCAACTTCCCCTTACCAATTCCAGCCGATGTCAAGACGGAAGCCTGAGCGAGCGCCACCAGCAGCGACTGCTCGGCCAAACCGATGCGCAATTTGCCGCCAAGCGAGCGAACGATGAAGCGCGACTCGCAGCCCTGACACGCCACGAGCAGAGATTGGATTTTTTCGCCTTTCTTGTTCATTGCCTGCAATGCAATTGCAATGTAATGTTATTGATTTAATGTTTGGGAGGGAGAAAGAGAGAGATGTGGTTTGAGGAGCGTACGGTATTTCCGACCATTTGGGCGATTTCTTTCAGTTTTTTGAAGACCCCGTCTACGGTTAGACGCGCGGGTTGGAACATTCTTCGCTGGTTTAAACGACTCGCCTGCAAATTAAAAAGAAAAAAATGGAAATTAAATCTATTTTCAATAAAAATGAATGGGATAAATCGGAATAAATTCGGAAATTGATTTGAAATTGATTTTCTGTCAGATTCTAAGTGAAAATCGAAATAAAGTCGATTTTTAATAAAAATAAGTGGGAAAAATCGGATAGGGATTCGATTTTTTATCAAAAGAAATGGAAAATCGTAATAAATTCAATTTTAAATTTAAAAAAAAATGCAGAACTCGATTTGAAATTGAATTTCAATCAGAATATATATGAAAACCTAAATAAAATCGAATTTTAATCAAATTCTACGCAATAAATCGAATTGGAATCGATTTTAAATCAAAATAAATGGGAATACTCGATTTAAATTCGATTTTCAATCAAAATAAATGTAAAAAAATCAATTTAAATTCGATTTTCAATCAAAATAAATGTAAAAAAATCAATTTAAATTCGATTTTCAATAAAAATGAATGGGAAAAATCGGGATAAATTCAAAAATTGATTTGAAATTAATTTTCTGACAGAATCTAAGTGAAAATCGAAATAAAATCGATTTCTAATAAAAATAAGTGGGAAAAATGGGATAGGAATTCGATTTTTTATCAAAAGAAATGGGAAAATCGTAATAAATTCAATTTTAAATTTAAAAAAAATGCAAAAATCGATTTGAAATTGAATTTCAATCAGAATATATATGAAAACCTAAATAAAATCGATTTAAAATCAAATTCCATGGAATAAATCGAATTGGATTCGATTTTAAATCAAAATAAATGGGAATACTTGATTTAAATTCGATTTAAAATCAAATTCCATGCAATAAATCGAATTGGATTCGATTTTAAATCAAAATAAATGGGAATACTTGATTTAAATTCGATTTTCAATCAAAACAAATGAGAATACTTGATTTAAATTCGATTTTCAATCAAAATAAATGGGAAAAATCAATTTAAATTCGATTTTCAATCGAAACAAATACGTAAAATCGATTTAAATTCGATTTTCAATCGAAACAAATACGTAAAATCGATTTAAATTCGATTTTCAATCGAAACAAATACGTAAAATCGATTTAAATTCGATTTTCAATCGAAACAAATACGTAAAATCGATTTAAATTCGATTTTCAATCGAAACAAATATGTAAAATCGAAATAACAGTAAAAATTCCGAGAAATTCAATTAAAAAAATTCAATTTCCACAAAAAAATAATAAAAAAAACCCATCAAACAACCTCGGCAACGAGTCCTAAATCGCCTTTGGCCGCGAATTCACTTTTCAACTTTTCCACACTTCGTCCGGTCGCCATCGCCACGGCTTTCATCACGACCGTGTCCCCCACACCCAACTCCAGACCCTCGTGCGCGGGCGCCAGTTGATTCAAACACAAATACACGCTCGCCAAAAGGTCGTCTGGCGTCAACGTCATCACCGAACGCAAATAATTCGCCAAAATCTCAATCATTTTCAACCGTCCGTTCGTGTCCTCAATCACCGCCAGAGTTCTCGCCAGTGCCGCGTACGGAACCCTACAAATAAATACAATAAGCATCCAATTTTACATTTTACAATGCAATAAATGCAAAATACTTTTCGCCCTTTGCCCAGCACGCGTGTTTCACAGGATCGTATCGATTTTTGTTCGGATTGTAGTCGTCAAACGCAATTTTTTCACTGAAATTCACAAAAAATCAACGGATTTAGTTGAAAAATCCAATTTTAATCCATTATTTTCACTTTTTTTCATCGTTTTCGTCCTCGGAATCGTTTTTTTCATCATTTTCCGGTTCATTTTCATCATTATCCGCTACTGTTTCATCATTTTCCAGTTCCATTTCATCATTTTCCGGAGTTTTGATTGGTTTTTCCGCAATATCCAGCGTTTTACTGCGTTTTTTCGCATTTTCCGCCTCTTTTTTCACGCTGGCTTTTCGTTTTCTCGTCTTCGAAACTTTTTTCTGGTTTTTCGGCGTCGTTTCTTCATCGTCCGACTAAGAAAAAAAAAGATTTATTTCCGTTTTGTTACATTTTAAACAATTTTTTGTTACTTTTGGTTCGTTTTCATCATTTTCCGGTTCTTTTTCATCATTTTCCGGTTCCTTTTCAACATTTTCCGCATTTTCCAGCGTTTTACTGCGCTTTCTCGTAGTTTTGGTCTCTTTTTTCACGCTGGTTTTAGTTTTTCTCGTCTTCGGAACCTTTTTCTTGTTTTTCGTCGTCGTTTCTTCATCGTCCGACTAAAAAAAAAATTAATTTTTTCGTTTTGTTCGATTTTAAACAATTCTTTGTTACTTTTGGTTTATTTTTCTCGTTTACCTCGGTCGATTTTTCGTCCTCGCTGTCGGAAATCCTTCGTAGTGTTCTCCGTTTCACTGAAATATGTTTTTCCTCTTCCGAACTGTCGTCGGAACCAGAATTTGGCGCGATGACTTCATCCTTCGCTTTCTTGCTGGCGATCGCGAGTTTCTGCGGCGCTTTGAAGAACGACCTGCGTGCACAAAGAAAAATTGATTTTTCACTGTTTATACCTATCGAATATTAGTTCAGACGTTTCTATACGTACGTTATTGTTTTCTGAGCCATATTACGGTGTATAAACAAAAAATCACGCCTTACCGTGAGGATTGGCGCCAATTTCCTAGCGGCAGACGAACAAATTCGCAGCACGAAAGTCGCCGTTTTGATATTCCTTCGGATCTGGATCTTATTTAATGACGTCATGATTTATAGAATTTGAATCATAATATGAGATTTTTAAAAGTATATGTATTTTGGCTTAAATTAAATAGTTTTATCAATTTAATCAATTGAAACGAATTGTTTGACTGCAGAATACCAAATATAATTTAAAATAATAATAAATAAATAAATGTACAATAAATAAATATATTTCCGCCACCAGATGTCACGATTGAACATGTCTTCCATGACTCTTGACCTTTAAATCATCAAAAATGATCAATTCGAGCATAAAATAACCATACAAACGATAAATGAATCGAGCCAACACATTATTCCGACTTGTCTTCATCTTTTATTCACTCCAACATCCAGAAACTCAATTATTCATGATAGTATCAACGCCATCATCCATCTTTGATTCAATTCCCAACCACCAAATCAAAATGTCACTTAGAGCTCAGTGCATGTCCACACGTGACTAATTCCCAATTTACTTGCTAAAAACTTAATGCTTTATCCAATTTGACATCTCCAAACACCATAATCCCACATCCCCGTCGCGCATGCGCATAAACCCATCGGGGTTATGACCTCTTTGACCTTTTACTCGTGTTATTGATCGCTTACTTCAGCCAAGTGTGACTTTCTTGCTTCAAATCCTTCAGGTGCCAGGAATAAATAAAAAAAAATAAAAAACGAAAGCCAAGATTGTGTTGTGGAATTCTTTGTTTTTGATTACAGCATTTTTATTTGGAAGTACATTCATTTTTAATATCACAAAAGTTGAATTATGCATAGACCAATGGAAATACTAGACCCATTGCTGTAACAGGTTTCCCATTAGCACTTGATACCAAATATTGATCATCAATCATAGTCAGTGCACAATGCAAAACATTCCCACAATCCCCTGTGCATGCTCTGGTGGTGCAATGTGGAAATAAAAACAGTGGAATGGAAAAATCAATATTTGCTGCTTGATATTAAGGATGGAAAAAAGGGTTCATGAATGGGAATGGGAGAACTCTTCGAGATAATCGAGATGGAGGAAAAAATGAGTGAGAAATGGGTGTAATCAGCGGTGTAATTCTACGCCATTGTGTTCAAATTCCAGTACACTTGTGAATGCAGGGTTGGGGCTGCCGGATGTCCTGGTGTGCCAAAATTGAACCAATTTATGCATTTAGTTCATTATTTTTAGAAATTTTAAAATTTAGCATTTAGTCCCATTCACAAGTTTACTGGAATTCGTAGACAGACAGGATTCCAGATTCTTCGTTGCCGTTTGTAACCAAGTACGACAGTTCTGCGCTGCAGCCGTAAAAAAGCCGAAAGTTTCCAGCATAATGCCAACGATATATGCCGCATACTCGCATACTGAATCCACTACAGTCAGTGGTGGATTACCCACAAGAGATTAGGGGCCCAAGATTTAAGGGCCCTGCCTAGGAGCCCCAGAGGGTCAGTAGCGTTTCTCGACGTCAATAAATGTGGTTACCAGTGTTGGACTGACACGGCGGGATACCAGGAATTTCCTGGTGGCCCGTAACGTGGTCCGACCTATGCAGATTTTCCGGTACTAAATTTGTTCCCAGTGCAGCCCTGATGGTTACTGATTTTCATTTAAAAAAATGTTAGGCCGAGCTTGCCTAACCCTAATAGCGCCACTGACAGAACCAGAGGCGTTGGAGCGGCTTAGCAGTGGGGCAGTTGCCAAGGGCGCCACTGAGCCATCCCTAATTTTTAATTTTTAATTTAACGATCGAAAAAGTCGCAAAACAAATTTGCCAAGGGCGCCTAAAATCAATTTGCCAAGGGCACCAAAAATGTAGCTGTGCCTCTGGCTAGCACCGCATAAAGCCGAAGGTATACCGCATAAAGCCGATAGTATCTGTTCGGGATTTAGATCGAAGCTCCGTTAAGATCAGATTCATTTGTCTGATTTGTGCGAACAAACAACAATCCAGAAAACCTCCACAAATGCACAAAGGAATAATTTGTTCAACAATGAATAATCAAATGAACTAATTGATAATTTAACAGAAATAAGCAAACAAAGTAATCCTATTTTTTTGCTGGGATCAATAACACAGCAGGCAGCACATTATTGCCTCCAACAGTTCAATTTGAATCCTCTATTGATTTTTGATTGGAAACTGTTCAGGATGAGTTTCCTGTTTCTCCAACCACCCTCAAGTGGGCATTTTCATGTCATCAATATGAGAATTGCACTGTTGTGGACTACAAACTGAGAGTTAATAGATTTTGGCAAGAATATTTGCACAAGCTAACTGAATTGACCTTGGTGTGATCTTCAGACCTCAATGCCACACAGTGTAAATTCCTTTGTTTTCGCTTTACTTTTCTAATTACACATGGTCTCCATGGACATCCAAATATACAATTCTGATAAAACTAAAAACAAAAATGGTTTCTTTCCAAAGACTTTTTTTTTGCTCTTAAAGTTGTGTGGTGAGTGTTGATCAACACATGTTGTTAATGGCCATTACTTTAAGCTGGGATTGAATGGTTTCCACTCTAGCAAGTGGATTACACTTGTCATCCTATTAAGTAAAAAATAGAAACATTTGACTCGTGTAGCTGGATTTCTGTTTGCACAACACATCTTTAAATCATCTCTCAACAGGAAGTGAAGGAGTCTTTGGGAGCTGTGTGTTGACAGTAAAACACTTAGTAATTATAAAAAAATAAGCTAATTAAAACCTACTTGTTTAAAAGTAGTGAATATAATCATGTTGGCACTTATCCAAGGAGATTGTTTTTCAAGTCTCTCGCTGAAAAACAAGTTTAATTAGTCAAAAGTATCACAAGCTGTAGATGTGTAATTAGTTGACACTTGTTCAATTCAGTATGCAACAACTCCTGTCTGTCTACCATGAGTTTTAATAAAAATAAATGACATGAGAAATCTAGACTTGAATATACACCATACAATTGTGATATTTGAACAAATAATGAACCAACAATCACACACACACACACCACAATGGAGAATGTGCTAGTGAACACAAACAAACAAACAGAAAGCTAACATAAAAGTTGTGATTTCTTGTTATTTGCCACCAAATTCCACTAGGACAACAGTAAACCAGCATTTCCATTTCAATAGTCAGTCAAGATTATACACAAAACTTGAATGGACAAAATGTAAACAAGATAAGCAATTTTACTCACAAATTGCAAGCCTACTTCACACACAAAGCAGAACTGGCATGGAAAAGTGCAAAGCAATCCTCCTATAAAATACCAATATCAAAGTCCTTGCTTTTGGTAAGCGCGAAAGAAAACAATATATATGTATGTTAAGGCATTATACATATCTTATCTTCCAATAAATAGATTAACGTTGATATTCCACCATTGAGAACATATAGACAAAAGAACATGCTAATCCAGCTGCCGTACAAAAATTGACCATCTTTTTATACTTTGATTGCGCTCTCTGACAACAAGTCGTCCGTCTCTTCTGGATCGGCCAGTACAACTCCTGTAGACGGAGACACAACGCCACCGTTAAGCATCGGAGTCTCTTCTGGCCCTTCCAGAGTTGTGGTTGTTACGGTGGGAGAAAGCGTGTTTTCGGGCGACGTTGCTGAATTGGGACCCCTCGATACTAGCGAGTCGGAGTGCCGAAGTCCATAGATGATTGGTTCCGGCTGTCGGCAACAAACTGTCCATATCAGGCAAAGAAGCGCTCCGAAAGCCACCAGTGATGATCCTGTTACTCTCAGTGGCATCATATCAGCTTTGATGGATCCCACACTTATGAATAGAATAATGAGTCCCCCAGCGAGAAAAAAGCAGCCGACGTGAAACAAAGTGAAGTAATAGCAGCAACGACGGCATCTGCCAACTTGTTCGTAGTCTTCGAAAGAGTACGGTGGAACTTCCCCGTCCGGCGTTTCGAGCGAATTGGATGCAGAATATGTGCGTCTCGATGGCGGAAAGCTGGCGATCCGGGAGATTTTATTGTGGTAATACTCGACCAGTGCTGGAGGCTGCCCGCCTTTACCATTACCTTTCCATGGAATTTTGCTAACTCTTTCCCTTCGCAGGGCTACAGCTGGCATTGCGGAAATCATAATGGTACAGGGGTAGGTGTCTCACTGTAATGAAATCAGCACATTAAAAAGAGTTAGTATTATGGGTTACAACGTTCGCACTTCGCACGGACAAAGTATCGTTGCATCATCTTATTCTGGTTCTAATATCTGGTATGGGTAAATCAATTGTATCAAGTCTGTTCTATTTGGGAGCACGACACCCTCAGTTTTGGACTGGCCCGGCGGGCTACCAGAAATTTCCCGGTGACCTTTCGCCCGAGCAGGCCCACCTTTACCATTGGGCTAACTGGGCTGCAGCCCAGGGGCGCCAGGCACAAGGGGGCGCCATACACAGGGGCTCAATGGGCACAGAAGGGTGCCGGGCACAGTAAAGTGCTGGGCAAGGGGCGCCTGAGTTTTATTAGCCCAGGGTGCTGAAAAGTGTAAAGACGGCCCTGGTCCCAACCCATCCAGATTTCCCAGTACTAAATTTGTACCCAGTCCAGCCCTGGACACCCTTTTGGTATTGATCCTTCTTGTAGGCCCTAGCTGTTGAGGAACAGCCTCCCAATTCGTTGGGAAATAAACAGACATTTATTATTATTATACGATCACGGACACAATAGAAGCCGCACGGCACCCCTGGGATGCAACCTTTTTAGCCGAACGGTTAAGGTGGTCTTGCATGGCGTAAATGATACGGCTACGTGTACAAGTGGATGAGCTGCACACATAAGCAAGAGCCCTTTAGTGGCTCGCTTCGGATATATATTTGGTAACGGAGTTCGGCTTTAAATATTTGTGTGTCCTTTAATGATTTCAGATAAAGCCTATTCAAACCAGATGCCGCTTTTTAAGATGATCCAAAACGTGCGTTGAAAGCAGTTGGAGAAGATTTGCTTTTAAATTTCATCACAATAAGAGATTCTAATCAATAAGTACATTTTTCTCTTTCCCTAGACTTTCAACTATGCGATGCGAACAACATGTGATTTAAGCATGTAAAGAAACATCAATTTTTATCTCCTGCTTATTTTTTATTTATTTATTCCGTTCTTTTCCTTTTTCCTTTTTATTAAACCCTAGAACTCAATTCTCATTCTCCGCTGCAGCCTTCAAGTACGATTCCATTAAGTTAATCCATTTAAAGTTGAATTGGAGGATTCATTCTAAAGGCGAAATCTTCTCAATTTATCTCGACTTTTAAGTTTATAGATCCAAGTTAATGAAATCTCAAAGGAGTATCCACAGCTCAAATTCAAAGACCCCCTTGAGAAATTCAAAATAACAACAACAAATCGTTTAATTAAAGGTCTCCCTAATCACAGCGTGTATTAATAAACCGTCTATTTCCACCGTTGCCGATAAAGGAATCCGGATGGAGCCCGAAATGTCAAACCCAAAAATTCTTTCCAAATAAGTCATTAATTATCTTTTAGAACTAATTTCCTTCTCAATTTTCATTTTTCAATTTAGCAAACCATAGCAACAATTAATTTCCAAGGCTAGTAAACACTTTTAGTCCTGGTATGGTAACCTTGGTGTTCGATGAACATTTCCCGGCTAAATTTAGTCGGTGAAATGTGAACTTCTTAAAGTGTAACAGGAAGCAAGTTTGAGCTAAGGTTTTAAACAAGATCCTTGACAATATATAACACACAAGAACTCTTTATCCCCCAAAGTGTTCGGTCCGGCAGTTTTTCTGCGATAACATTTATATGGCAATATATTATTCTTGTAGTGTGGTGCACTAAAGCAACACCAATTTTGTTTTGTTCCCTCTATGTACAACCTTCTACTCTAACTCTGAATAAAGAAACCCACCTAGAAAGAAAAGCCGGGTTGCCGGCTGAATAATATCCTCAAGATTATTAACGGTTTTCCACCACTTCCATCATACAATTAACATGCAAATGATTATGGCCTCAATGTCTGGCCATTGATTTTTCTGTAAATGCATTTAAATCTGCATAATGAAGTTAGAGCACTGTTTAGAAGCAATAAAAAGAGCAAGCGTTGTTTTTACAGGCAGTCACCGTATCGTGTATGCATATTCTTGTGGGAAACTTTTTGCAAAGCTTAAGGCCTGCTACTTACTAATTATATTCTTTTCTATAGGTCTATCCAACCCCTAAACAAAGGGTTAAGTTAAAATGGGCTTAATGTACAGCATAAACTTTTATAAAAAGCTCTATTTATAGTAGATGCCGTGCTAATCGTTGAATTAGTAAACACGCCAAGGACCAGTACATCAAATGGTATATTTATTAATGGAAAACCAAAAGTGGTTCAATCTATTGCAAAATAGAAGGCAACAAACTCCACTCAATTTTAGTCAAAAGCGTACAATTAAAGGCTAAATGGCGTGAGTGGTTTTTGCACTCTGGACAGTTATCCGTCTCGCCTCGCTGCCAGCCCCGATTCAAACTTTTGTCTTTTTATCGATTTTGTCTTCCATTGAATGGACCACATTGTCTCTCCTAGTGATTTAGTACAGTCCTCGATAGTATAGTGGTTAGTGCCCCGTTCCGGCAATCAAGATACCCGTGGTTCGATATCCAGTCTTGAATTCCTCAGACCTGTACTGCTAATAAAGATAAATGTCAATCTCACCATGTTGAATAGCTCCTAATCTTTCTTAGTTGATTGCATCCTCCAGTACACAGCACATTATTTGAATATAAATATTTTATTAGAAAGTAGAAACCCAAGTATGCAATTATCGGTGTTTCGGTTCGATAAGAATAGCACCCATAATTTATTTCCAATAATAAAAATAACTAAGCTTTTTGGCTTAGATGATCTTGCAACACAATGATGATCTAACAAAACCATCTACAAAATGAATGAGCATTCCTCAGAGTAATACTGACTGATGACTGCTGAAACAACCTAAAGACGACTGATTATACGGGAAAGCTTAGTTGTTTTTTATCGAACTCTAAACAAAGTCTTATGAGATGTAAAGTCATCCCATGATGCACATTTTATAAGGATGCTCTGTCTTTTTATGTTGGTTGTAAATAACTAAGACGAAATGAAAAATCTATTTTGGAACATCGGAGTCCGATAAGCCTTCGTTAATACTTTATTGCTATGGACAATACACCGATATGGTTTCAGAAGAAAACATTATCCAATAACCAACAACCTCGGTAGAAAATCAACCGAGGTTGCGAGATCTTAAAGAGGTAATTTCACTAAAGCCGGAAAGATAAGGCAAGGTGGCTCGTTGAAACTAAACAGTGTTGCACATTGGTGACATGATAATGAAATGTTTATATTGTGGCATAAAGCAATTCTGTTTATCCTTGCCTCTGCTAAATGTAATATAAGTGAACAACCCAAAAAACCCCAAATCTTCTTTTGATGAAAATCAGTCATCGTTGTTTTATTGATGTCAGCAAAATACCTTGCGGGCCTCTAGACTCTTATTTGCCTTGCGGGCCTCTAGACTCATATTTGCCTTGCGGGCATCTAGACTCATATTAGCCTAGGGCCTCCAAGTGCTAAAATTGCCACTGGGTATTTGCCAAGTTTAGTCTCGCCCACTTGCGTAAGACTCCGGAAGCCTAAGCGTAAATTCTCTCTCAAGCGGCCTATTAATCTGAAGCGAGTGTTTCGTCCGCTCCGCAAGTTGCACCTTAATGGGAACCGCTCTCTCTGCTTGAAAAAGATTCTTTTGATGGGTATGACCGAGTCGAAAAACATGTGGGCCATTAAATCAGTGCCGAAACTGGTCTCCCGGACAAGCTTCACTGTGGCTTATTTATTTATTTAGCAATTGTACCATTATCAGCTACATTAAAAGCAAGTAACTACAAAAGCATTTTTAGAGAGGGTGTATCAGTTATGTGCAATAATTTAGGTGCTAGTGCCATTATCAAGATTAGGCACTGATCATGAGCCGATTAACCTAAAGGCACTTAACAAAACTGCACGCTGGCTAAACGGACAAACACAAACATGTAAGTTTCTGCTATAAAAAATCTCTCGACACTACAAAGCCTAGCTTAGTTTTTGTGAGAATTACAATTTGAACTACCATCTTACCCCAAAAATAAAAGAATTCTGTTGTATTCGAATATCTTCAAAACCCGCATGTTCAGAAGTTCATCGTTTCTTACTTTTGAGAATTTTATATTTTGTCATATTGCATAGTGCCCCCCTATAGTAATTTCTTATTAAAATTCACTTATGCTAATTTTCTCAATGTAACGACCGCCTTAATTTCGCTCCAACACAATTTAAGATCATCAACCGCAAAACAGAACAGCGAAGTATTCGAATACAACACCAGCGTAGTAATGGCAAAACAGATGACCTTTTGGAAATCTTAGTTGATAGGTGTATTTTCTGCTGATTTCAGATACTATGGCAAGAACATCTGCAACCCTCTTTTAACTGGGGCTTACGCAGACAACCAATCTAGCGTGCTTCGCACGGCCTTATTTCCCGGACTTCGAAACGGCTTTTCTGGAGTTATTTATTATTCAATATAGAGTGCTCTCGATAAATCCGAGAGTTTGTTTGTTCCATATCTCTACATTTTCGATAAATTCTGACAAATTTGAGAAATTTTGTTGAATACTATCGACATTTCTGAGCCGGTCTTCGTTTCTCTCCGGAATGACGTAGTAAGGTAGAAGCGTCACCTTTAAAGCGTCAAAACTAGTTTCATCTCATTTCGAGTAAACGACGTGAAGTAATAATAATAATAAAAAAAAAAGAAGAAACTGTCATTTTTGAGGAAACAAAACAAAATGTAATCCCAAACTCACTTGCAGGGTTTAGCCGAGTGAAGCGCCATTTTTATCCTCAAACTGCTCGTTCCTGTCACTAAACTAATGATTTGTTCTCTCCATAACAGTCTCGAGGAAGCTAATTAGGGTAAACTCAATCCTTTTCTTGAGTTTATCTTTTCTTGTTGCAAAATTATCTTTTCAGCCCCCCTTTAAGCAAATGAACAATTTGCAGAATGTTTACGCATCACAAACCGCCATCATTAGGGGATCGGAGTATCGAAAGGCGACTTAAAGCCGCTTTTCGGCAATGACATTAAACAGGCATATTCACCTTAACGTTCATTTATCACAAAGGAATTACCTCGTGATATGCCACAAACTAAATGTCTGTGTTTCATCCCACATGTTGTTGGCTTGGCAATAAAAAATGCCACAGTTTGGATACAAACAATACAAACCATGACTAACAAACTACAAATCTTTCAGCCATGTCTGCAACAACGCCCTGTCAACTATACGCACGTCAATTCGCAGCATTGTAAACTTGTCTTATTGCTTGACCTCTTTCGGTCGTCGTTCGACAACTTCCGGATGCGCTTGCGACAAGCGTGGCACTTCCCGGAACATGAGTTTACCAAAGGGACATCCACCGGTTGCCCTTGCAGTGGCGTAATGCCAAAAAAGTGGCAGAAGCGAAAAGCCGAAAACCCACCTACAGCGAAATTGTTGAAAATATTCAAAAAATTGAGTTGTCGCTGCAGGAGCCGCCAGTAACAGTCTATAATGTAATAAATTCCAGTAGAATGTCAATATCTTCACGTCCAGCAGCCAAGGGTCAGTAGCTGCTCCCAGACTACCGGGCAACCCGTCCTGAAGCGAATAATCCTAGTTCCACACGTGGCGATGGTTATTTCCCAAGTTCCCGCTATAATTTGATTACTGCATAGCAACACCAACATTGCATTGCTAGTTGTTGATGATCTACTTCGAGTAGTTCCTTGTTCATTTAACTATACACCAATGTTTACTTAGCGTTCCTTGTTGGCCATTTTGATGTGTCACTAATAATGATCTTTGACCTTGGTTCGAAGGTCACATCTGGTTTAACGTTTTGACCTTGAGATAGAATATTGAGGCTTCACTGCAATGCTTGTACTCTGCAACTTTCTAATTGAAACATTCTAATAGAAAATGGTTGACCTTGAACTTGAATCAAAGGTCATTAATTCTAAGAAAGAACTTTCCCTATTCAGTTTTGTTAACAAAAAATATTACTCCGTACTAGTTTTACGGAGAACTCAATTTTCTTAAAATCAATATTTTAGTTTGGGAGCAAAATATACGGCAAGCAGGAACTTAAGCAGACAATCTTGAAGGGGATAGCTGAAATTTGTATGGGCAATTTTAAACAAAGTTTAACGTATAACTTTAAACCTACCGTATGACCATGCTTTAAGCCGCATGGTGCCGTACATAGGATTACCAACTTTTAGTAGTTTCAGTCATAAAGCTTATACCGGTATGCCGGTAAAAAGGGAAACATTTTGGACATCTAAAAACGCTTTTAAAGCTTGTTGTCATGGATACCAATTCAACAATTTGAGTTTTCTACAAATTTGTGGCCTGATGGCGAGCGAATGGGAAATCACTTTCGGAATGTTCGCTCAAGTGCGAAACCAATGACGTTTCCCGTATGTTCAATTTGCTCACAAATTTATTACAACTTTTCAAGCAAATTAAAAATAATTTCTGCGGCAAAATATATAAAAAAAAAATTGCAATAAAAAAAAATCGATATTTCCAATTTTTTTGTCAAATGTAGGTATATTAACCAATCATTTCACCAAAAAATATTTTTGATAAAAATCTCTTATGACATTCCAATAAATGTCCAAAAATGGTGTCGATAAGGTGTAGCACATTTGGAGCATTTATTGGCTTCCCTTTTTTAAAGTCGAAGAGAAATCTGTGTAGTGTATGCCTACGCCGACTAAACATTTATCAATGGCATTGATTTTCTTTCTCTTTCTTTTTGAGCTGCTATAGTTTGCTCTGGCACTCTCAAGACCACATTTGTAATTGTGTGGTTGCTTGGAGATTAGCTGTTGTAGATGTTGTAGTTTAAAAAAGTTGTTTAATGTTAATTTTATGCAGTTGGGGATGGTTTTGGAGCATTTCTAACAATAATTAGAAATGATTAAGAGTGGTTGGGTCATTCCATTTTGGCAGCAAGTTTGAAAATGAATTTTCCAACAATAAATCAATTGTAAAACATTGCTTGTTGTGGAGCACAAATCATGTGGAGCAATAACTCTCAAAACATGTTTTTTAAACAAAGCTATAAACCCAATAAAAAAGAGAAAACAATCTCCAAAAATCTATTTCCTAATGGTTTTGTTTTGATAAAACAAGGAACCAAAAAGCAATTTTGAAATTTGTATTTTGATAAACAAAACAAATTGAGTTGAAATTTTTTGTAATTAAACAAACTAACATAAATTCAAATTATTTAATTAGTCAAAATATATTCAAATTATATAATTACACAAAATAAATTCTAATTATTTAATTAAACAAAATAAATTCAAATTATTTAATTAACAAAACAAAATAAATTTCAAATATTTAATTAACAAAACAAAATAAATTCAAATTATTTAATTAAACAAAGCAAATAAAAAAAATTCAATTTATTTAATTAAACAAAATACAACAAAATAAATTCAATTTATTTAAATAAACAAAACAAATCAAAATAAATTTAATTCATTTAATTAAATAAAACCAAAAAAATTATATTAAGCAATAAAACAACACAAAAAAACCCAAAAACCTAAAATACCAAATTGTAAGAACAACAAATCCACAAACCAAACCACTTTACAAAAAAAGTAAAAAAAAGAAAAGAAAAAAAAAAGCCACACCTAACCTACAAGATGCAGCCAAATTGAACAGACTGAGCAAACTGCACAATACAGGTAGAGAACCCACCACTCCTAGGCTTACAAACATCCCTAATTTCCCACAATTCAGCACCAACCACCACTCCAACTCACATTTTTTATCAACCTGTAGCAGTCCAACTAAAATTGGAAAAATTCCAATTTTCAAGCATGAAAACATCCAGATAAATAACAACACTAGCAGATATCTCCCATTTCCTCCCGTCGCCATGGAAACCACGTTACTTCATCCGAACTCCAATAATGGGACAACGATTAGCATACGACGCATTTGCCCACACCAAAAAACAACAAAAAACACAACAATTCACCGAAAACGCCTGAAAAACCAACCGAAACCAAACGTGCAATCAATCACTTTTTCTTCATCTTTAAAACCTGCCAAATTGTCCAATTTCCGCCAAAATGGCGGCGCACTTAATAAAAATAAGAAAAATCTCACCTGGCCAAGATAAAGTGGGCTTGTTGCCATGAGCGGCTGGAGGGGGTCGTGAACGGGGGGTTGGGAGTTGGGATCAAACACAGCACTGCGTCTGTGGAGATGCGAGATGAAACGCGCGCTGAGACTGGGATCTGCAGCGACCAATCAGAGGAGAGGACGTGGGTGCGTTCAACACCTCAACAGAAAAAGAGGGTTGGGGCTTGTGCGTGAGCATGATGGAAATATGTTGTGCATTTCAGCCGCTTAAATATTCATGCGAGCAAATATTGGCGCGATTAATAAAATATACGCTAATTCTTGTTTACACCAATTTGGTGCTAATTTCGCCACGATTACATCAATAAAACCGTCGGAATTCCACTTTTAGGGCTAAAATAAGCCTTTTAGCGCGCGCATTCTATAAAAAACAATGGTGCGATGCATCGTCTTCATTGTAGCCTGAACAACAAAGCTGAGTGTGATACAATGGTGTGATACAGAGTCTAGGTGGTGGGTTGTGTGCAAACAATAATTCAGTTGCAATCTCGGCTCTGGCTGAGTAAGGAGTGCAAGAAAGTTCCTGAATAGAAACTCAATATTGTCTTTTATTATTTACATCCGAGTCTATACAACTGCAATCCACACTTGTAAAAGTAAATATAATATATATTTATTTATTTATGTATTTATATGTAAGTCTCGTTGAAAAATTAACTAGCTAGTTTACTAGGATCCAATACTATTTCACTTTTGTCGGCGGATGCGAAAAACCTCTTTTTGAATCGCGTGCTCGACTCCGGCGAGTTCAGTTCCACTTCTTCGAATTCGGTGAGATCAATGTCGACACTGGCACTGTCGTCTTTGTTGATCTCGTTCTCAAAACTCACTTTAATCACATCGTTTAGACCGGGATCAACACCGGTTGGGAGAGCCGCGGCGGCCCCTTCGCTAGTGTACGTGTCGGCAGCCAACAAGGGCGCCTCGGCGTCAACTATAGGATTGAGGCTGTCGCTCGGCGTCAGCAGAGCGGACTGGATGTGAACGTCTTCGGCCGACGCCACCACGGTCGGCTTTAGATGAACGTTGCCGGCGGACACCACCGTGGTGGGTTGGGTCGGTTGGTCGGGAGGCGGCGGGCAGAATCGCGGACAAAGACGAGCACATCTGTGGTGGCAGGTGCAGGTCAGGACGCGGAGAAAGGCAAAAAAGGCTCCCATTCCGATGAGGGATGGGCCAATGAGTCCGAGTTCGGCACTCCGGAATCCGTCTTCACCTGCGCCCAAAACGGTTAAAATGAGTCCGATCACGGTCAGGATGAAACCGACGTACAACAAGATGCCCGCACCACCATCACGGGGCTTAAAACAGTCAAACGATTTATTATTAAACAAAAGATCTATGGCTGCATTCAACAAGTTCTATGGTTATGCTAGTAATTGCATCTTCGCTCAAAGTCGTGACTTCATTCAAAATGAATGACTCCTCGGAATGGCTAACAAATGATTAATTGTCATTTGAAAAATTTAGCAGTAATACATCTAGCCTTGTAAAGACGGCTTTAGGTCATCCGATCAATGCTCGTTGAACCTGATGCATTCGAATGGGTTACATATACAACCAAACGACAACGGTAATTGGCAGGTACAAATGAAACCTGGAAACCAGGCAGAGCTGAAAACGATCGACCAATCGGCCCGAACACGATAAATAATGGATTTTCACAATCATTCCATTAGCCAAGCAGACTATTTTCAAATTTTTCTTTTCAAAGCAATTTGATCTTGTCGAATGCAGCTATTGATGCAATATTACGTGATGTGACATCACCAAGCTAAAAGATCCGGGTTGGCTAGGATTTGATGACATCACATCACAATTATTTAAACTATATTTGCACTCTGTTTGATGTCTTAACGCTAAGAGTCGTTCACCTTTAAAATATTGAATACTGAATTTTTCCATTTGACCACCAATGCAAGTTTCAAATTGGCTGCCAACACTTGACCCCATGGACCCACAGTATCAAAGAAGAGCCAAGTTTGTCTTAAGGATTTGTGAAAGTGACTATTGACCGAGCAATTTACAGATCAATACATATTTGTAGTTGACTCCGACGGGATATCTCTTTAATGCTTTCCTACGTCAATACATTGACCGATTGGTCGCACGACATTCATTTTTAAAACGTGTTTGTCATGTTAAAATTCTGGTTGACGGAAACTCAAATTCACAACTCGACTGGAAAAAGGAAAGCTCGGAAAGTAGATAAAATTTCAGTATTCAACATCGCTCGGCATTCTAGTGTCTAAAGAGGAATGCATAAACAAAACAATAAAAAGCAATTGGTGCATCCTTCAATTTTATTACCTCTAATCCTCCAACTTAAGAACGTGTGAGAAAATAAAATCAACAAAAAAAAATGAAAAACCAAACTGTGCGTTTATATTTTTTTATTATTCATACTTCGTACATTCGCGTGAGCAATGTGCAATGCCAATGCAAAGTGCTTGTTGTCTGAATAAAACAAATATTAAAGCGGCGTTTTCATTCCCAAATTTCATATTTAAACGACACTTAACAAATAAAAAAGGCAACACAACTGCATCTATTTTTGCCTCTTTTCATTCATCGTCGCTTCCTGAATACCTTTTCTCTCGCCGGCTTCTTGTTCGGTACATTTCTCCCTAATTTGCCAGCGATTGCATCGGTAACTTTATTCTTCTTTTTCAACCATCTCAAGTGCGCTTGCGACGCTTTGTTTTGCTCTTCTTCCAACTTCATCCTTGTAGCTTCGCTCACATCATCACTATCAACATATTTATCTTTCTTTTGCTGTATTTGGTGGTGGTAATACGACCCATATACTCCGTAAAACGCTCCTTGGTCGTCAGCCCAAGCCGGACGTCGACTGAGCACGTGATATTGGCGTTCCTGCAAAACAGAAACATGTACTGCGCTGCTGTTCTACGCCGCTCGAACAAAGGGTGCAGGAAACCACGGCAACATCCGCCTACACGCTAAGTCTCCAATTCCTCGCAAAACTTTTCGACGGTTGCCATACAAAATATGCTCATTTAGTGGTCGAAAATCAATACACAGTCGAGGATCAGATCCCACGTGCGAGATAAAAACGCGACTTACCTCTGAAGCCTGTTTCTTCGCTTCCCTCTTTGCTAACTTTGCCGCCCTGTCTTTACTAGTCCTTAAAAACTTCTTGGCAGGTGCGGCTTGTTTTTTGTGCTGCGATCTCTTAACCACAACCGGAGTGTTCTTCTTCGATGTTGTCGCTACGCCGCTGCTTCTTTTTCTCAAGTTTGTAGACGTCCTTACTTTGATGCGTACCCCAATAGGAAGCATGGTACCTGCGCCTCCTGAAACCACACAAAAGATCCATAATTGAAGCGGCAAATCACACACTCTAGTAAAGCTTGCTCTTTGCATGTAGATTAGCGTACAAGTACAAAGAAGAGAAGAATATTGATCATGCAATTCAAGATAAAAGTATATATACGCATATACGCCCGGACTTCGCATGGGCCCGGAGATCCGTATAGGTTTTCGATGGAAAGCTTAATGTTTTTATTACAAAGACTTAAAGTTCCACCACTGTCTGGATTTAGGTCGTCCATTGAGTCCGGCTTTTTGTTTTTAAGCCTAAATATGTGCCACACAAGCAAAACACACACGTGACTTAAAACATAACATTTGCTGTTGTAGACAAACCTTCGGTAAACTCTCTTCCATTGACATTTTCATTTTAGTTTCCCATGTATTAATCATGGCTGCTAGATTGTAAGACAAAACAAGAATTAGGCCTAAGCAGAGAAATAGCTGCACACACTTCCACTTTCTTCAAAATAAAAATATCAAGTGACACGCAAAGAAAAAAGTCATCTTACACCTCCCAGTTACCAAGGTAAGCGATAACACAAACCACACACACACACACAAAAATCAATATCCGGAGCGAAAAGACTGGAATTGCAACTTTCCTTGCGCTGGAATTATTCATGCATAATTTATGCTAACTCCAATTTGCTCCCCATTTTGTATCCCACGAAAAACCCGGTAGTCACCTATGACCAGGGGTCGACAAAACTAAAAAACAATTCATGACCCAGCCCATTTTTCTCACGATCCAGCTAAAGAATTCCGACACCATGGTGACCGAGAGCCGGTATTTGTCGAACCTTGACAATGACCAGCCGGCTGAGGTTTTGCTGAACCTCTGGATAAAGTTTACAGTGCAGCACCCCAAAAAAATTTTTCTTTGAATTTAAAAGTGCAGGGCCCCTCTTTGTGAGGGCCCCAAAAAAACTACTACCGGATTACTTCAAAATGTAGGAAATTGGCCTAAATTTCTATAAATTTACCCAAATTTTAATAATAACCTTCAGAATATCAAGAAAACTCAAACTTCTAGCCCAAATTACAACTCAATTATTCATCCGGTGATTGAAACAACTAAAAGTTGGTTATCCCACGTACAGCGGGGTAATACGGTAAAAGCCCGCACCGTACCCCGTGCAAGATGGCTGCCCACGAAACCACAAAAATGATTTTATTCTCTGAGTATTTCATGTTTATGTCGAAATCCCGAGCCCCGAAACTTAAAATACGGTAATCGGTAACTCCGATGTGCGTGATCCGTCGAATAAAAACGTCCATTAGTAGCCATAGTAACCAATTTGTTATAAACTACCAATTTGACTTTTAGACAGCATAACCATGCAATTAACCACATCCGGTTTTGAAAAAAAATGTGACAAAACTGATGCTAATTATTTGTTTTGAAAACACAACTTAATTCCTACGTGAAATTAAAACTAAAAAAAAATAAAAATAAAAATAAAAAAAGAAAAGCCAGAAACTGGAAAAAATGGAAAATTATTGACTTCGGTTACCTGTTTGGGTAAGTGTGCCAAGTAGTTAGTTTTGCCCACAAATCGCCGCCGAACGCTCAATCCATCGATCCAGATATCCAACCGGGTGTTCGGAATTCGATTTCTTCCAATTCCATGTATAAAAAGTGTGGGATCTGTGTTTGATCTTCATATTTGCTCGCGCCATTCAAGAGGCTGTTTTCGGGGCAACATGGCGTAACCTCCCCCCCCCTTGTTATTAGGCGTTGCCATGACGATGGAATCGATGTATGGGTGCGGCCCAAGGTCGGCCAAATAAAATGGAAATCCATTACCAGTTTCATGACTTCAACTTTCACCAAACTCGATTTATTCGTTTTATTTCGCTGATTTTTTTTCGCGTTTTTTTTTCGGCCGAATTTAACGGTCTATAATCGAAAATCGTGTCGGCCAATCACGTATTGGAATGATTAAAAGACACGGCGTGGTGCGACATAGTTCGTTTTTTTGTCACTAGGATTTGGACCAGAAACTGTGTGACAAACTTTTAATTGCGGAAATTTTATAAAATAAAATTTAATCGATTATTTTTATTGTTTTCTTTAAAAATAAGCAAAAATAAACGATTTTTTAATATTTTAATTATTTAAATTATTTTTTTGATTGATTTTTGTGTAAAAATCGATGTTTTTGACACGTGAAATTCATTTCCTGTTGTTATTTTGTGTTTGTATTGTTTTTTTCCTTCCTAAATGTAATAGATCGAGATAAATTACGGCATTTTTTCAGGCATGACTACTCGATCAAGCAGGGAGATTCTTCCTGTAATTAGTCATCTGGGGGCTATTGACACGAAAAGGGAAAAAAAAGCGCCTGTCTGTTGTTTATTTGATTTTATTTGTCCGCGCACACAAAAAGAATATTTTATTTAGATGATGAAAGACACAACGTGGAAGAATGGGTGTGTGTTGGTCGTCGTTCCGATTCGTAAACAAACTCAAACAGCCGTACAGATGCATCGTTAAATGCGGATCGAACGTTTTCAAAGTCGCCATCGCGATCGCCATTTTGGGATTTATATTTCTTTACTTTTTCTGGCTCGAATTGCACGGGAATAGTTTGTGGAAAAGGTGAGGAATTGCAAATAATGCGGTAATTACTATCGGAGTTGGATTTTTATTGAGATATCGGTTTTTCCGGTGGGAGTTTGATATTGGGTACGATGCAGGGGTTAGTTGTTATGACGTCATGTTTTCTCGTAGGGCGCTGGCGGTTACGGGAATTGTTTTGTCGTCGATTTCGTTCGTTTTGTTTATTTTTTCGTGTACGATTTGCGTTTTTTACCTCCGATTGTACAAGGGAAACGAAAGGGATTTAAACGAGGTGGGTTTTTCGTTTGGAGCGTCGTAATTTTTTTTAAATTTTTATTTATTTTATTTTTTTTTAGATTTCTCTCGATGGGGAAAAACAAAAGGATTTTTCGGACCGGATTTCACAGAATCCGAGAGCGAATGGGAATTTGTTAACACGGAATAAACTTCCAGTTTGGAGCACCGGAAATAGTACATATTTGTACGCACCGAGCGCGCCGCCATTGAGCAGAATGACGCCGCCGCCACAACCGTAATATTTGGTTTTGAGATTGAATGACGTCATTGATATGGGAAATTTTGTCGTCTATGGGAGTTTTGAATAGCATGACGTCATTTAGTCTCAATATTTGGGAAATGGATTTAATGTTGTTCAAATCAAAGATACAACTTACCCAATTGGTCGACCGCGAATCGGAGCACAAAGTCGCTGTCGGTGGATCGGAATGTGGTCGGCGATTCCAATTCGGAGGCGGAAAAATCTTTGGAGAAGAAAAAACAAAAAACGAAATTGAAAATGAGAATTTAATATTTTTATGTGTAAAAAAAATATATATAAATATAAATACAAGTTGTAAATATTTTTTTAATTACTTTTTAAATAAATTAATGAAACAAATCTCGCGCCATTTTGATCTTTCGCCATCTGTCGTGTAAAAATAAAAGTTGAATTCGAAATGACGTGGAAATGCATCCTTTTTGTAGGCGGTTGAGGACGCAGTGTGACATCACACAGAAACAACTCCATCTTGCAAGATGTCGGCCGTTGTTGCCGGAGTTATTTCACTCAGAAAAATGTCGCAACAACAACAAATAAGAAATAAAAAACGGTAATCAATAAAGACAGAAAGAAATACCTGGTAAATCATCATTCCTTATGTACGTCATTGAAGTTGTTGCGATTTAACTCATCCATATTTGGAAACCAGTGATATTGGGTAAGCAAATCAAAACAAAACACAAATTGAATTTTAATTTGAAAATTAATAATTTTGAACCACCAGAACCAAACTAACGACAAATGTCCAAACAAGATAAACATTTGGGTAAATATTTTCAATTTCTAAAAAAAAAAAAAAACAAAAAAAAAATCAATTTTTTTCCAATTATTTTCTTAATTTTTTTCCTATATTTTCTTAATTTTTTTCCTAATTTTTACCCAATTTTTTTTCTATTTTTCTAATTATTTTCCTAAATTTTTCTTGAATGATTTCTAAATTATTTCCCAAGGTTTCAAAATTTTGCTCAATTTTCCAATTTATTTTCCAATTTTCATCAATTTTTTTCCCCAATTTTTCTAAATTAATTTCCAAATTTTCCCCAATAATTTCCAAACTTTTCCCAATAATTTCCAAATTTTTCCTATTTTTTTCAAAAAATTTTTCCTAATTTTTCCAAAAGATTTTTCTTAATTTTTTCAAAAAATGTTTCAAAAATTTTTTTTCCATTAATTTCCCAATTTTTCCAAAAAATTTCCCATTTTTTTTCCAAAAAATGTTTCAAAAAAATATTTTCTATTAATTTCCCAATTTTTTCCATTAATTTCCCAATTTTTCCCATTAATTTCCCAATTTTTCCCATTAATTTCCCAATTTTTCCCATAAATTTCCCAATTTTTCCCATCAATTTTCCAATTTTTCCAAAAAAATTTTCCAAAAAATTTTTCCTAATAATTTTCCCAAAAAATTTTTCCTAATAATTTCCAAACTTTTTCCAATAATTTCCAAATTTTTCCAAATTTTTTCAAAAAATTTTTCCTAATTTTTTCAAAAAAAAATTTTTTTCCAAAAAATGTTTCAAAAAATTTTTTCCCATTAATTTCCCAATTTTTCCCATTAATTTCCCAATTTTTCCCATTAATTTCCCAATTTTCCCCAATTTTTCCCATTAATTTCCCAATTTTTCCCATTAATTTCCCAATTTTTCCCATTAATTTCCCAATTTTTCCCATTAATTTCCCAATTTTTCCAAAAAATTTTCCCATATTTTTCCAGAAAATTTTTCCTATAATAATTTTCCTAAAAATTTTTCCTAATAATTTTCCCAAACTTTTTTCCACAATTTTTATCAAATTATTTCCACTTCACCCAAATGTCTCCCCATTCATTCACTTTTTTCCATTCGCAGTCGTAGACCTCCACCAAGCCCTCCGCTCCAAGAACCTCCCCGCCATCCAGCAACTCCTCTCCGCCGGCCTCAACGTCAACATCCCCGTGCGCGGCACCACGCCGCTCTCCCTCGCCATCCACACCAACCCGACCCCAACGACCAAACTCCTCCTCCAGCACGGCGCCGACGTCAACCAACTCAGCCGCGACCACCTCGACCGTCTCGAGCCCCCTCTCTTCACCGCATGCCGCCTCGGCCTCGACCAAACCGCCAAAATCCTCGTCCAAAGCGCCGCCGACGTCAACAAACCCGACTTCTACGGCCAGACCCCCCTCTGGGTGTCCGTCCGTGAACGCCGACTGGACCTCGTCCAACTCCTCCTCGCCCACGGCGCCAAACTCGGCCACGTGACCGCTTGGAGCGAATGTCCGCTCTATTTGGCCACCAAGTATCTCTACTTCGGCCGGCGCGACATCGCCATTTTGTTGACGATCGGGGGTTGCGACGCTAACTTCGCGGACGGCGAGCGCCGGAATTCGCTCTACTGGGCACTCAAGAACGGGGATCGGGAGTTGGCGTTTTTGTTGGCGATGGCCGGGGCGCGGCCGGGGGTGGGGTGGGATTGGGGGGTTCTGGAGGAGGCGTGCGGGGGGGACGGCGGGTTTTGGGGCTGGGTGGGGGCGGAGAGGCGGGAGCCGCCGTCGTTGAAGAGATTGAGTCGGTTGTGCGTGAGGAGGAGGATTGTGGGGGTCAATTGCGGGGTTGTGGGCAAGTTTGTGGACCGGTTGAAGGTGCCGGGATCGATTAAGGAGTATTTGAAGCTCGAGAGGAATTGAGGGGGACTTTTTTTTTTTTTTGGAAATTTTTGTAATTTGCGCATAAATTTTGCGTTTATTTTGTAATTTATACGTTTGTTTTCGATTTTTTGTGTGGTTTTTCGCTAAAACGCGTTAAGAGTCTGAAAAAACGCGAATTTTTTCGTAATTTTTGTTTGTTTTGCGTTTTTCATATTTTATGTAGTCATGGATGTTTATTTTTCGCAATTTTTGACGTTAATTTGCGTTTTTCGCCACATTTTGTTCATTTTCACGCAATTTTTTGCGAAAATCTTTCGTTTTTTGCAATTTTTGATGTTTTTCGCAGAATTTGACGTAAAATTTGCGTTTTCCCCACCAGACATTACGTTTAATTTGCGTTTTACGCAATTTTTGATGATAATTCTCCGTTTTACGCAATTTTTGATGACAATTCTCCGTTTTTCGCAATTTCTGACGTTAATTTTGCGTTTCCCCCACCAAATATTACGTTTATTTTGCGTTTTACGCAATTTTTGATGATAATTCTCCGTTTTTCGCAACTGCTGACGTTAATTTTGCGTTTTCCCCACCAAATATTACGTTTATTTTGCGTTTTTCGCAATTATTCGCGTTTCTTTAGTGTTTTTTGTGTCTATAGGAGGGGATGCGAGTTATCGAGTTGTTAGAGCCTTTGATGTTTAGTTTTGAATAAAAAAGTTGATTGAAATCCGTGTTTGGTTTTAATTATGTACAAAACAACCCTCTCCTTTCGAGAGTTTCTTTCTTTCTTTCTTTACTATAAAATATTTTCGAACTGTTGCATTAGTTTGTCGGCGCTGGTTAGTTGTGGGATGGGTTCTGGGCAGGGTGTGGTTGTGGGTGTGGTTGTGGGTGGAGTGATGGATGGGGGGTCTGTAAACGTGTAGGTGGGGTGATAGTATTTTTCGAAGGATGACTCGTGGCTGCAGGTCTGCATGGCGTAGTAGACGTGCGCGAGAAGGGCGGGGAATCGACTGGTGAAGTATGTGGTGAAGTCGTCTGGGATCTTGCCCAGCGATTGTTGCACATTTTCAGGTAGTTCGTGGTAATGATTTTTCTAAAGAGAGAAAAAATCAATCCGTCAATAAAACTCGATAAATATCGATTAAAATCGTAAGGAAATGAACACGAATCGTAAGAAAGTAAATAAAATCGCATGAAAAACGTTTTAAAATAAAAAAATCGATAAAATCGTTCAAAAATCGTTAAAACCGATTAAAAAATCGATAAAACCGATCAAAAATCGATAAAACCGATCAAAAATCGATAAAACCGATCAAAAATCGATAAAACCGATCAAAAATCGATAAAACCGATCAAAAATCGATAAAACCGATCAAAAATCGATAAAACCGATCAAAAATCGATAAAACCGATCAAAAATCGATAAAACCGATCAAAAATCGATAAAACCGATCAAAAATCGATAAAACCGATCAAAAATCGATCAAAAAAATTATTAAAAGCCGATAGAAATCGTTAAAAAATGAATACAAATAAATAAAAATCGATAGGAAATGCATAAAAGTCAATAAAATCTACAAAAAAATGCACAAAAATCGATAAAAATCGTTAGAAAGTGAACAAAAATAGTCTCGAAATGAATAAAAATCGATAAGAATCCTAAAGAAAGCGATCAAATCGATAAATTTAATAAAAAGCGCACCTTATTTCTCATAGCCCTCAACAAATCGCGAACCGATCTTCCTTTATACGTGCGAAACTTCCTCAAATTCTCCTGCAACTCCAGCGTGATATTCTCCTGCCAATCCCGCGGCATCACCCGCCGCGAATTCCTCTCCAACGCCCGCACGTAAACCCCGTCCAACGGCTCCTTCTCCACCCGATCGCTCACATTCTGCAACCAAAATAAAATCAATAAAAAAAATCACCAAAAAACCCCAAAAAATCCAAAAAACCTGAAAAAACGTCAACTGCTTCTCGCAATCCCAAAATATCGGATGTTTAACCACCGAATCAATCGGCGGTCTCCGATTCGGCTCAAAACTAATCATTTTTTCGATCAACAGCGACGCAACGGTCCATTCTACGAACAAACAAACGGATAAACAAATAAAAAACGCCGCCATTTTGTGCGCCGCCATTTTGTACGGCGCCATTTTGCCTACTTTGCGAGTCCAAACCGCCGAGATCGAAATCGCCGCTCAGAATATTGCCCTGACGTTTGTACATTTCGCCGAACGGATGTTTACCGTTGGTCAAAACGTAGTAAAAGACGCAACCGAGCGAGAAAATGTCGACCATTCGCGTCTAAAAACGAAAGAAATCGGTTAAAAACGAGTCAAAAAATTCAAATTCCCTAAAGTACCGGTCTGCAGTTATCCATCGACATCTCCGGCGCGATCCAGCCTTGGGTGCCGGTCAGCCCGGACCGCTGCGAAAAAGATGCCCGGTCGCGCGCCAGTTTCTTGCACAGACCGAAGTCGGAAATCATCGCCTTGACTTCGCCGAACGCATTCGGCATCGAAATGAGAACGTTCGGCGGCTTCACGTCGCGATGAACTGAAACAAAAACATCGTTAGCGCGTGAATTAGCAAAAATAGGCCTAATCTTCGGATTAAACAGCACCGAACAGGGGGTAGCCAATGCTGGAAATCTCGTACAGGCAAAGATTTTGGATTTCTAAATCCTTGAAATCTCATGAAATCCTGGAAATCCTGGAAATCTTTGAAATTTTATGAAATCCTGGAAATCTTTGAAATTTTATTAAATCCTGGAAATCTTTGAAATTTTATGAAATCCTGGAAATCTTTGAAATTTTATGAAATCCTGGAAATCTTTGAAATTTTATGAAATCCTGGAAATCTTTGAAATTTTATGCAATCCTGGAAATCTTTGAAATTTTATGAAATCCTGGAAATCTTTGAAATTTTATGAAATCCTGGAAATCCTAGAAACCTGGAAATCCTAGAAATCCTGGAAATCCTAGGAATCCTGGAAATCCTGGAAATCCTGGAAATCTTTTAATTTTCTTGCAAATTGTCGCAAATTCTAGCAAAATATTTTAAGAAACCGACGTGAAATCCTGAGAAATCTTTGTGAAATCCTGAAATCCTTAGAAATCCTTGAAATCCTTAGCAAATCCCTGAAATCTTCGAAATCTTTCAAATCTCATGAAATCCTGGAAATCCTGGAAATCTTGGAAATCCGGAAAATCCGGAAAATCCTAGAAATCTTGGAAATCCGGGAAATCCTGGAAATCCGGGAAATTGTCTTGCAATTTGGTGTAAATTCTAGCAAATCGAGCTGGAAATCTCACGCAGGCAAAGATTTTGGATTTCAAAATCCTTGAAATCTCATGAAATCTTTAAGGATTGGCTACCCCCTCGGAAATAAAAGAAAAGCGTAATGACGCCATTTTGTACCGATGTTTAGCGCGTGCAGGTGCGCCAGTCCCGCCGTGGCTTGTCGCAGTACTTGCAGCGGTTGGAGCGTCGAGGGCCGGAAGAGATCGTTGTCGACGTAGTCGTTGAGCGTCGTCGCGCACAGCTCCAAAGCGATGTATCGGAATTGAGAATCTTGTTCCTGGAATTGAAGAATGTATTTTTTGGTGTTATTCGAAGGGATGAGGTGATTTACGGTGCAGAAATATCGAATGACGTTCGGATGTTCGTCGGATTCGCGTAGTAAGTCGACTTCTCTGTCGGCAAAGGTGAAACATTCCGGGATGATTCGTTTGACCGCGATTTTTCGGTTCTCGAATTGACCTCTGTAGACGAATGTTCCTTCGCAGCCTTTGCCGATGATGTCTTTGGGGTCGAAGATGATTTTGCCGATTTTCAAGTGGCCGTTGGATAAAACTGGGTGGAAAAGAAATTAAGTCGATTGTTATGGGTGGAATTAAATTCGAGATTTAGAATTCATTGACATACTCGAGAACTCAAACTCAAAAAATGACCAATTTTTTGAAAAAAATGACCAATTTTTTGAAAAAAATGACCAATTTTTTTAAAAAAATGACCAATTTTTTTAAAAAAATGACCAATTTTTTTAAAAAAATGACCAATTTTTTGAAAAAAATGACCAATTTTTTGAAAAAAATCACCAATTTTTGGAAAAAAAACGCCAATTTTTGAAAAAAAGACCAATTTTTTGAAAAAATTACCAATTTTTTGAAAAAATTACCAATTTTTTGAAAAAATTACCAATTTTTTGAAAAAATTACCAATTTTTTGAAAAAATTACCAATTTTTTGAAAAAATTACCAATTTTTTGAAAAAATTACCAATTTTTTGAAAAAATTACCAATTTTTTGAAAAAATTACCAATTTTTTGAAAAAATTACCAATTTTTTGAAAAAATTACCAATTTTTTGAGAGAAAAAAAACACCAATTTTTGAGAGAAAAAAAACACCAATTTTTGAAGAAAATCACCAATTTTTTGAAGAAAATCACCAATTTTTTGAAAAAATTACCAATTTTTTGAAAAAAATCACCAATTTTTTGAAAAAGAAAATCACAAATTTTTAAAAAAAAATCAATTTGGTGATTTTTTTCAAAAATTGGTGTTTTTTTTCTCTCAAAAATTGGTGTTTTCATTCAAAAAATTGGCCTTGGGCGTCGGGTCTCGGGTGTATATTAAGAGTTTGACGCTTTTTCGAAGCAGTCGACTTTGTAAAATGGATTAATTGAATTTCACCTTCGCAAGAAGAAACGTTTTCTCCGTTCGAGCCAGCACCGATTCTCGACCCCGTACTACTCCGCTGAGAACTGAACGAATGTTGCGTTTTCTAAACGAAACAAAATCAAATTAATTTGCACAAAAAGCGTCGAGTTGCAACGTTGAGCGCACTTGACGACACAGGAACAGAAACGACGATGTAGCGATGAGAGTGAGTAATAAAACGATGATTTTGAGCCACGTTTCGAGCTCGAACGAAATCGAATTGTGAGGCGCCGATTCGTTTTCGTTCTGTTTTTGTCTTCTGGAATAATTGAAAAATGGATTGGCCGGGCTCGCTCTGTTGATAGACGTGCTGTTCGGCTCCTTTTCCGCCGAGATGATGGTTTTCTCGGCGGTTATCTGCAAACGAGGACTGAATTTCGCCTTTGTGTATTCCGGTACTTGATAGTGGCCTGTCCACAACAGAAAAATTGCGAGTTAGTCCCCCTTCACAACTCTACTGGTAACAGAAAACAACAATCTTTCTCTTTCAGAGGTCAACTGGGAACGGTAGAAAAACATTTTTTGTTCACAACTGAACTGACAAAATAACTGAACTGGTAACAAAAATAAAATCCCATTCACAACTCAACTGGGAACAACAATTTTCCCCCTTTAGAACTGAACTGGAAATACTAGAAAAACACATTTTTTCCATTTTTCTTGAACGAGAAACATGAAAATTAAATATTTCCTATCCAGTCAGAAGTCAACTAGAAAGTAAAAATAAAAAACTTTTTTTCCATTCAGAACTCAACTTGGAACTGAACAAAAACTTCTTCCATTGAGAAGTGATATGGAAACTAAAAAAAATATTTCTTTCCCATTAAGAACTGAACTGGAAAAAAACAAAGATTAAATCTTTTTATTCCAAACTGTTCTAGGAACAGGAAAAAAAATCACTTTTCAATGCAAAGCTGAACTGGAAAAAGAAAAAAAACTAATTTTCCATTCACAACTGAACTGGATGAAAAAGAAAATAATATTTTTCCATTCAGAACTGAACTAGAAAAAAAGAGAAAACTAACTTTCCATTCACAACTGAACTAGAAAAAAAGAGAAAACTAACTTTCCATTCACAACTGAACTGGGAGAAACAAAAAAAATCACATTCTTCCATTCAGAACTGAACTAGGAAAAGGAGAAAACTAACTTTCCATTCACAACTGAACTGGGAGAAACAAAAAACACATCTCCCCCTCCAGAACTGAACTGGAAAAAGAGAAAAACACATTTCCACACACAAAAACATTGCAAAATAATAAAAACCTAATAAAAAAATGCTGGTCGAGTTGGTATCCTCAGACAAAATATTTATTTCCCTCCCATGCAAAACATGCGGAATATGTTCCTCTTCACTTCCTCCCGTCTCTCTCTCCTCCACGTCCTCGGGTCCCTCCAACAAAAACCGGTTCGGATTCCTCGGCTAACGAAAAAAAAAAAAATAAATAAAAATAAAACCCCTAAACCAATTCTGCCAAAATTCCATCCCACCATTATAACGACGGCCCTTTCGTCCACCAACGACGGTACCGCGTACAATCCGTGTTTGTACTCCCCGACAAACAACGTCGGACTAAAAAAAAAAAATAAAAAAAATTAAAAATGGCGTCTAAAAAAAATAATAAATTAAAAAAAAAGCAATTACTAAAGCGTCATTTCGCCCTTGATTAAATAATCGCGCCAACCGCCGTCCGTGAGCTGCGAGAGCGTTTCGGCGGCGACGCTGGTGAAGGGTATCGGTCTGAGCGTATCCCGCACCATCTCGTACATGGCGACGACGGGCGAGTCGTAGTCCTGTTGCCAGAGCAGCGTGCGGGAGGTCTGGTTGAGGGTGACGGTCAGGCCGGTGGAGCTGGCGGCGAAGTGCGTGAAGCCGTAGTCGGTGTTGGAGTGCTCGGACACCGAGGCGGAGTAGTCGTGGTACGTCACGTTCCAGCGTTTGCCGCCGGTTTTGCTGTCGAACATCGTGACGGCGTATTCTGAGTAGGGGGTTGTTGTTTGTTTGTTTGTTTGTTTGTTTGTTTTTGGTTTTGTTACCTGTGCGGCCTAAGAATAATGTGTTGGGTCCTATTCGGGGACAGACTTTGTCGGGGCCTTCGGAAGTGAGGGTGTCTTGTTTGACACCGGTTTCGGGGTCGATTGCGATCCAGGTGTCCACTTTGCGTCCTGGGAAAAGCGTTTAGATATTATTTATGGTTTTAAGGTGAGTTTCTAGGGTGAAAAATTCAATTTTTTAGGGTTAGAATTTAATTTTTTGGATTAAAATTTAACATTTGGGGTTAAAATTCAATTTTTGGATCTAAAATTCAATTTTTGGATCTAAAATTCAATTTTTGGATCTAAAATTCAATTTTTGGATCTAAAATTGAATTTTTCGAATTAAAATTCAATTTTTCGAGTTAAAATTCAATTTTTCGAGTTATAATTCAATTTTTCGAGTTAAAATTCAATTTTTCGAGTTAAAATTCAATTTTTCGAGTTAAAATTCAATTTTTCGAGTTATAATTCAATTTTTCGAGTTAAAATTCAATTTTTCGAGTTAAAATTCAATTTTTCGAGTTATAATTCAATTTTTCGAGTTAAAATTCAATTTTTCGAGTTAAAATTTAATTTTTAGCGTCAAAATTCAATTCTTGGGCTTAAAATTGTTAAATTTATTTTTATTAAAAATTCATTTCTTTTATAGTAAAAAATCAATGTTTTTCCCACTAATAATTCAAATTTTTTTCCTTAAATATTTTTTTCAATAAAAATTCAAATTTTTCTTTCATAAAAAAAAATTCAACATTTTTCCGTTAAATATTCAATTTTTTTTGTCAACGCAACCTCATTTTTAAAAAACAAAAAAAAAAACAATTCCACAAACAAAAACAACAATTTTACCGATTAAAACAAACAAAACAACTATCCAATTCCCCCAACAAATAAAAAGTAAAAAAACAAAACAACTTCACCAATAAAAACAACAATTCCAACACAAAAACAACAAAACAACAAAAAAACACAAAAACCATTAAAAACCACATGTTACTCCATTGATTAACCACCTGTGTACAAAATCCCATCGCTGCTGCGACAGGGTGACGCAGACACCAACTGCGGTATCGTAAACGGCAATTTCTTCAGAGATTCAACTTGACCACGATTTAAAACATACAAACTCCCATCCTTAGGATCAGGTAAAAAAATAGGCCTAAAATAAAAAAATGCAAAATAAATTAAAAAATCAAAAATTTCAGACCAAATTAATAAAAATTACGTTCTGCTAACTTCATTAGGAACTTTTAAAACCGGTTCTGCAATAAAAAAAACGCAAAAATATGGTCAAAAACGTTGAAAAAACGTCAAAACGACGCAACATTTCATCACCTTCCTTCAAAATCCACTCAATTTCTCCGTTGTTTTTATTTACAGCGTGAAGCGAGCCGTCTAAAGTAGCGATTAATAGCAATGATTCGTGTCTGGGCGTCGGATTCGGCTGTTAAAACGTAAAAACCAAATTAATAGTGAGTGGTCGGAAACGAGCAAGATTTCACGCACGTTTTTCATGTCTTTGCATCGATTTTCACTTTCATCCGCCTCCGAGTCGTCCAAACAGCCGAAAATAAAGCACAGCATGCATAAAAGAATAAATCGTCGTAGCAAAATCATCTTTTTGGCTTTCCATATGGTATTAAAACGTAAAATTCAATTTAAAACACCACCCATCTGTAACACGATCTTCCATGTTTGTATACCATGATAATCAAATGCGACTGGGATTTCACTTTCTAAAGTCGCCGCGAGATGTCTCATTCTACGGAGACTCAAAAGGCACAACAAAAAATACGGAATTCTACAAGTAACAACTAGTTTTCTTTATTATTTTTTACATACAAGTCGGTTTCGAATGAGGAAAGCTTTTTAAATTAACTCCTACTTATTTCGAATGTGTTTTTTTGTGCCGTAAAATTTCAGTTGCGGAAAGGAAAAGCACGGAGTTGCATTCGGCACAAAAATAGCCTTTGTCTTTTGGGTTGCTGTTGTCCCCATCTTTTTCTCCTGGAACTGAAACTGAAACAGTAACAAAACATTTAAAATTTAAATTCCAAACATTCCCTCGATGTTTTTTACCATCAGTTTTACTCTCCAATTGGTTTCTGCAGTCTAATTGATGCTCCACTCTTTCCAACGCACAAGTCAACATCGTACTGCTGCATAATGGACACGTCCAGTGTGTTCTCAAGTAAGTGGTCATCTTTAAATCGTCATCCTGCAAACTATTCCAACTCAATTTAAACACCGTCATTTTTTAAACTCCAAAGCTAGGTTCGCAATAGGACGTGACCAGCTGCCCACGCGGGCTGATCACTTGCCTGCAACACACGGCAATCCACAGCTCTCGCGCACCACATGTTTCTCGTGCGCAACCTGTATGCGCGGGCAGCTGGTCACAAGACACAACGCAAGAAAACTGACGCAACGCAAGCTGCTTGCGTCCATCTATTGTGTTTGTCGTGTTTTGGCCTACTTTTATGTATACCTACACCAGTGAAATGGCTCTGGCCAATAGGAAAAATGTTTACCACGCATAAGTGAGATAATCCTTGATGCGTAGTCCGCCTTTGTGGGGATGGACATCTAAATGCGCCCCAAACATTGTTGTGTTTAGCAACTCTGGTTTGGTTTCGGGGCCAACATAAAGGTCTGTCATGTCGGCGGCCAGAAGTCGTCTAATCGTATACGATAAGTCCGTCTGGTAAAAAGCCATCAACTGGCGCGCCAAAGACTTCTCCTGGTTTGCTTTCTCGATAGAATAATCCTTACCTAAATTTACCTAAATCTTATAAAACAAACCTAAAAAGAACTTTTTTTTAAAAGCAACTTACCTTCAATTTTATCTCTAAGAACATTAACCCAGAATTCTCTGACGCTTATAGTTTCCATGATTAACTCTTGTCCGTCGGATAAATCAGGAAACTCGACTTCCAACCATTCGTCGAATACAAATCTGGACATTCAAACAAAGTGGGATAAATATGTGTAAAATTTAACAATCTTCTGTGAAGCGACTAACTTGGAAAAGTCGTGATTTGTGTCAATATGTGATGAGAACAGTAGCAGTGTTTGTACAGCTGGGAATCTGGTAGTGTTCATTAAATATGGTTTAATTGTTTCTAAGAGTGACCTAAAATTTTTTCTTTTAATAAATAAATACTTATCATAATTATTTGGGGGGCTTACATGTAGACGAGGATCTGATGTCGATTGCTTACGGTGTTTTTCGATTGGAAATGCGGCACGATTAACTTGTCGGCATCCGTTAACTGCAACGATTCTGGATTGGACGTAAAGACGGATGTGGGATGCAGCACAACAAAAGGTTTCTTCTTCGTGTGGAATATGTGATCCGCATCGGCTTTATAAGAGTTATGCTCGTCGGCTAAAGCAAATTGTGGATAAAGGCCGCTGCATAAGATGATTTTCAGGAGCGACACGTGCTCCAGTTTCATCGTCTGGTTGGCTTCCGACATTTGCTGATTTTTTCAAAAATTATAATTGAGTTGTGTTATTATTATTATGGCTTTATCCGCAAGGAGATTTGCTAATACATTTTGCAAAAAGTGAAGAATTTTTCTTCGCCAAACGACTTACCACTATCTCGTGTTGCGAGAACGACAACTGGAATTCAATGTCTTTGATGTCGGTCTTACCCGCCGTTCCTTCTTCGTCGCTGACTTCGTTGCCGTCATCGTCCACTTGCATCCGCAGAACCTTTTTTACCTTTGGCGCGTGGTAAATCTCCCTCTTCATTTCCCGCAACCTCTTAAGCTCGCCCCTGCGCTGTATCCTTTCGTTGCTCTTCGCTTTACTTTTAGCCGCAAACATCGCAACGAGGCCGGCATCCTGCAATAACTGTTTAAACTGCTGCCTCAGTTTGGTCATGTCATAAAAGCGCTGTTCCTCCAAACCGCGGTGTTTGCACCACTTGCGCGAATTGCTACCTCGCTCGCTCTTAACTTGGAGCCATTCGGTGTACAGATTCAGCAGCGTAAAACTGTCGCCGTGCTGCGATTCCAATGCACGTCGAGCCGCCTAAAACGAGGAAAAATCCATCGTCAAATTAAAACCGGGGAAACTCGACTTCCCCATTGAAAAACTCGCAACAAACCGGCACAAATCTGGCGTCAGATCTCTACTCCTGGTAGTGACGTACTTACCTATGACCCGCGCGTCCACTCATGGAGGCTGCGCTATGGAATCTGCCATAGCCCTGAGTATCAACGTGGTGAATGGTGAGGAGTACAAAGTCCACAACCCGGGACACTTCTTGTCCCTTCGATGATGAATATCTTCTCCTCTCGAGCTGCTAAGCACACGACCTTCTCAGTCGGTGCCCAACTCACACTCCTCTCCTCACCACACCATTCCACTCCCTCCTCCCCCAGGCTGGGTCAATCACCCACAGAGGGGATGACCTTTGGGGCCGTATGGCAATGTGTGGCAGTGCCGCAGGTCACCAGGGTGGCCAAGCGATCACAGCGTTTACTAATTAGCCGCAATCGTTTATGCACAATATGCCGAGTTTGTCGCGAGATTTCCAAGAATCTGCAACTCACCACAGCGTCTGGATCTCGCTGTCCTCGGTTGGTGATCGGCGACTGAACTCCGAGCGAAGCGGCCAACGTCAAGACCGGTTCGATGACGCTGAACAACGTGCCCATGATGAGCATTTTTCCGATGGTTATGTCCACCGGTAGCTTGGATAGTATTCGGCCCAATGCGGTCAGCTCTTCTTTTTCGGTTATTGCCGCCTGTTCCTTTAAGTTGCATATGGCGTTCTCGATGTTCTCGGGCGGCGGAGGCTCGATGAAGGGAAAGCGGCGCGCGTCGGCGAGATCCATTGAAATCATCTGCAGGACGAGCGAATCAAAGGGCACCCGCTGGATTTCGGGGATAGAATAATCCTCCATCGCTTCGTAGCTTTCTTGCGAGTATAGCCGGTAACAAACGCCTGGTCCGGTTCGACCTGTTTGTCATTTAGGGTTTTGTTAGTTGTTAGTTGAGAGGGAAGGGTGAGTGAGATTGACCTGCACGTCCTTTCCTTTGTTCGGCGCTCGCTTTGCTGATCCAAAATTCTTGAAGTCTTTGCATCCTGGATGCACTGTCGTAACTCATCTCTTTCATTTTGCCCGAGTCGACGACAAATCGAACACCGTCAATTGTGATTGATGTTTCTGCTATGTTTGTTGAGATGATGCATTTGCGGACCCCGTCAGGTGGTAAATCGAAAACCTGGAAAAATAGAATTTTTTTAACGTTTTAAATGGGGTTTTTGGCTTTATTCTTATTGGATTTATGCTATTTCTAATAAATTTCTGATATTTCTGATAAATTTCTGATATTTCTGATAAATTTCTGATATATTTCTGATATTTTCGACGAATTTCTGATATTTCTGATAAACTTCTGAAATTTCTGATAGATTTCTGAAATTTCTAATGAATTTCTGAAATTTGTAATAAATTTCTGAAATTTCTGATAAATTTCTGATGAATTTCTGAAATTTCTGATAAATTTCTGAAATTTCTAATGAATTTCTAAAATTTCTGATAAATTTCTGATAGGATTTCTGGCATTTCTTATAAATTTATGGCATTTCTAATAAATTTCCACCTTTTTCTAATGAATTTCCAGCTTTTTCTAATGAATTTCCACCATTTCTTAATGAATTTCCACCATTTCTTAATGAATTTCCACCATTTCTTAATGAATTTCCAGCATTTCTAATGAATTTTTCCATAATCCTAAGAAATTTTTAGTATTTCTAAAACATTTCTAATAAATGAAATTATAGTATGTCCACTAAACGTCTAACATTTCTAATATAAATCACAGTCACAAATGCAAAATGAACCCTCAAGTGTGGACTAATAACCTTATCTTGCTCCGCTACGGACAATGTGCTGTGCAACGGAAGCACAATCCATCGCTTCGTCTGCTGAGCGTAAATATTCGCAGCTCCGGCAACGGCGGATATTTCGGTGATCCCACTCAAAAACACGAGCAAATCTCCACGCTCGGTGTCCGGATACTTTTTATCAATGAGATTCAAGATCCGTATGTACGGCGAAGGATTGATGCGACTGGTTTTCGTCTTGCTCGTAAAATCTTCGTTGGGGACGGGAAAGTACTGCAGTTGGATCGGAAACAAACGGCCCGGCACTTTGACGACGGGAACGTTGTCGAAGTACTTGGCAAACAGTTCCAGGTTGATGGTGGCGGACATGAGAATGATTTTTAGATCCGTTCTTTGTTTGATCAGACATTTCATGATTCCCAGTAGGAAATCGCTGTGCAAATGGCGCTCGTGAACTTCGTCCAATATGATTACGTCGTAGGCCGATAAACTGGGATCGTTCTCCACCTGTGGGAAATTTGGATTTGAGTTTGGTAGATTTTTAAGTGGGTTTGGAAGTTTGGAATTTTTTGAAAGTTTGGAATTGTAGTTTTTTCTAAGTTTGAAGTTTTTTGAGAATTTTAGGTTCTGGATTTTTTTATTTTTTTTGGAAATTTTAAAATCATTTTGGAATTTATGGAGTTTTCAGTTTTCGGATTTTAAAATTAATGGTGATTTCATGTTTTCAATTTTTTTTTTAGTATTTTTGGTCATTTCAAGTTTTCTGTTTTGATAAATTTTGGTAATTTCATGTTTTCAATTTTTAGAATTTTTGGTAATTTTAGTTTTTCAATTTTTAGAATTTTTGGGAATTTTAGTTTTTCAATTTTTAGAATTTTTGGGAATTTTAGTATTTCAATTTTTAGAATTTTTGGTAATTTAAGTTTTCAATTTTTACAATTTTTGGTCATTTCAAGTTTTCTATTTTGATAAATTTTGGTAATTTCATGTTTTCAATTTTGATAATTTTTGGCAATTTCATCTTTTCAATTTTTAGAATTTTTGGTAATTTTAGTTTTTCAATTTTTAGAATTTTTGGGAATTTTAGTATTTCAATTTTTAGAATTTTTGGTAATTTAAGTTTTCAATTTTTACAATTTTTGGTCATTTCAAGTTTTCTATTTTGATAAATTTTGGTAATTTCATGTTTTCTATTTTGATAATTTTTGGACATTTCATGTTTTCAATTTTTAGAATTTTTGGTAATTTCATCTTTTCAATTTTTAGAAGTTTTGGTAATTTAAGATTTTCAATTTTTAGAATTTTTGGTAATTTAAGTTTTTCAATTTTTAGAATTTTTGGCAATTTTAGGTTTTCAATTTTTAGAAATTTTGGGAATTTTAAATTTTCAATTTTTAGAAATTTTGGGAATTTTAGTTTTTCAATTTTTAGAATTTTTGGTAATTTCATATTTTTAAATTTAGTACTTATAAATTTACAAATTTCTGGTAATTTCATGTTTCAAATTTTTCAAATTTTTCATACTTCAACTTTACAAGTTTTCTAATCTTTAGAAAACATCCTGCTCACAAATTCTAAAACATTTTGTGAAAACATCAAAATTTTCAAAAAAACCACTTATCCAAATTTCCCAAACACAAACTCATCAAACTCCAAATCCTTTTCAAAATCGAATCACCTGCCGAAGCAACAAGCCCTCCGTCAAAAATAAAATCCTCGTATGCTTCGTCTTGCTCTTCTCAAACCGAATTTGGTACCCAATTTCAGACCCATACTCATTCAGTGTCTCATACGCGACACGTTTACACAGCGAAGTGCACGCAATCCTCCTCGGCTGCGTGCACGCAATATTAACGAACCCAGCCGCGGCCAAATACTGCGGAACCTGAAAAGAAAATAATCTTAATTATTCAATTCAATTCAATTCAATTCAATTTCCCCACCTGGGTCGATTTCCCACACCCGGTGTCTCCGGCAATGATCGTCACTTGCTGGTTTTTCACCGTTTTCACGATGTTCGACTTAAAATTAAAAATCGGCAAACTCGCCAAACTCTTCCTGAGATTGACCAATTTATTAAATTTCTGTTTCTGCAAGAAATCCAAGTAGTGGAGTAAAATATTTCGAAATTCTTTGACATCTTGCGCGGTGAGTTTGAGCTCCGTTTCGTCGGTAGGTGGCAAACGGGCGAGCAGGTCGTTGGTGCTAGTGTATTTAACGCTGAATGCAATTCGCGATTGTTTGTCGTAATTTGTTCCTAGAATAAAATTGAAGAAGGAATTAATCGATTTATAGTTTATTTTCCTGTGTTTTTAGTTACTTACTCGCGGTAGAAGCGCTCTGATATGCGGCGTATTTCTTCAAAAATAGCCAAAAATTGTTGTATTCGGCTGAATTCCTACATAAATTAAATAAATTAAATATTTTGCGGTAGTTGGGATGTGTTTTTACTTTTTTATCACGTCGTTGTCCCGGAAAAACACTTTATTTAATGCATATTTTGATTTATCCCACTTGGATTGGCGTGTTGTTGTTTCGTGCGACTCCATGACAGTTTGGTTGATCGAGTGTGACATCTAGTTCCGGTCAAAAGTGCGTAGTCGATAAGTTTAAAAAATGAATACAATATACAGTTTGCTTTTTGAAATGTGGCTTATTTCCTTTTTATTCAATTTACTGGGTGGAAAAGTGAGAAATAAAATTTTTCATTTAAAAATTAAAAATCCAGGAGAAAAATTTAAGTTTCGATTCAACGCAGCAAATTAGTAGTTTCGATTCAAAATATCTAAATTATTTCGACTGAAATGACTTAAAACTCCAAAATAAATTGATTCCTGAAAAATTGTTTATCAAAAAAAAAGTTTCCGGTGCTCTATTGAGTGTGAAATTAAATTCTATTTCACCTGCAACTTGTTCAAACTTTTCCTCTTCATTTATCCTGCATCGAGGCTACAACAGGTGCTGGTTCCCTCTGCGATGTTTTGCAATTTGCCACATATACAAACAGATGACTAATGAAAACTAGAGCATAACCGACCTCCTAAAAACTGGATCAAAACTCGTATGGAAACTAGTTAACTGTAAGTGATTTTTAAACAAAATACAACCACCTTTGTTACTTTTTTTAAGCCACTTTATTAGAATTTTATTAAATAGATAAGAATTGGCATCCTGACAGCTAAAATGACAAAAGACAGGAAGAAAATAACTTTTCAATTTCATTTAACAGGATGTCCAAATCACCTGAAAATCATAAATTCATAACATTTTAAAATTGATCCTCGCTGTATATACCGTGCCGATCTTCGATAACTCCTGCGACGTTTATTTATTTATTTATTTATTTATTTATTTATTTATTTATTTTGATGCATAACGCCTCAGACTGTTGTTATCCTTTTTACACCTCGCAGGAAGGCTATACTGTCTTATATTTATTCCAGTAGACTTCATCCATGGGAGAAATCGACGCAAAAGACCGTTTGGAGCAACTGTTTGTAGCTTGCGATAAGAACGGCACGGGATTTCTTGGTCGCTGCCAGCTGCGGGATTTGTGCGCCGGTCTTGGTTTGGGCTCCACTGAAGCTGATGCCTTGTTTGCTGACCTCGACCGCAATGGGGACGGCCGGATTGACTTAGAAGACTTTGCAGCTGGATTTCGTGAGTTTGTTGTCCGGCCGGAAGAACCGTCTACGACCGAATCGACAATTTCTGAGATGGAGAAGAGGAGGAAGCAAGTGCTGTCCACCTGGAAACAAATTGATGCCATCACTGGACACTTTTTAAAGTAAGTCTCTTCAAGTCAGTATACAAATATTGTCTAAGACAAGTGAAATGGTCAGAAGAAAAGCTGAAAGCATACTACAGAAACCCAAAGACAAAGCAATCACCGTCCCATACAGCAATGTGTAAACCCCACCCCTACAGCACTGCATAAAGCTAAAAGTAAACTATACATATAGGCCAAAGATGTACTGCATATACGCCAAAGGTATCTCGCATAAAGCCAAAGATATACTGCGTAAAGCCAAAGATATACTGCGTAAAACCAAAGGTGTACTGCGTAAAGCCAAAGGTATACTGCATAAAGCCAAAAGTATACTGCGCACAGCCAAAGGTATGCCACATAAAGCCAAAAGAATACTGCGTAAAGCCAAAGGTATACTGGATAAAGCCAAAGGTATACTGCGTATAGCTAAGGTATACTGCGTATAGCTAAGGTATACTGCGTATAGCTAAGGTATACTGCGTATAGCTAAGGTATACTGCGTATAGCTAAGGTATACTGCGTATAGCTAAGGTATACTGCGTAAACCCAAAAGCATACTGCATAAAGCCAAAGGTATGCCGCATAAAGCTGAAAGGTATACTTTGTAAAGCCAACGTATACTGCGTAAAGCCAAAGGTATACTGCAGAAAGCCAAAGGAAAGCCGCATAAAGGCAAAGATATACTGCGCATAAATCTGCATTGGCGTAAAATCTTTACCCGTTACTCGTCCGTTACCCGTCTCAAAAAAAAATTCTCTACCCTACCCTACCCGTACCCGTTCCAGAACGCGATCACGTGTGCCAGAGATGTGCATTGGCGTACGGGTACGGGTAAGGGTACCCAATGCAGATCTCTGATACTGCGTAAAGCCAAAGGTATACTGCGTAAAGCTAAAGATATACTGCGTAAAGTCAAAGATATACTGCGTAAAGCCAAAGGTATACTGCGTAAAGTCAAAGGTATACGATAAAAACACCCAGGAGCTTTGAAGATGTGCCCCAGCAGAAGCGGAGGGAGTTACCAATAAATAGACAGAATATTAGTATTCCGATCGGTTGCAAATCCGGCTGACCTTCCTTAAGGAAATTATTGAAGGAAAAAAATCCCACTGTTGTGCCTTTGTCGAAGCCACTTTTGGACAATTTTGTTTTATCAGGAATGGCATTTTTAGGTTGTATAGTGTTAAATATTTATCCTATTGATCTAGCGGGCTATGATCATACCGTTTACGATCGAATTCTGCTTGTAGGGATTTATAGCTCAATGTTGATTATAGTTCAGCGTGGGTGGAGATGCGCAGGTGTGTAAACAGTTGAATGAAAAGTTCACAGCTGGTGGATGATGACTAGGAGAGAAAAAGTAAATATATGCCAAGGACAAATTTTCATATCTTTTGCAGCGGTGACCTATTACAGCAATTGGAAAAAATCCTTCTGGAATCGCTGCCATCTCCACAATTGCTCGTCGGCTTCAAACAGATTTTTGCAGACTTGGCCAACCAATTAGGCAAATTAGAGAAAGAAAATGCACATCTGGAGCACACTTTTAAAAGGTAAGCCTCACAGCAACCTCCAATAAATCATTGGGTAATTGGTGATCTTTTTGTGTTTCTTGTCTGCAGGGATAAAGAAACTCACAAAAGACATTTACAACAGTTGGAAGATGAAATGGAAAAACAAGTCAAGCAGCTCAAGGAATCAGCGTATCAACAGCTTAAGCAAGAATCGGACGCCGAAAACCGAGCAATGCAATCGCAACTGGAAGCCGAAAAAGCCGAATTGCAGGCTCAGCTGTCTCTGTTTCAAACCGTATGTACAACTATGCAATGGCTGTTTTAGGGGTAAAAGCAGGGCTGGACTGGGAACAAATTTAGTGCCGAGAAATCTGGATGTTCGGGCCACAATTAATAAAGTCGGGACGGGCCACCTTACCTAGTACTTTCTGAATGCTTCGATTCTTTTTCCGCAGTTCGGTAATCACCTGAAACAAGATCAAGGCGAGCAGACTGAAAGGATGCGTGCTGCCCACTCCAAGTTAGAAGAAGCGCACCAGGACAACCGACAACTGCGACTGAACTTGGCCGAAATGCAGACAAATGTAGCCGTGCTTCGAAGCGATGTGGCCCAACTCCGTACCCAATATGAAGACAAGTGTAAAGAACTACACAAGTAAGCGCTTCTTTATTCAGAAGCCCAGTTCCAAATAACTATATCTCTCTTCCTGATGCAGAGAGAAAGAAGTAGTCTTTGAATACATGCACGAACATGACCATCTGACAAGGCAACTTCACCTTCTGCAGTAAGCATCAAACTATTGGTCAATTCACAGTTTCTTGCATCCCAATCTTTGTTTCAGTGAAGCAAATAAGAGATTACAAGATCTCAACGACCATCTGCGTGGCAGTATGGATGCTTCACAATTGTACAGACAGGTAGGTAGGTTAGGTTAGGTTAGGTAGTACATGCACCAAGTACTATTTGGTCTGCGATTTTGATTGCAGCCAATCAGGTGTGACCTGACGTCATTTCTGACGACGTCAAAATCGCTTTGCGACGCAATTCGCGCCGCATCGCGCCTAATGGGTCTCTAGCATGATTGCTTAGACCAGGGCTTCTGAGGGTGGTCAGAAAGTCTGGTTTTCAGTAAATAATTCCCAAACTGTTCAAGATGTTGATTCACAAGTCAGCAAAATTATTATAAGGGTAGTATGTCGGGGGAAATCCAATTATGGCATCCAATTTGACCTCTGAGGTCATCTTCAAGGTCATCCATATTGTAACTCGAGAACCGTGACAGATAGAGCAAAAAGGTGAAGTAGAAAGTTGTAGAGCATCATCCAATTAGTCTAGAACCGTTCTTAAAAAAATTATTTCTTACTGAAAAGGGGTCTCGAGTAGGAAACATTTAAGAAGCCCTGCCCTAAACCAGTGGTTCCAAAACTGTGGGCCGCTGTGGGCCCACATGGGCGCTGTGAACCAAAAAAGTTTGGGAACCACTGCCTCAACGATGTTCCAATTAATTCCCTTTTGTAAGCATTATATTTTCTCAGATGCAAAATTTTCGAAAAACACCAATTCTCCGCGACAACTCGATGGTGGCAGAATCCGAAACAAACTTGGACGAAATAACATTCGGGCTCAAGCGCTTCATGGAAGATATTGGTAAGGCATCGCTTGATCAGAAGGCATCAGATTGGCTGGTAAGATCGTCTGATAGGCCTACGAATCCCGAGATACTTTTGTTGCAAGGTGCTCAGATTTGTCTGGGAGCAAAGTGTGCTGCTTGGATTTTTAGTAATTGACTAAATGTACTTGGCAGATAGTGGAATGTCTACAATGAGAGAAGACATCCCGTCCGAAGACGAGGACAACAACAAAAGCAGAAACAGCTTACCATCTTTTGAACCCTTGACAACGAGCACGCCATTGGGGTATAGTCGTGTTCAAAAAAACTGGACCCTCACTCTATGCGCTGAGCTTTCAAATGACAGTTTTAGATAAAAATATTCTTTTCAGGTTTTCGTCACTACAAAACCCTGAAAGGACTTTCAAAGTGGTCTTCGCCGGAGATGCGAACGTCGGCAAATCCACTTTCATTCTGCACGTAAGCAAAGGAGTTTTCGTCCCAACAGTCAGCTCCACTCTGGGTAACTTTCGAATTTAACAATAATTTCTCAAATTCGTCATTTTATTACTACTACTAAAGGTGTGGACTTTCACATGAAAACATTCAATGTGGATGACATCAATGTTACCTTGCAATTGTGGGACACAGCCGGTCAAGAGAGGTAATAACTCTATTCTGAATTGCCAACTTGATTAACGGCAGTGGCTGAGGGAGCAAATATACCGAATTATCACGACAATACGGTATTTTTTTTGTATTTAATGGAACAAACGTAAACATACGCTACGTTTGCTATGTTAAAAAACCTTTTTTCAAGGTTATTTCAAAGACATGAGAGAAATTTTTCATTTCTTTTCCTATGACCTTTAATGAAAAACGAAAATCTAAGTTGCGGTCAACGATTGCAGTTTTGAATAAGAGCCGTTATGGTTTTACAATTTCCTTTGTTTGACCAAATTCTGCGTATTTTCTCAAGGTTCCGTAGTCTCACCAAGTCCTACTTCCGAAAGGCAGATGGGGTCATGCTGCTCTTCGACTGCACCAATGAAAGATCCTTCCTCAATGTCCGAAACTGGATGGAAGCAATTGATGTAAGTGACCTTCAGTGGGTCAATAGGATATTCTGATGCAAATTGTGCATCATTTTGCTTTGATTGTTGCAGGAAGTAGTGGACAAGAGGCTGCCCATCATGTTGTGCTCAAATAAGACGGATCTACGCTCGACCGCTCAGATGCAGGGCCGGACCGTTGTAGGGGCACAAACTGGAGAACTTTTAGCCAGGGTAAATTCAAACGCTTTCCCATCTACTTTTATTCATCCATTTCTCTTCCCACAGGATTTTGGGGCAATTTACATAGAAACAAGTGCCAAAAATGGTGAAAATGTTTCCACAGCAATGATACAACTAACCAGGTAAAATAAACTGTCCCCAGATAGGCAAAATGCAATTTTCAGAGCAAAAATGCAATTTTTGAGAGAAGAAATGCAATTTTCAGAGCAAAAATGCAATTTTCAGAGCAAAAATGCAATTTTCAGAGCAAAAATGCAATTTTCAGAGCAAAAATGCAATTTTCAGAGCAAAAATGCAATTTTCAGAGCAAAAATGCAATTTTCAGAGCAAAAATGCAATTTTCAGAGCAAAAATGCAATTTTCAGAGCAAAAATGCAATTTTCAGAGCAAAAATGCAATTTTCAGAGCAAAAATGCAATTTTCAGAGCAAAAATGCAATTTTCAGAGCAAAAAATGCAATTTTCAGAGCAAAAATGCAATTTTATTTTAAAATATTTTCCTCATTTCCAGACAAATGATAAGCTGCGAAGACCGAGACGTAAAATTCAGATCCAGCGTAATCGACGTTGGTAAAGACTTCACCCCTCCGAAAAGGACTTGCAGCGGCTGCAAATAAACCAAACTCCACTCGTGCACACCCGCAATGTACATTTTTCTCGACACCCCAACTGAAAAACCAACCAAAACTCCCTCCTTCCGTCTTTTCATTTGTAACAGTTTGCATTGAATAAATTTATTTTTCTGCAATTATTTACATCTATTCAATTAATATATTTCTCTTTAAAAGCCAATAAATCGACTCTAAACTCAAAAAATCTCAAATCCAAATAGAAAACAGCACGGGGGACACTCCTCGACTCGTTAACTACCTCTAAATCTGGATAATAAAATCATGGCACTAAAATAAACTTTTTACACGTTGTACACCTTGTACACCTTCGCATTTCGCTAACACACGACACGTCTAAGTGCATAGGTGGAGCATCGAACAGTTAGTTAGCAATTTGTGCAATTCCAACCTCCCAACAAACGCATTAAGGCAAACAATTAATTAATTGATCAATTAATTTCATTTTTTTAAATTTTTTTTTGTTTTTTTGATTTTTCTTAAGAAAAAAAAGAAAAAAATGAAGAAATGTAAAAAAAAGAAAAGAAAATTATTTCTTTCTTTCGTTTGAAAATGTCTTTTTTTTACGACTGTACTGTGAGGGTGACAGTACCCTTTGCGTTCTTTAAAATGGCGACGGCTTTCTCGTGCGTGTAGCCTTCGAGCTGTTCGCCGTTGACGGCGACTATCTGGTCGCCGCGTTTCAGCTGCCCGTTCTCGGCGGCGGCTCCTTTTTCGAATACAGTTTTCACATAAATTGGCAGGTCGCCGTGCGGGCTGCCGTAGCCGCCCACTATACTGAAGCCCAGGCCGTCGATGCCCCGGTCTAAGGCGATGGTTTTACACCTGAGGAAGTAACAAAAAGTCGATTAGTTCAATATATAAAGCAAAATGATAAGCGAGAATGACCATTTAGTGTAAATACTAGTCAAAAACAACCTCCAAAACCCGTAAAACGAAACAAAAGCAGCTAAAACGACCTTGAAATCACTAAAAACCCATAGAAATGTACATAAAACGACCTTAAAAACCTCGAAAATCTAACAAAACGATCGTAAAAATAATTTATCGATAAAATTGTGCAAAACTATTTGTAAAAAAAAAATTAAAACGATCTCAAAACGACATAAAATCGTCTAAAAGGATAATTAAGATCATAAAACAGCAAAAACTGTATCAAAACGTTTTTAAAATACCTAAAACGATCTCAAATCAACATAGAACTGTTTCAAACGATAATTAAGTCCTCAAAACGATCTCAAAAAACCATAAAACGACTTAAAACTACATAAAACTATCTCAAATATTCCTAAAACAACATAAAATCAAAGAAAAAACATAAAACGACATAAAAACTCTCAAAACGATAAAAATAGCTCCTAGGACGACATAAAAATCCCAAAACAATAAAAAAAAAGTTCTTAAAACGACCTAAATACCCCCAAAACGATTAAAAACCTCTTAAAACGACCTAAAAAACCCCCAAAATGATAACATACGTCTTAAAACGACCTAAAAACCCCCCAAAACCCCCCAAAACGATAAAATACCTCTTAAAACGACATAAAAACCTTCAAAGCGATAAAAATAGCTCCTAAAACGACATAAAAATCCCAAAAAAAATAAAAAAAAAGTTCTTAAAACGACCTAAATACCCCCAAAACGAGGAAATACCTCTTAAAACGACCTAAAAACACCCCAAAACGATAAAATACCTCTTAAAACGACATAAAAACCCTCAAAGCGATAAAAATAGCTCCTAAAACGACATAAAAATCCCCCAAAACGATAAAATACCTCATAAAACGACCTAAAAAACCCCCAAAACGATAAAACACCTCTTAAAACGACCTAAAATACCCCAAAACGATAAAATACCTCTTAAAACGATCCAAAATACCCGAAAAAAACCTAAAACATGAAAACGTGCATTTCCCCGCCTAAATCACCCTAAACGGTCATTAAAACGAGCACGAAAACGAATATGTGAGAAAGCAGTCTTACCTTTGTCTCTACATATTTTTTATTAGTATTTCTTTTTCCTGTTGCAGCAACCAGGACAAGAACAAAAAAGAAAAAGAGAAAAAGAAAAAACAAAGCAAGCCGGTCAGTCAAACGTGAAACACTAGAGACAAACCGACTCCGCTGTGCGACAAATGGACAATTAACGTTAAGACGTGCAAAAAGCGACGGACAAAACAAAAGCAAAGCCGCGGCTCAACTCTCACTCTCACCCGTCGGACGTGCCGTTCGCTTTGCCGCTCGACCCGTTCGCAGTCCGATGCGGCACCACCTTCAGTCGGCTCACCTTCATGTGGATGCGCCCCATGCTCGTCTGCAACAATCCCCATTATTACTTTAAAATCTCGTTTCTGCATTCTTTTCTTACTTTCAATATGGCCGCCGCTTGTTCTTGCATCGCGTTTTTGAGGTCGTGGCCGTTGACGGAGATGATTTGGTCGCCTTGGATGAGTCGTCCGTCGGCTTCGGCCGCGCCGCCTTTCACCTGGTTTTGATTTTAAGAGTTAAATTTTGATTTGGTTTGATTTGTTTTGGTTCGGTTACCACGTCGGATACGAAGACGCCGGGCCCGTTCTTGCGGCCGACGATGCTGAGCCCGAGCCCCTTGCCGGGTTTCTTTATTAGCTCCACTTCAAAGGTCTCCTGCGCGTCTTCCTCGCGCGCCTGATTCTCCTCGCGAAACACCACCATCTTCACCTTGGACGGCGTCTGCCGCAGAGTGCCGATCGCGTGGTCGTGAGTTGAATCGCGAAGGTTCTCGTTGTTCACCTCGAGGATTTGGTCGCCGGGCCTCAGCCGCCCGTCCTTGGCTGCCGCGCCGTCAGGGTAGACCTCGTGGATAATAATGGCACCCTAGGAGGAAATGGAGATCGTTAAACTAATTGTTTTTTTTTGGAGAATTCAAGGTTTGAATTTTGATGAAATTCTTCAGCATTTTAGAGAAAATTGAATTTTTGAATTTTGTTCAATTTTAAGTTTGTTCAATTTTGAATTTGTTTAAATTTTTAGTTTATTCAATTTTTGAATTTGTTCAAATTTTGAATTTGTTCAAATTTTGAATTTGTTCAAATTTTGAATGTGTTCAAATTTTGAATGTGTTCAAATTTTGAATTTGTTCAAATTTTGAATTTGTTCTAATTTCGAATTTGTTCAAATTTTCAGTTTAATCAATGTTTGAATTAATCCAATTTTTGAATTTGTCCAATTTTTGAATTTGTTCAAATTTTTAGTTTATTCAATTTTTGAATTAGTCCAAATTTTGAATTTTTGAATTAGTCCAATTTTTGAATTTTTGAATTTGTGCAATTTTGAATTTGTGCAATTTTTGAATTTGTGCAATTTTGAATTTGTGCAATTTTTGAATTTGTTCAAATTTTTAGTTTATTCAATATTAAAATTTGTTCAATTTTTGAATTTGTCCAATATTTCTTTATTCAATTTTTGAATTCCTTCAACTTTCGACTTTAGCAAAATCGCGCACCAACAACGTATCCGATCCACCGACGATACTGAGCCCAAGTCCCATCTTCTCCTTCGCAATCTCAATCGTAATTTCCCGACCCGCAACGATATCGCACGTGGCCGGATCATCATCGCTCATCAACCGCTTGCCCGCTTTCGTAGTCGGCGTCACGGGCGACACGTTCGTCGTCGATGGACTAGCGCCCGTGGGACTCGCGGACACCGCGACGGGCGTCAAACTCGTCACGTCGAGCGTGCACACCGACACGGGCGTCGTCGGAGACAGTCCACCGATCATCGACGGGGGGTTCGGGCTCAGTGCCTGCACGTTGGTCGGCGAGGGGGTCTTGAGGAGGCGCTGCATGTGCGGGAGAAACGATTTGGTCGAGAAACTTGTCGGTTTCGGCGGAATCGCTAAAAAAAGAAATTTTTTTCAAAATTATTTCCACATTTTTGGGTTCATCAAAGATGGCGACTTACGTGCTGCAGAAATGGCGGATTGAAAGAGAAAGTGAAAGAGATAGAGCGAGAGATTGGTTGAGTTTGTTTTTGAGATACGTACCAGGTTTCTCGTCTTTTTTGATTGGTTCTTGGAGTTTGTTTGGGTTGGAGACTGCCACGCGAATGGTGCCGTCAGCCTTTTTGAGGAGGCTAGCTGCCTGTTGGGTGAGTGAAATGTTTTGATTTTGGTTATTTGGGTTCGTTTTTGGGGTGCTTGGGGTGTAGGAGGTGATTGGTCTAAATTGTAGACAAATTATTTAAATGTTTAAAAAATTTGAGCAATTTTAACCAAATTTGAGCAATTTTAACCAAATTTGAGCAATTTTAACCAAATTTGAGCAATTTTAACCAAATTTGAGCAATTTTAACCAAATTTGAGCAATTTTAACCAAATTTGAGCAATTTTAACCAAATTTGAGCAATTTTAACCAAATTTGAGCAATTTTAACCAAATTTGAGCAATTTTAACCAAATTTGAGCAATTTTAACCAAATTTGAGCAATTTTAACCAAATTTGAGCAATTTTAACCAAATTTGAGCAATTTTAACCAAATTTGAGCAATTTTAACCAAATTTGAGCAATTTTAACCAAATTTGAGCAATTTTAACCAAATTTGAGCAATTTTAACCAAATTTGGGCAATTTTAACCAAATTTGAGCAATTTTAACCAATTTTAACCAAATTTGAGCAATTTCACACAAATTTGAGCAATTTCACACAAATTTGAGCAATTTCACACAAATTTGAGCAATTTCACACAAATTTGAGCAATTTCACACAAATTTGAGCAATTTCACACAAATTTGCAAAATCGTAGAAAAAATTGCGCAAATTTTCAACAAATTTGACCAATTCAAGCCCGAATACTGCCCCCAATAAATTAAATCCCCCAATCTCAATAGACCACCACTGGCCCTCAAACTCAACTGTTTCGTAATTGGCTCCTAGAAGATCTTCGTCATTAACTGACAAAATCATATCACCAACAGTTAAACCAGCCTAAAAAAAACAACCAACTAGTTACCATCTGCATAAAAGAAAAAAAAATTTCCTTGACCAACACACCTGTTCGGCCGCACTTCCTTCCTGAATATCGGAGATAAAAATCCCTTGGCCGGCTTCATTGTGTTTTCCTTCCATTATCATCACGCCAAACCCAGTTGGACCCTTGTGGCGAAATAAACAACTAATTGTAACCATTCATTGCAATGTGTTTCAATTCATTCCTACCTTTTTCAACATCACAGTTCGAATCTCTTTGAATCGAGATAATTGATTCTCCGTCGTGGATTGTGGCTGCGGATTAGGAAAGCAGCAAAATGAATTTTTGCGATTTTGTAACCTCCATTTCAGGTTTGCTTTTTATTTATTATTTTATTTTTTATTTTTGCTTTGCTTTGTGGTGGACGGAGTTTTGTCTAATTTGGGTCACGTCGTCGTGGTTTTATTCACCGTTTTGGTTTTGTTCGAAATTAGGTTTACCGTATAATACCGCGAGAAATTTAGGGTAAAAAATACATCGCAAAATCGCAAATTGCGATATATCTTACGTGATAACTCATTGCGATACGAATATGCGACATACAAATTTAAAAATCGCACTTTGGACCCGAAAAATCAATTCATTATAACGAGAATTCGTTGGGCCTCTATAATACGTGCAATATTGTATGCATAATTGCGACGTCGCAAAGTGTAATAAAAATATGCATTTATAGCAAATTTTGGCTTTATATTGAATATAAATGTGAGTCTATTACGATGCGACTTGGTTAAAGGTAAAGGTAAGACTAACTTTATTAAACAAGATGGCGATTACAAATGGGATTTGCGGTAGCCAATCCGCAAACCCCCAAATAGATGGGGCGCCCCCTTACGGTCAAGGAGTGGACTCTGGGCGGCGGTCGGAGTCCGCCGTCCGGGAGTCACAATAAATATATTCCATGCATTTATGCATTTATCCGGTCTCTAGTAATAACGTTGGATATATATACAACTTATTCTTATGCGCGATGTCGTAACAAATTCCCTCACCCCTCACCCCCTAATTACGTAACAAAACTGAAATCCGTGCCCCCAAATTTTCCAAAAATCATATAAAAAATTATTATATTTTGATTATTTAAAATTTATTTTTTATTTTACACGCGACGTAACAAAATTTGAAACCCCATAAGAATGTCGCGTGAATTACGGATCCCCAATTCGTTACACCCAAATTTTTAACACGGTGTTCTATGGCCAGCCAACCAAACCAGCCATTTTTCGGTACGACCCGCACCCATGTGTATTGGACCGCATGTATTTTTTAATGTTAAAAAAAATAAAATGGTGAAATTCAAACCCTAAAAAACGCTTCTAATCAAAACAAACAAATGTAGCTTAAAGAACAAACATTGGGCTTCATTTTTAAAAAAAAAAAATAAATTTTTAACTTAAATGGGCCAAAAGTTATATCGATAATTCGTTACATCGCTAGTACACTTATTCGTTAAACAAACCTACAGATTCTGACATTGTTTTTTTAAATAGACAAATTTTCCTTTATATACGGTAAACCAAATTTCTCGACCAATTTCGACATTTAAATCAAATTTCTCGACAATTTCGACATTTAAATCAAATTTCTCCTTAAATAAATCTGCAAATGGGCACAAATAAACGCGCGGAGGCACAGCGGCGCACTCGCACTCACCTCATCACCCACGTTGACCGGGAAATGAGTCACAGGTTTCACAGCCAAATCCGCCAATGCATTCGGTCGCCTGCGAAAAGATTTACAATATTTTTGCATTCGCCTCATTTTCCCCTCCACCAATACCAATCCCTCATCAAACGTCTGTTAGTTTTTCTGGCGCTCGTGGGAAGGCGCAACACCTGTTTCCTAGATAATCAAACCACTTATTACACGTTTTGTGTTCCACTCGAAGGTCGATTCCATATTTCCTACTGACATGTCGCTGCCTAAACACATTGCCCGTGTGTGTGCGTTTGTGTGTGTTTTGCGGCTTAATGGATGGGAGGATCGTGTTGTTTCGTTGATTAATATTTCAATTTTTTGTTTTTGTGTTTGCGATTAATTATTCGCAACGTCAAAGTGGTTGGTAGCGGAAAATTATTTAATCATGTTGTGCGTGGGGAGTTTCTATGTTTATTTTCATGGTTTAAATTAATGTTTTAGTTTGTTTTTGGGGTTTAAAATGTTTTTTTTTTTTAGATGGAATTTCGATTAAGTTTTGATGTTTTTCAGTGTTTTTCATGTAAATGATGGATTTTCTATGCTTTTAGTGAACTATTCGGTTTTTTCCACATTTTTCACTTAAAATTAATTGTTTTTATGGATTTTTTCATCTAAAATTTATTTTTCTCAAATATTTTCCATCCAAATTTATTTTTTTCAAATATTTTCCATCCAAAATTCATTTTTTTCAAATATTTTCCATCAAAAATTTATTTTTTTCAAATATTTTCCATCCAAAATTCATTTTTTTCAAATATTTTCCATCCAAAATTCATTTTTTTCAAATATTTTCCATCCAAAATTCATTTTTTTCAAATATTTTCCATCTAAAATTGATAATTCTCAGCATTTTTCATCAAAAAATTAAAAATTTCCATTTTTTCCATGCAAAAAAATAACAAACTTAAAATTTTTCCAACTAAAAATTAATAATTTTCCACATTTTTCATCAAAATTAATGACTTTTCAAATATTTTCCTTAAAAAATTCACAACTTTACGCCATTTTCCACAAAAAAAGCTAATTTTCCATTTTTCTTCACATTAAAATAAACAAACTTCCACCTTTTCGCAACCCACGCTAAAAAAACTAACAAACCATCCAGAAAAACACCCAATTCAAACCTACCTGAGTAAAACAAACTTAATGCTGTTCCCAGTCAAACCTTTGATGATGGCAGAAGCATTTAAATGACACCGACCGTACAACACCTGTCCATTTACCTAAAACAAACACAAAACCAACATCAAACAAACTAAAAAAAAAATTTTTTTCAACATCCCAAACCTCTAAAATTTCATCACCAACTAGAATCCTCCCATCTTTGAACGCATTTCCGGTCGGATTTAATCCAACGATAAAAGTCGACATTTTGGTTCGGTCCTTGTGGCCCGCCAACGACAAGCCCAATCCATTTGGACCCTTTTGAAGCTCCACAATGATCACTGTTCCCTGAAGATCACCGTACTTCTTCACAATTTTACCTAATTCAAATGAAAATTAAAAAAAATTAATAAAAACTTAAATTTTTTTAAAAATTTTAATTAAATTATAATCGTTTTTCGACCAATGAATAAAATGATTGCTGGTCCCCGAAAACTACCGTACTTCTTTAATATTTGGCCAAATTCCACAAAATTAATCCACAAAATTAATTTTTTTCCATTTTTTAAATATTTTTTGGGCACACGAACCTCTAAACCTAAATAAACAAACGTAATTGCAAAATTAAATATTTAAATTATCAATTTTTGAGCAACTAACTAAAAAAGTTCGATGTACCCTTGAAACCACCGTACATCTTAAAAACAAACCGTTAAAATAAACAAATTCCGAACTTGATCGATTTTCGGGCCCCGTGCCCCAAAAACGACCTCGATCGGGCCCCCAAACACACATCCCCTGCCCTAAAACCTTAATAAACAAATATCGTTCCAATATTCCAAACTTAAATTCATTTTTCCAATTTTTCACCCAAAAACCGAAAAAATAAACAAATTTTCAAAAAATTCAAAAATGGCGAAATCACGGCAAAATTAAAAAAAAAAAAAAAAATCAAATCTCAGATCGCGGGTATTCGACCATTACTTGTTCCACAGTGTAAATCTCCGTCCTGAAAATCCATGGAAGAAGAATATCCATCATTTGTGTTCACTAAATTGCGGCTCTAAACGTGCGCGAAACGAGTCGTGCGCCATTTTCCCCCCGCCCGATCATCGCTCGACTCGACGGGCTGACAATGCGCACATGCCGCACTCGTTGAGTTCGCTCCCGCTCTCATTTCACGTCGCTCGGCACCACACCGTCAATATGGCGCTCGCGGTGTTCGATCGAGCAGTTTCCCTCCCGATTATTTTCATTTCCGATTTTGCCTCGCTGTTTGTTGTTTATCGTGCTATTTCCGCGATTTCGAGTGTTTTAGAAGGAAAATTTGATTGAATTCAATGCAAATAAAGGTTCAGAGAGGATTTGAGTGTGCACGGTTGGCTTCGAATCGGCGGCCTGTATTGGGCTGTTCTAAACACAGTAGTTACTCCCCGCTATTGATCTCGCTAACACCATGACAACATGGCAACTTGTTATGTTTAATTTAATGTCTCTAATGTTTTTGCTTTTAGCATGTTTATCGAGATTTTTGGTGTTGTTTTTTGTTCGTCTAGATAATAATAATCGATTTTATGGAGTTTGGTTTGGATTTCGGGATCTTGGGGCCCTCCAAGCAGCCATTTTTGGGGCCCTGTTTGAGAAAAGGCTTCCAGGAATTATCATTATTATTTTACAAAGAAAAACAAATATCAACCCTGGGCCCCTAGATTTTACAACTGGCCACCAGGGCCAGATTATCCATAGGGGCAATGTGCCCAGGGTCCCCCGAGACTCAAGAGGCCCCAACCTGCCTTAAAGGGCCCATCTTAGGCTCCTATTTTATTAGATATTACACTTTTTACAGGCAGTGTTGTTTGTTGTTTACAGTAAGCCTTCTGTAACCATAATCCATTAAGCCTACGATGTTCCGCCGATATCTATTTACAAGACATAGATAGGTGTGGGGTCCATGTTGGATGTGCCTTGGGCCCATATAGACCTTAATCCGGCCCTGACCTATCCAGATTTCCTGATACTAAATTTGTTCACAGTCGAGCGAGGGGGTAGCCAATGCTGGAAATCTCGTACAGGCAAAGATTTTAGATTTAAAAATCCTTGAAATCTCATGAAATCCTAGAAATCCTGGAAATCTTTGAAATCCTGGAAATCCTTGAAATCCTGGAAATCTTATAAATTTTCTTGCAAATTGTCGCAAATTCTAGCAAAATATTTTAAGAAACCCACATAAAATTCTGAGAAACCCTTGTGAAATCCTTGTGAAATCCTGAAATCCTTAGAAATCCTTAGCAAATCCATGACATCTTCGAAATCTTTCAAATCTCGTAAAATCCTGGAAATCTTGGAAATCTTATAAATTGTCTTGCAATTTGGTGTAAATTCTAGCAAATCGAGCTGGAAATCTCGCACAGGCAAAGATTTTGGATTTCAAAATCCTTGAAATCTCATGAAATCTTCAAGGATTTCAAAACCTCGTACGCGATTTTTGCAATTGGCTACCCCCTCGCAGTCGAGCCCTGTTCTTACTTTGCGTGTATCCGAATTCGTCGTCCGATTCTGGATCGTTGGGCGATTTGCTGAGGGATGCCGCACTCGCTCGATGGATCTTAGCAAAACAAATTTAATATATTTTCTTTTCCCTTAAATTATTTAGAGTTCAGTTTGTTCTAGTTACTTCTTGATTAGCTGGAATGTAAGCCGCTTTGGAAAAGACGAGATCCGTTATGACCTCGTCTTCTTCTTCTTCTTCGTGTTCGCTCTCCGACTCGTATCCGAGTTCCATTTGCTCGCTTTTGCTCTCCAGTCTGCTGTCTTCGGTCATCTAGTTTGGATAATATTAGTTACCGTATGTTATCGATTAAGAGCCGCGGCTCTTATTCAAAACTGCCATTTCTGTCAGCAATTACAATTTCACTTTTTACATTTGTTTAATGCAGGGGTCGGCAACCTGCAGCTCTTTCGATGTCAAGATCAATACAATAATATTGAAACAAAAATGTTAGCGGCTCTTTAAATACTGGGAAATTGACGTAAATTGTAACTTTTGGCTCTTCCGTCTCAAAAGGTTGCCGACCCCCTGGTTTAATGTAAAAATAAATAAATCAAACAATGGCGACAACATTATAGTATTTTATTTTTATTTAGTTGCTTTTATTGATACAGTCGAGCCTCGTTATAACGAGATGGTTCGTTATATCAAATTTGTTTAACATGGTGTTCTATGGCCAATCGAGTCATTTTAAGTATTCGTTATAAGAAAAAATTCGTTATATTGTGGTTCGACTGTTACTATTTGTTTTCTTAGGTTTAGCAATATTGAGCGTAGTAAATTAGGCGTGATATTGATAAAACAAGGTGGGCAGAACGGAATGCGCAGTGTAGTATTTTAGGGGTTAAGTACCTGTAGGAGATCAGGTACGTCTAGAATGGTTTCTTCAGTTGCGTAGTGGGGTTCTGGTTCTGGTTCTGGTTCTGGTTCTTCGTGTACATCGACCGGAGTTGATGTGGGTTCTCGGGGAATTTCTTCTGGGGGACTTAGATTTTCGCCGTTGGTTTCTTTTGGCTTGAAAGAAAAGAGTTTTAGAAAATTCATCAAATATTCATCAAATATTCAATAAAATTCATCAAATATTCATCAAATATTCATCAAAAATTCATCAAATTCATCAAATATTCATCAAATATTCATTAAAATTCAATAAAAATTCAATAAAAATTCAATAAAAATCATCAAAAATCCAATAAAAGTTTAAAAAATTCATCAAAAATTGAAAAATTCATCAAAAATTAAAAAATTCATCAAAAATTCAACAAAAATTCAACAAAATTCATCAAAAAATTAAAAAAAATTCATCAAAAATTCAACAAAATTCGTCAAAAATTCAACAAAATTCGTCAAAAATTCAACAAAATTCATCAAAAATTCAACAAAATTCATCAAATATTCATCAAAATTCAATAAAATTCATCAAATATTCATCAAATATTCAATAAAATTCATCAAATATTCATCAAATATTCATCAAAAATTCATCAAGAATTCAATAAAATTCATCAAATATTCATTAAAATTCATAAAAATTCAATAAAAATCATCAAAAATCCAATAAAAGTTTAAAAAATTCATCAAAAATTGAAAAAATCATCAAAAATTCAACAAAACATCAAAAATTCAGCAAAACACATCAAAAATTCAACAAAACTCATCAAAAATTCAAGAAAACATCAAAAATTCAGCAAAACACATCAAAAATTCAACAAAACTCATCAAAAATTCAACAAAACATCAAAATTAAACGAAAACACAAAAAAAAATCATCAAAAATCAACCAAAACCCATCATAACTCAAAAACTTGAACACCAATCCAACAAAAACACTCACAAGTCAATTGAAACTGCTGCAAAACAACACTTAACTTACCCAATAAACGAGACTTTGCACCAAAAACCGAATAGGATTGCCGGCATCCCGAATAATCTCGACCGCATGCACGTGACTAGCATTCCTCAAATCCACTCCGTCCACCTCCAAAATGCGATCGCCGGTCTTCAATATCCCCTGGCACCCGGCAGGACTGTCCGGTAGCACATTCTTAATAAAAATCCCCGTAATCGTCGAACCAGAAGCCGAATTGCACAAATCCACCTTCCCCCCCACGATACTGATGCCCAGACTGCGGCCCTGCTCCCTCAGCACGTGCACCGTCCTCTCGTTACCCCAGGCGCGCGCGCTCACGCTCACGCCGGCTTCGGCGGGCGGCGACGGCGGCGAGCCCTGTCCGGGTCCGACCATGTCGCTCATGTAGGCGGGCGACAAAGACGAGGAGGCCGATGATGACGGAATGCGAGATATTTTTGGTTCGGGGGAAGTGCGCGAGTCCGAGTCCGGAGTCTTGGTGCTGCTCACGGCCGACGACGAAGTGTCGGTCATGCTGTCCAGTCGCTGGTATTTGTTCTTGCTGCTGATTTGCGACGAGGGGAACCCGTCGGGGGTCGTCGTGGAAGAGTTGGCGTTGTATTCGTCCTCGGTCACGCTCTGTTCTTCGGATGAACTGCAATAAGGTTAAGGTAGACGCGGTAAGTTCGTGGTGTCTAGGTGTGGGGTGATGGCTTGGCGAGGGGTAGCGTATGGGAAAAATCGCGTTAGAGATTTTTAAATCCTTTTAAATCCTTTTGAATCTTGGGGATTGTAAGGATTTTTGGGGATTTGCTAAGATTTTGAGGATTTGCTTTTCATTTCAAGGATTTGCTTTGGATTTAAAGGATTTGCTAAGGATTTCCAATAATTTGCTAAGGATTTCCAATAATTTGCTAAGGATTTCCAATAATTTGCTAAGGATTTCCAATAATTTGCTAAGGATTTCCAATAATTTGCTAAGGATTTCCAATAATTTGCTAAAGATTTCAATGATTTGCTAAAGATTTGCTAAAGAGTTCAATGATTTGCTAAAGATTTCAAGGATTTGCTAAAAATTTCAAGGATTTGCTAAAGATTTCAAGGATTTGCTAAAGATTTCAAGGATTTGCTAAAGATTTCAAGGATTTGCTAAAGATTTCAAGGATTTGCTAGAGATTTAATGGATTTTGTAAATAGCTCATGGATGCGCTAAACATTTCAAAGATTTTCTAAAGATTTCAAAGATTTGCTATGATTTGCTAAAGATTTCAAGGATTTGCTAAGGATTTTAAAGATTTGCTAAAGATTTCAAGGATTTGCTGAGGACTTCCAACGATTTGCTTAAGATTTCAAGGATTTGCTAAGGACTTCCTATAATTTGCTAAAGATTTCAATGATTTGCTAAAGATTTGCTAAAAAATTTCAATGATTTGCTAAAGAGTTCAATGATTTGCTAAAGATTTCAAGGATTTGCTAAAGATTTCAAGGATTTGCTAAAGATTTCAAGGATTTTTCTAAAGATTTCAAAGATTTGCTAAAGATTTCAAGGATTAGCAATGGATTTGAAGATTACAGGCAGATTTATTTAAAGATTTTGCTCGAGACAATGTGCAAAATTTCCCAATCTTCGAAATCCAAAATCTTGGCCCATATGAGATTTAAGCATAGGCTAGCTCCTCGCCGCTTTGTTTATCCAGGTTTTTTCAACGCACAACCCAGCCTCAAAAACAGCAAAATCACAAAATTAAAAATGGCTGCCACAGTGATTACATCCCCCCCCAAACCGAACTTATTAGACTGCTTTCAGGTGAAGCATCCACAACGATAAAACGAGATCAAAAAACCTGCACAAACAAAACCTTCGTATACTCAAATAACAAATATTAAAAGACGGAAGCATTCAAAACTAGAAACATTTGTGCAGGCCCGGTCTTACCAACTTCCCTTCAGTTTAGCTCTTTTAATTTTATCCACCAGGTGGCATAAAAACCCATCGACATTCAACGACATCAATCTCGACCCGCTCTCTCGTCTTGTATTAAAAAATAGACCGGGCAAATAATGATAGATAAACTTCGAGGGGGTAGCCAATCGCAAAAATCGCGTACGAGATTTTGAAATCCTTGAAGATTTCATGAGATTTCAAGGATTTTGAAATCCAAAATCTTTGCCTGTGCGAGATTTCCAGCTCGATTTGCTAGAATTTACACCAAATTCCGAGACAATTTATAAGATTTCCAGGATTTCACGAGATTTGAAAGATTTCGAAGATTTCAGGGATTTGCTAAGGATTTCAAGGATTTCTAAGGATTTCAGGATTTCACAAGGATTTCTTAGAATTTCACAAGGGTTTCTCAGAATTTCGTGTGGGTTTCTTAAAATATTTTGCTAGAATTTGCGATAATTTGCAAGAAAATTTATAAGATTTCCAGGATTTCATGAAATTTCAAATATTTCCAGGATTCCCAGGATTTCATGAGATTTCAAGGATTTTGAAATCCAAAATCTTTGCCTGTATGAGATTTCCAGCATTGACTACCCCCTCGATAAACTTAAAACAGCAAAACTGAAGCAAAGTTTTTTTTTGACCACGATTGTAAATTCCCGATCGTAAACCTAATGTCCGATTATGCAAACAATTTGGCCATAGAACACCACGTTAAAAAAATTTGATATAACGAACTTTGGTCGCTCGCAATTCTTTCTAACGAGGCTCAAGTGCATATCGAATGCCGTTTCTATTTTTGACTGCCGCTAAATGGGAATAAAACATTTAAACTTTACATTTAAAACATTCCATGCCTTCACTCGACACCATTCGTGCAAATATCAAACATTTGGGTAAAACAAGTTAGCTCGCTTTGCCCATACATACCGATGATGCTCGGACGCCTTCCTACAAATACGTCAGCAACAAAAGGAAAATCACTCAAATACATTTTGTCCATCAATCTCCAAACACACAACACAATTATAGATTAGAAACAGTTTCAAGGACGTTGTCATCTAATAATCTGCCCATTTTTGTTCTACCACTCTCAATTCTCACTAATTTTTCTCTTTTTCTTCATTATCTTTCTTTTTTTCCCGTTTATTATTACCAAGTGTGAGAGGAAACGGCCTCTTCTCGCATCATGATGAGCGCGGACTCGCGGTGAACGGCGGCATCGGGCCCGGGAATGTACGTGATACTGCGAACGAAAGAAAGAAGGCAAACTGTCATTAATTCCAGCCCTCTGCATAATTTATTTCGGATTAAAAATAGCACGCAAGAGTCGGCACGCAATGGCTTCGGCTTTCGACCTTTGCCATTTGTTTAATTCCGAATAAAAGTTGCCGATCGATGGACTAAGTTTGTCAAATTGCAATGGCGCCGTGCCATCCTTTGCAAATGCCAATAAGTCAAAGCGAGATAAGATTAACGCAAAAACTCCACGCCTCCGACTACTTGTGTGCAACGCCCAGCTGCCATTACATATTGGCTTAATATTGGCCCAATCTTGGACACATTAGGCGCATTCGAAAAGTAATTTGCACTAAATGACCAGTGCAACTGGTAGTGTAAATTTCAAGTTAAACGACCCAATTTTCGAGTTTCAAAATAAATTTCTGTGTAAAATTCAGTAGTGTAAATTCAAGTGTAAATATTAAATTAGTCCAAATAATAACCATAGTCATTATTGTTGTTGTTTACTCTAAAAAAAAACAGGAGATTATAAAAACATGATTATAAAATGTAAATTTATTTTAATTATTTGTATTATTAATATTTATTTCCGAACGGGAATCGGCTGAACATCCGCCTCAATCGCACAAATGCGGCCGAACACCGGCCGCATTAGATCGCACAAACGCGGCCGAACGTCGGCCGAACGTCGGCCGCATTCGATTGTACAAATGCGGCCGAACGTCGGTCGAACGTCGGCCGTATTCGATCGTACAAATGCGGTCGAACATCGGTTGCATTCGATCGCAAGAATGCGGCTAATACCTGCTAAAAAATTGTTCTTGCGATCGACATCGTTCCAACCGATCTAACGAAAATCCAAGATGGCTGCCAGCAAGACCCGATTTCAACGAGAAAACTCGTTGCACGGAGATTTTAAACGGAAACGTGGCGTACAGGCCGTTTCCGTTTAACCAGTTTACACGACATTTACACGAATTAATTCGTGTAAATGTCGTGTGAAAACGAGTGTAAACACGTTTACACTCGTTTTAATGACTTTTCGAATGCGCCTATTATGTCACAATCTCAACATTATGCACACACAGATTAACCCGGAAAACTTGTCAAAATTAACGGGCATCGATGTGACATTCCAAGTGTTACGCAGCAAAGCCTACAAGCGTTAACGTACGAACATCGATAGAGAGTTTGCGCGATGCATTTTTCCCTTATCACTACACTATTTCAGCCAACTACTGACAGAATTCAAAATTCTTATAAAATGTAAAGATTCGGGATTCGGATATTCGGGGATTCAGAAGCCCATGTCGGAGATTCGGTTGAATGTCGTACCCCCTGAACTCGTACCTTACGTCGGATGTGACCAGTTGCGTCCTTCTCAGGATGGCCCGTGCTTGCGAGTTGGAAATTCTTCGCAAACTCTCGTGGTTGATCGACACGAGATAATCTCCCACTTGGAGACGCCCGTCCGCTTCCACGGCACCTCCTGCAGTGATGGACTGGATGACTACGCCGTTCACGCCTTTGTCGACGGCCTCCACGTTGATTCCTTCGACATTCAAACAAACGAACAAAATTACAAAAAGGCCGCGACCTAGAACTACGTCCGGAGGAATATCTGCTTATTTAGATGAGGTTGGGGAAGTTGTGGGTGTGGTCTTGTTGGTGTCTGCGTTTGCTGTAAAAAAATGTCTTGTTCTTCACGCTCTATTGGCCGGATGGTCACGCCTTGTCCTGGTCAAGAAGTAGTAGGGGGGTGAGGCTGGTTCTACCAACGCGTGCACTGAGCTAACCCGTCTACACCAACTTTATCGTCAGTTTGTTCGTTATATATTTCTCTCAAATATATCCTTGACCCAAACACAAAAATACTATTTATCTATTTATCTACCTAGCTGATCCGGTCCCTTTTTCACTTTAACGGTCCTTTCTAGAGCCGACGGCAGAGGCGGAACGGTGGCGGCCCACCTGCCTAGGTTTGGCGAAGGTACGGGCGAGGCGAGTGGAGTCGAGCGCTCCGATCCACCACCAGAAGGCGAATCCCACGCTGGCTCGCGGTACTGGGGCCATGCAATGGATCGAAATGCTGGATGGCCTTCCGTATATTCGCTTTGCCAAGCGTTTTTCGCTAATAAATCTCCGCCCAAATCCTACAAATTAGCAAAAATCATCATCATTATTATTGGTCACAACATTTATTTAAGTGAAAATATAGCAATATCCTTACAACACGGGGCTAATAAGCAGTAAACAAAAGTATTCCTAAAGTGGTTTGAATTTATTTTATTTACGTCTTACTATTATTAAAAAAAAATTACGGAGCCGACTGGTTTTATTTCTTTCTTAATTTATTCGGCAGCTGGCGGAACGTTCTAATAAATTTCTTTCTTGACTTTCTACTCCATTGCAGACATTTCCACATCAAATGGGCCACCTCCCCACCTGCAAAATAGCTCCATCTCTCGGTTGCCTAGCAACATCAGAGAGCCAACTCACTACTAGGAGACAAGGTTCCACCATTTCATCCACTGCTGGTGTTGTTAAGGTAAACAGTTAATATTATTTGATAATCCTCTTGTTGGTGGCTGCTGGGGTCAATTCCTGCCTTGACTGACCAATGAGAATAAAAATTAATTAGAAAATTCTTTTTTCTAAAAAAATATATAATAATGGAAACCCAATAGTGAAAACTCATATATCAAGCTTAGAGAGACGACACCCAATAACAAAGAGAAAAAGTTGCAATTTAATTTAGCTTTTGGAATAACAAAATCTAAAAATAAGGCCTAGCAACTGCCAATCAAATTTCCTTGGCAACACATCTGTCTCAAATTCATTATTTTATTTTAATTTTTCAATTTTTTTTAATCCAATTCAAGCCATTTTTATTGTTTTCTTCGCGAATCGTTTGCGTCACTCGACCAGTTGAAGCGATAAAATGTTTTTAATTTCATCCAAGACTATTAAAAGCGTTCGTTGACCCCTCCGCTACCAACCTAGAGCTAATTTTATCACACTATGAATTATTTGGGTTGTTTTTCTCATTTTATTTTGTCACCAGAGATGCTGCAGTGCCATGGCAACTCAACCCAACTCACATTTCAAGGTGAATAACAAAATCTTATCATTCCAGTTGACTTGTGAATGAGTGAGCTCCTTCACAAGTAAACTGGATTCAGAAAATTCATACTTTTGCAGGAATTACTGCCAAAATTAATAATTGTTCTCTATTCTTTCATTTTACCTGCTCTTGTAGGAGACTTGGGCTTGTTCTGATCACAGGAGGCAAACTATAGTTCGTGCTATCATCGTATCGAGTCTGCGAAGGAAGAAATAAATAAAATTTATATACAAAAACAAAGAAAATTAGTCCTATCATCTACAATTAATAATCATTAATATTATTATTATGCTGCTTTCTGCACCAGGTAAGGTTAACTACAGAATCCTGCTTTAACAACTCTACAGTCAACACATTCATCGGAAACAATGGCGGCCCATCTTCTCTTCCCTGGCCCTGTGGCCCGACCGATCCAGATTTCCCGGTACTAAATTTCTATCCAGTCCAGCCCTGTTTTGACGCGGTCTTTTTCGGCACGATTTCTTTTGATTTAACACGGTTAAAAAACTGCCTTTTAGACTTCTAAACCTGATGTTTAGAAAGTCTCATGAAACGGTCATGTCCGTCCGTCCGTTCGTCTCTTTAAAATTTAATCTAAACTACTTCATAATTAGTGTTACCTAATCATACCACGTCAATCAATCAATTTTACAATGCAACTACTCTTTCAGTTTTGGCAGAAAAGTAAAATTCAGTAAAACTTCTCGCAAATTCACCTTCTTCCGCGGCCGGGCCCTTAATTCCATATCTCCCAGTGTTGAATAGAACAAGAACAGAGTAGAATGAAATAAATAAATCAAAGGATGAAGAACAAAGAAAAACAATAAAATAATAATTGAAACCCATTTTATTATTTTACTTACTTTACTTACTTGAAAAAAAAAAATATTAATCTTTAACACAAAAATTACTTTATTTGACACAGTTATACAGATGAAAAATAAGTTGCAACAATAAATCTCTAGAAGAAAAAGAAAGAAAAATAAAATGAAACGGAGAAGGAAGGACCGGAGATGTGATGTTAATTCTCGCCGCAAAGGCCGCCGGACGGATTATTCGAAAAGCGGGCTATAAAATGAGAACTCTTTGCCTTTCTTTTCAAAAGCTTTCAGACTTAAATATTTTGGGGTGAGACGAGTAGTCGTTCTCACCAGGTTCGCCTACCTGGTGACTAGCGTTGGCACTGGCGTTGGCACTTTCGGGCAGCGGAAGAGGTTTGGTCACGCCGATCAACACGACGCCTTTGGGTGCACCCTTCAGTGCCTGCACGGCCTCGTCTAACGTGGCGTTTTCCAGATTGATATTGTTGACGAAGACCAGGCGGTCACCGGGGATGATTCGCCCGTCCTGCTGCGCGACTCCGCCAGGCACCAGACTCCGGATCACGATCACAGTCTCGTTAGAGTTCATCGGGTCCTAGTTGGCGGTAAAACATTTCATCGGGTCAAACAAAAGCAAAACAAATTTTAGTCGTTACCGCGGATTTGACGTGCATTCGATCCTCGAAAGGCGAATTGACTTATTCGTTTGAAAAGACTTCTCCAATCAGAAATGAATTCGTCTTTTGAGGATTGAATGCACCTGTTAAGCGCTCTTTGACGCGCACAATCTTACCGTATATTATCGATTACTACGCAGGCCTCTAATAGCACGCAGACCTCGAATTGCGCGCGGGGCAAATTTTATTTTTGCCAATAACGCGCGGGCCTCGAATTGCGCTCGGGTACATAATTGGCCCGAAATGTGCCAAAAAAGGATGACAAATGACACGTTTTGCATACGTTTCGATTCGATAACTGCCAGGCGTTAAAACAGGACCGGCACCTTAATGAACCCGGGTTATTAAACGGGGCGGTACGGTACGTTAATTTATAACCCTTTTTGAACATAACGCCGTAGAATCTCGAAATACATTTTGAACAGAATTAACAACTTCTCTAAGAGCTCGGTTTAGTTTCAACCGCGGCAACGACGCGCCGCCACCTCCAATTTACCTGATAGTCCAAAATGCTGAAACCGAGGCCGCGATCGCCCTTGTTTAATTCGATTATCTGTGGTTCGCTGCTCCACATTGCCAAACCAGTCAAGGGTTCCAAAGATCGCGACTTGAGTTTCGAGAACACGACTTCCGCCCCGTCGGCGCCGCACGCCGGGGCCGCCAGAGAACCGTCCGACTTGGCCTTGAACAGCCGGTCCGTGATGGGGACGAGGTTCTGCAAGCTGCCGCCGTACGACGACATGACCGCCGAGCCGGAGCCGGAGCGGGGCGAAGTCTGCAAACAGGAAATGTCCAGCACCAAGTGAATGGGGCGCGAGCACACCAACCGGACGTTGGTCGGGAGATCCTTCAGAATGGCCACCACGTCCATGTGGTTGAGACCGAGCAGCTTCGTGTCGTTCACCTGCAACGATGCGGGCAAGTTAGGGAAGTCGGGTCGGGCCGGTTCGACCGGTCAGGTGGGTCACCTCTAGTAATTCGTCGCCGCTTTTGAGTTTTCCGTTGGTTCCGACCGGACCGTCCGGCAGTATGGATCGAATGTAATGGTGCGGTCGAACTTCGTGACCGTTTTCGACGTCGACCGTTCCTTCGAGACTGATTCCGAGACCTCCGCCAGTGTGGAACTTTGACAGTTGCGCCACCTTTGTGAGAAAAGTATTCGGAGTTATTAAAGATTGTTGAAATAATAAAAATCAATTTTTTTTTCTTCTAGTTTTTGTTTTTATCGAATTTTCAATGGGTTTTTTAATTTTAATATCACGATTTATCGATTTTTTAATCGATTTGGTATTTTATTTTCATCTTTTTCGATTTTTCTATCGATTTTCTATTACGAACGGGTCGGGGGAGCAAAAAATGGATGGTAACAGCGAGAGTTCTTAACATTATAACGAGAAAACCTAAGAAATTTAAGAAATACAGTTTACAAAAATTAGAAAAATTATAGCAAAAATCATTCTGGCGTTTTTGGATGTATTTTCTCATGATTTTGACATTTTTAAATGTATTTTCTTAAGAATCCTGCAATTTTTGAATATTTTCCGAGGGGTACGTCATTCCACCTAATATCTAAGCTTGCAAATCCCGTTCCGAATCCCCGAATCTTTAAACTTTATAAAAATTTTGAATTTTGTCGAAAATTGGACGAAAGTTAAATCATTTTCGACTTTTTTTTACTAAACTAATCATCTAAATCTTTCCAAATCCCATAAAAATCCCATAAAAATCCTTCGAAAGATTTGAATCTCTGCAGATTCTGATTGTCATACCCCTTGATATTTTCTCAGTCCTGAGTTTCATCAAAATGCATCATAATGAGAAGTCAACTTAAAAACATCAAAATCATGAGAAAATACACATAAAAACGTCAAAATCATGAGAATATACACAGAAATACGTCAAAATCAATTTTTAAATTTTTTCATCAACCACTTCGATCGATTCTATCTTCAATCTCCACACTCTCAAGTATCGATCATTCCAACAGACATTTTTCCAATCAAACTTCATTCCTTTTCCTTACCACAATCAAATATTCAGAGCCCACAACGTCGTGCCACTTCGCACGAATCCCGGCCTCCACTTCAGGATCCAAATCCCCCGCTAAAAAAACCCAAAACAACATTAAAAACAACAAACCTCAACCGCAATCCATCAAAACTCACCAAACAGATCCTCCATTAAAAGACTGCACTCGTCCACGTGCATATCCACATTCGTCGCCTCGACAAAATCGACTATATCGACTACGGGCGCCATCTCAACCGTCGTTTCGGCCGGCGCCGCAATCTCCACGATCCTCGGCGCTAAAAAACACATTTCGGTGTGATTGACGGGTGATGGGAGGGGCGATAGGGTTATTTTCTACCTATGGCTAGCTGCAACTGTTGGTATTTGGGTCCGCGAAGATATCGAACGATTTTTAATTTCACTTTCTGGCCGGTGTTACGTAGCACTTCGACGGCCTGGTGGTTGGAGTAGCCCTCGACGGACACTCCGTCCACTTCTACGATTTGGTCGTTGATTTCTATGCGACCATCGATGGCGGCTGCGCTCCGTTCGGTGATACTTTTTACAAAAATGCCGGAGATTTCATCTGTGGAGAAATGAGAACTATTCACATATCGATTTCCAATCACTAATGTCGGCTTTCGGTCGTTAAATTCGATATTTAATGACAAAATATAGGTTTTTAGTCAGAAAATATCGATTTTCAGTCGTAAAATATCGGTTTTCTGTCTTAAACAGTCAGTTTTTTAGCCGTAAACATCGATTTTCGGTCGAAAGATTCGATTTTTCTTGTAAAATATCGATTGTGAATCATAAATATCAATTTCTAGTTTTAAAAAATCGATTTTTAATCGTAAAATATTTATTTTTAGCCGTAAACTATAGATTTCCAGTCTTAAATATCGATTTTCGATCGTAAGATTCAATATTAATTGCAAAATATTAATTTTCAATCGTAAAATATCAATTTCCAATCTTAAACACCGATTTTCCTTCGCAAAATTCGATATTAAATTGTAAAATATCGATTTTCGATCGTAAAATATTAATCTCCAATCTTAAACACCGATTTTCCTTCGCAAAATTCGATATTAAATTGTAAAATATCGATTTTCGATCGTAAAATATTAATCTCCAATCTTAAACACCGATTTTCGTTCGCAAAATTCGATATTAAATTGTAAAATATCGATTTACGATCGTAAAATATTAATTTCCAATCTTAAACACCGATTTTCCTTCGCAAAATTCGATATTAAATTGTAAAATATCGATTTTCGATCGTAAAATATTAATCTCCAATCTTAAACACCGATTTTCGTTCGCAAAATTCGATATTAAATTGTAAAATATCGATTTTCGATCGTAAAATATTAATCTCCAATCTTAAACACCGATTTTCGTTCGCAAAATTCGATATTAAATTGTAAAATATCGATTTACGATCGTAAAATATTAATTTCCAATCTTAAACACCGATTTTCGTTCGCAAAATTCGATATTAAATTGTAAAATATCGATTTTCGATCGTAAAATATTAATTTCCAATCTTAAACACCGATTTTCGTTCGCAAAATTCGATATTAAATTGTAAAATATCGATTTACGATCGTAAAATATTAATTTCCAATCTTAAACACCGATTTTCGTTCGCAAAATTCGATATTAAATTGTAAAATATCGATTTTCGATCGTAAAATATTAATCTCCAATCTTAAACACCGATTTTCGTTCGCAAAATTCGATATTAAATTGTAAAATATCGATTTACGATCGTAAAATATTAATTTCCAATCTTAAACACCGATTTTCGTTCGCAAAATTCGATATTAAATTGTAAAATATCAATTTTTACTCAGAATACATCGATTTTTGGTGAAAAATATCAATTTTTACTCAGAATACATCGATTTTTAGTGAAAAAAAAATCAATTTTTACTCAAAAAACTCAATTATCAGTCGTATAATCTCCATCCACAGGCGTAAATCTAGATTTTCGCCCGATATATCGATTGTTTTTGCAGTTTTTACCTCTTTCGCAGACGTAACCCGCAATGGTGATCCCCAACCCTTGTTGATCTTTGACTAATTCTACGTCAAACATTTCCAAATCCGAACAAGGCTGAGCGTGCTGCTGCAAATCAAAAACAACACCAACCAATGAGCAACCAATCACAAACAAACACCAATGTGTGACCCTACGTGAACTGGTTGCGGCGCCAAGTGGTCAAAAACAAAATGTTGGCTGTCGGACTGCAGGGTTGGGTCTGCAAAACCGTTTTGTGCTTGTAATAATGACAAGTGTCGTTCCAGCTCTTCCGGGTCGTTGAGAAGGCGCGTTGGAACGATCGGTGCATGGCTTTGAATCGTTTGTTGATAATCGGGAGACGTGGGCTCGATGGGACGTGCCACTATGAGTCGTACGTGGCTGCCCGACTGGCGGAGGACGGCCGCCACCTGCTCCGAGCCCATCCCGCGTAAATTCACTTCGCAGATTTGCAGAATGTGGTCCCCGCTCTGAAGTCTTCCGTCCTGATGCAACAATTCAAAATCAAACATTACAATCAATTTCGCTGTGAAAAACGATACAAATTTACATTTTTCAGGAAAAAATCGATTAAAATTTATAGTTTTCAGGAATAAATCGATTAAAATTTACATTTTTCAGGAAAAAATCGATTAAAATTTACATTTTTCAGGAAAAAATCGATTAAAATTGACATTTTTCAGGAAAAAATCAATTAAAATTTACATTTTTCAGGAAAAAATCGATTAAAATTGACATTTTTCAGGAATAAATCGATTAAAATTGACATTTTTCAGGAAAAAATCAATTAAAATTTACATTTTTCAGGAAAAAATCGATTAAAATTGACATTTTTCAGGAATAAATCGATTAAAATTGACATTTTTCAGGAAAAAATCGATTAAAATTTTAAATTCATCAATAATAATCGACAAAAATCCAAACTTATCAATAAAAATCAATAAAAATGCAAATTTATCAATAAAAATCGATAAAAATCCAAACTTATCAATAAAAATCAATAAAAATGCAAATTTATCAATAAAAATCCATAAAAGTAAAAATTATTTAGGAAAAATCGATTAAAATTTCAAATTTCTCTATAAAAATCGTTTAAAATTTCAAATTTCTCAATAAAAATCGATAAAAATAAAAATTTAATATGAAACAACGATAAAAATTTCAAATTTTTCAATAAAAATCGATAAAAATGTAAATTATTCAGGAAAACTCGATTATAATTTAAAATCGATCCAGAAAAAAATCGATAAAAATTGACAAAAATAAAAAAAAATCGTTAAAACCAAACCAGTCAAAATTCGATCACAACTCATCAATCAATACAACACAAACCTAAACCGCACACAGTCAACACAAAACCTAAACTCATCAATCAAATCACTCAAAACAAAAACATCAAAAAATCAGCAAATCTCACCCTATCGGCGACTCCTCCAGGTAGAATCGTCTTGACCACAACACCAGTGCTTCGGCCACCAACAATTCCAAAGCCAAGACCGGTGCCATCATTAATTAAATCAACCACATCCACTTGCGCCCATTCTGTATTCAACTGAAACAAATTAACAAAATGTCACAATACTGGCCACACTGCCACCAAACAACGAAAAAATGCACTTTTTGCCCCAAATATTCACATTTCCCCCAATCAAACTCATCATAAGACCAAAATAATGCATTTTTAGCCCAAAAACAATCCAACCAAAATGGCCACCCCGCATTAAGCCGCTCGGATGAATAATTATGTTGGAATTCCGGCCCGAAATTTAAGTTTTCTTAATTTTCTGAAGTTTATTACTAAAATCTTGGTAAATTTATAGAAATTTAGGCCAATTTCCTACATTATGGACATCTAAGAATGCTTTTTATGCTTGTTTAGGATCAATTCTTATGCCGGTAAAAATGGGGTTTATCGGCATGCGGCACGTTTTCTGCTCACCACCATTTCTGCGACTTTGGCGTTGTCAGCGGAAATGCCTTGAGTTTCGACAACCGGCGATTCTTGTTCGTGGACCGTGCCAGCGTTCTTTTCCGCGTTTCCGCGAGCCACAATCAGTTCGACCAGTCCCTGTGCTTGTTGCAGGATACTTATGGCCTGTTGGTGCGAAATATTGGAATCCAAAGGTTGCCCGTCGATCGCCACGATCTGATCGCCTTCTTGCAAGCGACCATTTCTGCAAAAGTCAACAAAAATTACTTTATTTTCATTTCAAATTTCCATTTCGATGCTCAAAGCTTCCAATAAGCGCCGGGGAAAAGTCGGAAAATCATCAATTTTGAAAAAAAAAAAACCAATAATTTTTATTTTTCAACGCCCGGGCGTTTATTTGAAGCTTTAAGGTATTCCACACTTAGACAGAAGAGCCACCCATCGGCGGTGTCATTTGCTTTTTATTTTTATAAGTAATAATCGCCATAATCATTTAACTTTCAAATTCTCAACCAACAAAACAAATAAAATCGAGTCTTAAATCCACTTTTAGACACCAAAAACCATCAAAAAAAATTTTTTTTTTCAATTTTTCCAATTTTTTCCAATCCGACGTCGACCCCTCAACCAAAACCGCCGTCAAAATCTCTCCCAAAAACCCCAAAATTCCAATTTTAACACCACGATCAAGCCACCATTTTCCCCACATCCAACGTGCAATTGAACCTACCGCTGCGGTGCAGTGCTGGGCGCTTGGCTGCCAATTTGCGGTGCACTAAAAGTGAAGAAAAAAACGACAAAAATGACAAAAACGTTAAAAGCGACTCGACAAAACCCAACCAAATCATCCACCACGCATCCCCCGACCACAAAAATCCAATATCCGTGCTTACGAGCGCTTTAAAAGCCAAATAATTCAATTTTCCTTCCATTTTCGCTCGTTTTTGTTACCTGCAATCAGCTGCTCCGTTAAGCAGCGCGGCATGGCGGAGCTGAGACCCACAGTCGGCGCCATGACCGGCACAGGGGCCACATGGGACTAGCAACTAACAGCGCAGCTATTTGTTTCGTCCGTTCCGCTGCAAATTCCGTCTCAAATAAAGCAGAGTGTCGCCATCACTCCCAAACCAAAGCAAAAAAAAATAAATAAATAATCGATCGAATACATCACGATGTGTGACGTCACTGACGATGGCCGCCATGGTCGATGGCGAGCGCTCATTGGTCGGATGTGCCCGCCATTTTTAATTTATGTGCTAGGATGTTGCTATGGGGACGAGGTGGGTCGTGATTGGTCGGGAGTGCGCGCCATTTTGAATGTTTGGGTTTTTCGGTTTTTCTTACCGGGCCGCGATGCCGGACGGTTGGAGTTCTTGTACGAAGATGCCGAGTTCGCCCTCGTCTTCGGAATGGAGTCCGACCACACTAAAACCGAGATGGCTGCCTTCGGGTTTGTATAATTGTATCGTGTGAGTGTCGCGGCCTTTTGTGGCTTGTTCGACGGCTCGTTGGAACTCCAGTGTGTATGGGTATGTGGAGATTGTACTTGGAGTGTAATTGGGGGGATAAACTCCCGAAGTTGCCTTGAAATAAATGCAAGAAAATAAAGAAAATTAAAAATAAATTAAAAATAAATTTTAAAAAATTAAAAATAAATTTTTTTGGGTTTTAAAATGTGAAAATTTGATTTTTTTGATGCGGGTTTTGATGTTTTGAGTGGGAAAATGAGTAAATTATGGAATTTGAAGATTAGAATGTTAATTTTTACGTTTTTTGGGTTGGAAATTGATGTTGTTAGAGGAAAAATTGTGTTATGAGATTTAATTTGGATTTTGTAATGAAATTTCAATAAAAAATTATGGTGGTCGTGAATAAACCTCTGTAAGAGCATTGTTTGACATTTTTTGACAATTAAATTCAGTGATTGTTTGTTAAATGTGAGAAAATAAAATTATTTTGGGTTTTTTTTTTCGGACAAAAAGCCGAAATAAATAAATAAGAATTTAAATTTCTCGAAAAATATCAAAATAAATGTCTAAAAAAACAACTTTTTTTTAACATTTTTTCCACACGTAAATTTTCAAAATTTAAAAAGAAAAAGAAAATTAATTCGGACATTTTCCAACATTTTTTCGAAATAAAATCAAAACAAATGCATAAAAATCCAAATTTGTCCAAAAAAACAAAAACTAATCCATAAAAATCCAAATATTTCGAAAAAACAACAAAACAAATCCACAGAAATTCAAATATTTCAACAAACAAACCAAAACAAATCCAAAAAATTCAATTTTTTCACCCAAAAACCAATTTTTCACCCAAAACAAATCCAAAAAATTCAATTTTTCCACACAAAAACCAATTTTTCACCCAAAACAAATCCAAAAAATTCAATTTTTCCACCCAAAAACCAATTTTTCACCCAAAACAAATCCAAAAAATTCAATTTTTCCACACAAAAACCAATTTTTCACCCAAAACAAATCCAAAAAATTCAATTTTTCCACCCAAAAACCAATTTTTCACCCAAAACAAATCCAAAAAATTCAATTTTTCCACACAAAAACCAATTTTGCACCCAAAACCAACCACCACTCCTCCACTACCTGAACATCATGTTGCTCGACACACTTGTCGATACTCGATACAGGTGTGGTGACTCGATCGAACTCGTAATTTTGCTCGGAATCGAACGACTCCTGGAATGCAGCGGACGAATCGCTCGGCAAATTCAAAATCAACTGTCCCGTGTTACTAATATCGAAATCGACCGGCAAAATCGACGGATGTTGATGAATCTGTCGCCGCAGTTCGTGCAACGAATCTTGAATCGTCAAAATATTCCTGAACACGGGACTCTCCAACAAACTGATCAACTGGCTCAAATCTTGACTGACGGGCTGAATGGTGTCCGCGGCCCGCAGTTGACGCTGTATCCGCTCCAGTAACGACAGGGCTTGCCGGGTATCTAAAAATTAAACCGAAAAAAATTTAAATTCGTACAAAAATCAACCAAAATCCTATTTTTTTTCATTTTACCAGAACTGATGGACATTTTATCGGTTCACAGTTGCGACACACGGTCGAAGGGACACTGAAACGATAAATAGAAGGATAATTTGTGGGGGAAATATCGGACAAATTCCAAACTCCAAATTCCGTTGCTTTTTTTTGCCATTTTTTATGCGCGGTTAAGAGTTGGCGAGAAAAACGGCCACAAAGTTCGAGGTTTACCTTCATTTCGTGTTTTAGAAGTTAATTTGGCTCGTTTGAGTTGATATTTTGCTGCGGTTTAAATTAAATAAGCTTGTTAAAGCAAAATAAATTAAACATTTCTAATCGTGGACACCGAGGCCTCGTAAACAGGACTGCAGAACACGGCAGTGGACGATGTTAGTCGGTTAGTCGATTTCGGTCGGGTCGTATCGATTGTATTTCAAGTTTTTGTTTTTGTTTTTACCGTTTTGTTTTGTTTCGGAATTTTTTTTAGTTTGTTATAAAATTATTTTTCGTGTTTGGTTTGTGGGATTTGACGGGTTTTGTTGGCTGGTTTGGATTGGTTTTTATTTTGATGCGTTTAGTCGATATGTATCGATTAAAAGTTCAAGTGTTTTTATTTTTTTTTAAATTTTTTTTTAGTTTGTTTTATTTTATTTTGTTAATTTTTAATTTTATTTATGAACATTCGTGAATTTTAAAATATTTTAGTCGATATTTCTGTTTGACCCGATATTTTGCACTTATGACGTCGCAGAATCGAGATAAAAATGGCCGCCATCATAACACAAAACAACAACAACAACGTCCACCCCAGCATCGCCGTTTCCACGAGTAAAAACTAGAATAAAAATGCGGTATTTATACATCGTAACGGTTAATATATTAGCAACGCTATTTATTTTCGTGCGATCGGAATTTGATGTCGATTGCAACAACTTACTCATGGGACAGTATCCTTTCAACAAAATTTTCTAGTGTTTATAATTTATATTTATCTATAAAACTTAACCAAACCAACAGATATTATTGCAATTTACCGACAATAGATAAAGAAACCCAACAACCAATTGGCTGTACCAAAGAAAACAAAGCCAAAGGTAAAATCGACACAATAAATGTGAAAAAATAGGAAATTAACGTCTATTTTTCTCAATTTCAAGTAAAATGTACAGTTTCTGAAGGTCTAGTTTGTAAAGGAACATCAGAAAATACCACATTCGAGAGGGAAATCCCCTGTAAACACACGTGAGTTGATGGATAATCGATTTGGATAAGTTTTACCATTTGAATTGTGTTTTAGAAATGGTTATAGCTTCGAATTAGCTCTCATGTTTTCAGTATTTCTGGGTATGTTTGGAGTGGACAGGTTCTATCTAGGTTATCCAGCAATTGGTAAATTGAATCATGGCTGAAAAATGATGGATCAATTACATATGCTTCAATTAATAGGTCTCCTCAAGTTGAGTACGTTAGGATTCATGTTTCTGGGCCAGTTAGTTGATATCATTCTCATAGCATTGCAGGTAAAAATTGTGAATCAGGAGCGGAAAATGGAAAAAAAATGAATTTTCGGTCCAAAAAATTAATTTTAGATCCAAAAAATTAATTTTAGGTCCAAAATATTAATTTTAGGTCTAAAAAATTAATTTTATGTCCAGAAAATTAATTTTTGGTAAAAAAATTGAATTTTATGTCCAAAAAATGAATTTTTGGTCAAAAAAATGAATTTTAGGTCAAAAAAATTAATTTTAGGTTTAAAAAAATTAATTTTAGGTCCAAAAAATTAATTTTAGGTCCAAAAAATTAATTTTAGGTCCAAAAAATTAATTTTAGGTCCAAAAAATTAATTTTATGTCCCAAAAAATTAATTTTAGGTCAAAAAAATTAATTTTATGTTCAGAAAATTAATTTTATGTCCAGAAAATTAATTCTATGTCCAGAAAATTAATTTTAGGTCCAGAAAATTAATTTTTGGTGAAAAAAAATTCATTTCTGGTTCGACCCTGTGGTGTAATTCGTTGAATGGTGCAATTTCAGATTGTAGGACCGGCAGACGGTAGCGAATATGTGATTAGTTATTATGGTTCCACACTAGAAGTGTTAACGTTAGACAACGAAACTGTTAAAATGTCGAGTAGCGTTTGGAGTTAGTTATTTTTTAAAGAGATCATTTCAAGGAAAGAAGAAATTTGAGTTAATTTTGTTATTTATTTCTCTTTTTTGGTTTTCTTTGACATGTAATTCGCTTTGTAAAAGTTAACAAACATGTAAATAAATAGAAATCCTTGGGGATAGATGTACAGCAAAAAGATCCTGGGGAAGCCACATTCATAAAACAATGTCAATGAATAGTGCAGCAAGCCAACAACAAATTGGACCTGGAAAACAAGAGAGTAACAATGAATTTTGTATAATTATTATTGTCATTTTTGTTTACAATTTGCAAAGTTGTCACATATTTCTTCCACCACAAGTATTTTTTCCATTTGGGTCCCAGAGATGACAGTGTGTAATAAGTATACATGAGGGTATGAATAAAGGTGTTCAACAACCCGGCGAAAGTAACATGGCCACCTGTAATTTCCATCGGATTAATCGGCGAAACTTTAGGAGATTTTTAACTTTCTACCTGGTATGAAGCGGACAGCCGGCCAAATGTTCAGAGGTGTCATTGTGTGATGATAGACATGCAGACCACTCACATGATCAAATTTTTTCCTCAATATGAAAAAGATCTACAAAAGAAACGGTAACGATTAGCGTTAACTCTACGGGCTCGCACGGTGAAGATAGAGAACGGTTCTTTAGAACATTTTTAGACTAATTTGATGGTGCTCTACAACTTTGTAATTGACAATTTTTCTCTACTTTTTGTGGTTGCCGTTTACTTCTAGGTTAAACTTACCGTATCAACCCAGTCGATGTACTTGGTCAGATAATAGTAATATACATGGTTAGCAATCTGCAATTACAACAAATTCATCCATTACTTTCACATTCTTTGGAAGATTCACTTGAATGAGAATTAGAACTACTTTTTATTTACGGTAATGTCCATCATGAACGTATTATTTTCATGACGCGCTGTGATTGGTTGAGAGATGCATTGAGATACAGTGATGAAAGAAAAAAAGAAGGTAAAACCTCGAAAACATCGTTTTGAGTAGGGTTTCTGTTTTCCCGCCTTTTTAAAATTCCCGGTTCCCGGTACCAAAATGGCCGGTACTCCTGGGAAATCGGTACTCCCGGGACCAAAAAAGGTCAGGCGACAGGCGACGAAAAATGACAAAATATAGCCATTTTTAGCAATTTTGAGCCATTTTTCATGGTAAAAATGGCCGTTTTCATCAAAAGTGGCCGTTTTTCGTCAAGAATGGCCGTTTTCCATCAAGAATGGCCGTTTTCCGTCAAAACTATAGGCATTTTTTGTTAAAAATGGCCATTTTTTAGCCATTTTTCGTTATAAATGGCCATTTTTTAGCCATTCTTCATTCAAAATGGCTATTTTTAGCCATTTTTCGTTAAAAATAGCCATTTTCATCAGTGAAACGTTACAAAATTTAACGTTTGACCGACGAAAATGATATTTCAGCAATGAATTTTTGACGGAACCGGTTTATCTCCAATTTCCCAGTTCCCGGTACCGTGATTTCTCACCGGTACCCCGGTTTCCCGGTACCGAAACCCTAGTTTTGAGAAAACGTGCGTTGAGGAAACGAACCGACATCAATAGATCTCAACCAATCACAGCGTGTCATTAAAATTTTTTATTGGTTGTTTTGCCTAGTTAAATTACAATTCTGGTTTTATGGGCTACTTTTTCGCGCCACTACACCAGTGAGACGGCTCAACCAATAGGAGTTTGGACAACGTTGTACCGGTTTGGAGTATACTTACATTGATCGTTTCCGGTGTAACGGACTTATCTACCGGTTGACAGAGAAAGTTGTAACCTCTTCCCCAGGCTAGATTCCAACACTGAAAAGAAACAGTTGAATGAAACAGGAAATGTGAAGCAAAACATTTAATTTACTTGGAAATGAATGTAGGCATTGACAAATATCATGACAAAGTTATACACCGCTATGAGCTTCTGTATTTTGTAGGGCTCTCTGTTTTTCATATGCCAAGGCCCAATGACTAGTGAAAAGATGGCATAAGAGGCACACAAACACACAGTGGGCCAAGGACTGTCCATAAGAAAGTAACCATCCACTCTTCTGTCTGGAATTCAAAAAATGAATTTAAAATAGGAAATAGGAATTGGTTGGGTGAAAACTCTTACCTCTCTGCTCCCATATGTACTCCAACTTGTTTGTAACATTTTCATTGAAGATATCACTGAAATTCATTGTTGCAGTGTGATTTGTTCAACTACACTTACTTGCTTGGTGCCAACTACTTAAATACCTATTTGCCTTCAATTCTGGGATTCAAGAAATACAAGGAAATGTTTCAATAGATGATGTTCTACTTCCTTTGTACTGCCAGATGCTCTTTGTTGGTCTGCCTAGCAAAGATTGTATCAGATGTTAATTGAATTCTTCATTCAGGTGGTTTGTTGCAATTGGTATTTTCCACCGCACGCACGGCGAGGATTTTCCAATCTAGATGTCAATTTCTGTTTCTGGGCTACTTCCAGGGACTTTGTATAGAAATTAGTTTTCCCAGCTTTGTGTTGTAATACAATGAAGCAAAAGTTTATGGTTGCAATAAAATTCCTCTGAGAAAGAAACCTACAATTTTGCTTTGTATTCGGTTATCGCGCTCAGCGGTAAAACCCGCCTAGTGACCATTCATGCCGTTCATTCATCTTTTCCACAAATTCATTGCAAAGTTTAATACAAAAAATTTCCTAGGCGGGTCTTTGGGACCGTAGGAGTACATTGCATAATTTCATATAAGGACATGCAAAGCAAGGAACGATAAACGCAGTATAACTTCGGCTTTATCCGGGCTGTACGCTGTGTAGCCCAAACATGGGAGAGGGAATTTAACATTGCTGGGTATAGGTTGGGTCCAGAAAACTTGTCCGGTCAGTACAGAGTGACACTTAGCGTGGTCACAATCTTGTAAGTATACTCTGGCTCATCGTAAGAGGGGGACCCGTTCCTATTGGCCGAGCCATTTCACTGGTGTAGGTATACATAAAAATAGGCCAAAATACGAAGAAGGCCTTTAAGAGCGACGCTGAGAAGAGCGACGCTGTAAAAAGCGAGCTCGGAATAGCGACACTGAAAGAGCGACGCCATACATGTTGAGTGCTTGCCAGACAAAACAATCAATCATAAAATTCAAAAATTGCTTGCTTGCTTGCTTGGGATTTAGGCCTAAATCTGTGGGACGACTTTCTTAAGGACACAACCTTGCATATTTTTGCTCAAGAAATACTTTAAACGTGAAAATTTGGTATTGTAATGATGGACTAAGGATGTATTGATGAATTTGTGCAGCAATAATTTACAGTATCAATACAATTCATTGGAATAGAAATACACTTAGCCTGATTTTGCTTTTGTTTGTTGTTCAGATTGCATCAACATAAGTAGATTTTAGAATTTTTAAACAAGATGGATCTGACAAAATAACAAATCAATTGTATTCATGGCCTAATGTATTTAAGAGTTATCATTTGCAATTGGGGTCTCAAGGAAATTAGGAATTGCAAACTGCCCACCAAACTAAATTCTTTGTTTCATACATCATTTTTCATTTTCATTCAGATTGAATCAGGCTATCAGAAATATGATGTGGAATATCTAGATTCCATCTATGAAATGGATAAAACTGCATTTACATGCAAAATAATGCATATTCATGAGAAAAAAAGGCATTTTTAGACAAAAACAAGATGGGGTTCAGTGTTTGAACGTGTTTTATTTTGGCAATCACCATTACACAGGTTAAGAGAATTCTGGAATTCCAACCACACTGTTTTTGCAGCGGTTAATTCACTTTTTTCACATTTTTGTAGCGATAAGATTGTCTGTAGAAATTTGCAAATAGAAAAAGGAAAAGAACTCCTTGAGGAAACATGTAGTATAGAAATGTCTTGGGAATGCCACAGCTGGGCAGCAAAAGTGGAAGGAGATAAATCAATCCGAATACAAATTGGAACTGTAATCAAATAGGAGAAATGCATGTCATTATAAGATTCTATCTGTTGTTTAAATTACTGTACAATTTGCAGGCGTGTTATGTATCTTTTCCACCATAGGTATTTCTGATATTTAGGACCCAGTGCTGATAAAGCGTAGTAACTATGCATAAACACATGGATAACAGTATTGATCAGCCCTGGAAAAGTCAAGTGGCCGCCTGGAAAATGATTTTGAGAAAGATTTGAGAAAATTTTGAGAAAATTTTGAGAAAATTTTGAGAAAATTTTGAGAGAATTTTGAGAAAATTTTGATAAAATTTTGAGAAAACTTTGAGAAAATTTTGAGAAAATTTTGAGAAAATTTTGAGAAAATTTTAAGAGAATTCAGAGAAAATTTTGAGAGAATTCAGAGAAAATTTTGGGAAAAATCATAGAAAATTTTGAGAAAAATCATAGAAAATTTTGAGAAAAATCATAGAAAATTTTGAGAAAAATCAGAGAAAATTCAGAGAAAAATCAGAGAAAAATCAGAGAAAAATCAGAGAAAAATCAGAGAAAAATCAGAGAAAAATCAGAGAAAAATCAGAGAAAAATCAGAGAAAAATTAAAGAAAATTTAGAGAAAATTCAGAGAGAATTCAGAGAAAAATTAGAGAAAATTCAGAGAAAAATCAGAGAAAATTCAGAGAAAAATCAGAGAAAAATCAGAGAAAAATCAGAGAAAAAATCAGAGAAAAATCAGAGAAAAATCAGAGAAAAATCAGAGAAAAAATCAGAGAAAAATCAGAGAAAATTTTGAGAGAATTCAGAGAAAATTTTGAGAGAGTTCAGAGAAAAAAAAAAAAAAAAATTTTGAGAAAATTTTGAGAAAATTCTAACAGATTACCCGGTAAAAAGCGAGCAACGGGCCATGTATTCAATGGCATAGACGTATGATGATAAACATGCAAAAAACTAACATGATTAAATTTCTTTCGCAGTATAAAAAACAACTACAAATAAACCTACAATTAACCACCCATTCATCTTCACATCAATAACTTACAGTATCAATCCAGTCAAGAAACTTAGTAATTAAATAGTAATAAGTCAATCTAGAAATCTGAATCACAAGTACAACTCCATTAAAACATAATGAACCAAAACTCTCTTTTCAAAACAACTACCATCAAAGCTTCAGGATTATTTGATGTATCAACTGGTTCACACATCAACTTATAATTATTCCAACCATTCCTCCAACCCTACAAACAAATAATAAAAGACTAAAAAAATACTTAGAATTTTTCACCCGGTGTCTCAATGCCAAACTCAAATAACAATTTCAGACACTTGTGTTTGTGTTCCAAAAATGGAATTTTGTGTTTCATTTTATGCAATTACTTGGATGTGAATGTAAGCATTTATGGCAATCATGAGAATGTTGAAACTTATCACCAGTGGTTTCAGATTATAAGCTTGTCTGTTTTGCATCCACTTCGGTCCCAAATAAAGCGAAAACAGCACGTAGAGCGAACAAAGCACTATTATGACCAGTGGACTGCTCAACAGAAAATATTGATCCATTCTCTTATCTAATATAAGAACCATCAGGTGATTAAACATTCATTACAATTGGTACACCATACCTCTTTGGTCCCATACATTTTCATACAAGATTGATACTTTGTGGTAAATGGATGAAATTGTTGCTTCCATTTTGCAAATTGACAAATGTTGCAATATTTCATTCCACATCATTTATAAATTTAATCCCAGATGTGTTTAATTATGCCACATATGTTTTTAATTAAAAAAACAATGCTATATCATCCAAAATAATCTCATTGTGTTGTTTGGATGTTGGAAAAGAACATGAATCAAAGAAGAGTTAGAAAATACAGATTTGCTATTTAAATTAAATATGCAAATTAAAAAATTTATTATTCGTAAAATACATGAATATGTGTAAATGCATAAATTAATCCTGGGGAATTACGTCTGCTTGTGTTTGTAAGCTTTTCTGTAAAAGTTGGCAAACAAAGCACACATGATGAGCACTTGTGGGAAATAAAAGTAAATTGATTTCCTGGGAAAACCGCAGTCTAGCCACATGCTGCAGACGAAATGCAAGCCAATCAAGACGAATTGCACCTGAAATGTGTAGGAATGTGTTAGTTTGTTTTTATTTTCCCATTTATTTTGCTGGTGCCACAAGCTCTGTGTAAGACATTAGGATTATTCCATTAAGAATGCAGCAAAAATCATGTTGGGAATGGAGTCCTCCTTGTGATAATCACCCTTTGTTTGTTCTAATTGCTTGTAACTTATTTAGATAATATCAAAGACAATAGAGTTCCTTTAAATTTCCTAGAATTTATCTTGTGTTTTGTGTTATGATAACACCGTTATCCTTTTGCTGTGTGCCGTTTTGCTTTCGGCTTTACAAGCGTGAATCCCCTCAGCTTTACACCGTTATGCCTTCAGCTTTACATCACTATGCCTTCAGCTTTATATTGTTATGCCTTCGGCTTTATGTTGTTATGCCTTCAGCATTACATTATTATGCCTTCGGCTTTACGTCATTATGCTTTCGGCTTTAAGCAGTTATCCCTTTGGCTTTACATCATTATGCCTTCGGCTTTATGTTGTTATGCCGTCGGCTTTATATTGTATGCCGTCGGCTTTATATTGTTATGTCGTCGGCTTTATATTGTATGCCGTCGGCTTTATATTGTTATGCCGTCGGCTTTATATTGTATGCCGTCGGCTTTATATTGTTATGCCGTCGGCTTTATATTGTAATGCCTTCGGCTTTACGTCATTAATGCCTTTGGCTTTACATCATTATGCCTTCGGCTTTATATTGTTATGCCATCGGCTTTACATCGTTAGCTCTTTGGCTTTACGCCATTATCCCTTTGGCTTTACACCATTATCCCTTTGGCTTTACACAATTATCCCTTTGGCTTTACGCGGTTATCTCTTTTGCTTTATCCTTTAGCTTTACGCCGTTAGCTCTTTGGCTTTACGCCGTTATCCCTCTGGCTTTACGTCATTAGCCCTTTGGCTTAACACTTATCACTGGATTTATTAGACAGCATAATGGCTCTTGTACTGCATGAGTAATTGATCATTCACATAGCATTACAGCGCACAAACTAATCTTCCCTGAAAACTTTAGAGATTTAAAAATTGTCTACTCATTCGAAGTGAAATACGCCCAATGTTCTACAACAGAGCCTGAACATACAATTTGCATGATGGTGAGATATTTTTTCCACCAAAGGAATTTTTGGAATTTTGGACCAAGCGCTGACATAGTATAATAACTATGCATAATCACATGGACAAGCGTGTTGATTAGTCCTAAAAAAGTAGTATGCCCACCTATAAAGATAATTGTTGTTATAATTGGAGGTTACAATTTCAATTTCAATCAATCACACTCTAAATCACCTGGCAGGAAGCGAACTATTGGCCAAATGTTCAATGGCATGCAGCAATGATGATACACATGTAAAACACTTACATGATTGAATTTCTTCCTCATTATAAACAGAAGCTAGAAAATGTCAAAGAAAAAGCAAAGCTATTACTATGGGCCAATATTTTAATTGTGAGTATGTACTGTGTCAATCCAGTCAATCAACTTAGTTAAAAAATAGTAATGCACCACTCTTGTCATCTAAATGGAAAAAAAAATTAATTCATCTTTGTTAGTTAATTGGATTGTTATTACACATATTACAAATATTCAAGTTTAACTTACCAGCAAGGCTTCAGCGGTGTCAGAAGTATCAACCGGTTCACACAGCCACTTGTATTTTGACCATCCATACCTCCAGCCCTATGAAATTCAACATTTATTTCTTGTTCAATTTCCTCTAACCTAAATATATTTACCTGTATGAAAATATAAGCATTTGCTACTATCATGATGACATTGAAGATTATGACAAGTGGTTTCACATTGTATGGTTTTCTATTCTTCATAAACCATGGGCCAATTTTAAGTGAAAATAATATATAGACACAACACAGCAATATTACATACAGGGGACTGTCCATCATGAAATAGTCCTCAACTCTCCTGTCTAAATACATATCAATAAGTTTGTGTGTTATTTGCCAAATTCAGTGTAAGCCGTATGGTCCGGTCCAGAGTCTCCGGTTACAGCACGCTTGTACTTTTGTTTAGACAAAGATTGGTTTGGTTAAGTTCTCTCCAGACCACACAACTTCCACTGTATCTTCTTTTTTTACCTCTAAGTTTCCAAATATCATAATAGTAGTTTGAGACTGAAAATGAAACATTTTTCAGGTATGCTTCCATGTCTATGTAGCAGTGAACAGTGAGTGCTATGAATGTATTTAAACAGATGTGCTGCTTTTGTGGGGCAGTTATCACTTTTAGTAATCTTTACGGAGAAATTGATTTCTTCCAATTCCTTCCCTGAATAATCAACGTAAATAAAAATATGGCAAAACCCATCCGAAATTTTCCACTAAACTCTATTCCGAAAAGTACTTGAAATACTCCCATTGGTTGGGAGATTCATAACAGCAGTATAAATGTTTCGCAAGAAAGAGTTCCCAAAATGCAGCAATTGATTTGTTTATCGAGTTGATCGATTTGATCTTACCATGTATAATGCGGGAAGGGGGGACCGACATTAGCAATTTTTGTCGACGAGATTTATAAATCTCTAGATTTTAAAAAAGATTTATGGATTTAAAGATTTATTTGGGATTTATTGATTTATTAAAGATTTATTGATTTATTTCGAAATTTATTAATTTATTTTGAGATTTATGGATTTATTTCGAGATTTATGAATTTATTTCGAGATTTATGAATTTATTTCGAGATTTATGAATTTATTTCGAGATTTGGGGATTTAGTCGAGATTTAGGGATTTAATTGAGATTTAGGGATTTATTCGAGATTTGGGAATTTGTACAAGATTTAGGAATTTGTTTCAGATTTATTTGGGATTTAGCCAACCATCAACGGGATTTATAGCGATTGTCGGTCCCCTCGGTATAATGTCAGCAGCCATTTTGTGTATTTGTTGTGTGTTTGCATAGTGACACACCAGGATTGGTTGACTCAGTCATGTGATTGTAGTCATCCGCAATGTGAATCTCCCAACCAATGGGAGTATTTCAAGTACTTTTCGGAATAGAGTTTAACACTAGAACGGCCAGACCAGTCAAATTGACCGGTAGAGCTGTTTAAAACAGCTGCAGCAATAAGCCCAATGGGTTTACGATGCTGTTAATTTGTGACTTTAGCTGATTTATGATGCTTTATATCATAAATCATCAAAAGTTGCAGTTTGCTTAAGAAATAATGAAAAAAAAGTAAATTGACCTAGAACGGCCGAAACCGTTCAAAATGACCGGTTAAAATCACCTGAACAATACGTGCACCAGACTGCACTAACCGTGCACCAAACGTGTACAATACGTGCACAATACGTGCGTATAACGTTTTGGTATCAAATTGATTCAGTAACACGCGAAATATGCGAAGAAAATACCAAAACAAAAATTGATGGTTTTTATAAAATCTGATAAAATTAAAAACGGAAATTAAATTTTATCAGGTTTTATAATAACCATCAATTTTTGTTTTGGTATTTTCTTCGCATATTTCGCGTGTTACTGAATCAATTTGATGCCAAAACGTTGTATGCACGTATTGTGCACGTATTGTGAAAGTATTTTGCACATTTGGTGCACGTATTGTTCACGTATTGTTCACGTTTTGGCCGTTCTAGGTAGGCGGAAATTCCGGCCGTTCTAGTGTTAACTTATTTGTGAAATGCATAGAGGTTGTTAAAGATGGATTGGAATCAATCTCCATTCCAGTTATCTGCGTATAATGATAAGTGTTTTGTGTGTGCAATTGGCGATCTACAGGCCGACTACCCAGTGGCGCTACTGACAAAGGAACCACATGAATAAGTCATTTTAGATTTTGGCCAAATTTTGGCCAAATGATGTCTAAAGTGAGCTTAATAATTGCCTAAATTTTTAAATCTCCATGGTCAGCTGATTAACCATGGTAATTATCCAAAATCTGTACTCTTTTTGGGCTCTAGTAGACATTTTGAGTGAAAAGGCTGTGTGTAGGGATATGGTAAACAACTGGTTGCTGAGCAACAACTCCAGGAAAATAGTTCTGGTGTGTGTGTGTGAAAATTTTTACTTTTATTTTGTATTTATTTTTAGCAGTAATTTTAATGTTTGTAATTTTATATTTGTTTTCAGAAAATTAAAATTAATTTAATTAAAATTTCTGAAAACAAATATAAAATTACAAACATTAAAATTACTGCTAAAAATAAATAAAAAATAAAAGTAAAAATTTTCACACACACACTCCAGGATTTGAACCTGTGTGGGCAGATTCCTAGTCCATTGCCTTAACCACTGGACCACCACTACAAACTATTATTGTCTTCATGCAGGCAGTCATGTTGGTGAACAAAGTTCTGATGTCATGACAGGAAGTGGAATGATGTCATTAAAATTCCTGGATGTGACCATGTGACCAGAAAACAACTCCAGAAAAAATAGTTCTGGATTAGTGCTCCAGAACTATTTTCCTCGAGTTGTTGCTCAGCAACCAGTTGTTTACCATATCCCTACACACAGCCTTTTCACTCAAAATGTCTACTAGAGCCCAAAAAGAGTACAGATTTGGGATAATTACCATGGTTAATCAGCTGACCATGGAGATTTAAAAATTTAGGCAATTATTAAGCTCACTTTAGACATCATTTGGCCAAAATTTGGCCAAAATCTAAAATGACTTATTCATGTGATTCCCTTGTGAGCTACGACGTTTTCATGACGACCTTGAGCCTCAGCAGCATCAAAGGAACCTACACTAAGTTGCCATTATGTATGTTTTATTCTGTTAAATTACTGCTGGTTTCCTGACATCAGAAAGAAGTTCCGACAACTTTGTTTTGTTGAAAGAAGGAGTGAACAATTAATTTAATTTGAGCAAACATGTTACTGACAAGTGAGATGCACCCATTTTCTAGCGTGTGTTGTGATTGGCTGAGATGATCACCTAATCATTTCCTTTGTATCAAAACACAGGCAAAGCGACCAGCCAATGAGAATTAGTTTAGATGATTTATTTAGCCTATTTGTTTTGGAGCACCTTTTAGCAAAACCGTCAGGAAATTATTACTTCTTTCAAACCATTGAATCAAACGTGCATGTTTTATTTTAGATTGTCTTCTCAAAATACAAAGATTTCTTAACACAGTGAACGTCCTACAAACTGGATAGCCCTCTGACCAAATCCCAACGGACTATACTCTGTCTGACCTTAAGAATAGAGAAAACTCCAGCCTTATTACTCCTAACTGTGTACCCAAAAGCGAAAGTAGTTCCTTTCTTGTTTAAATTTTTCACATTTTTTTGATTACTACATCAGTTTAAGTGGTGTAGTTTTGTGTATATTAACTAATAAAATGTTGTTTCTCTTCATCCAATTAATGTGTAGTCTGTTTGTATTATGTTTCACTTATTTATACACTCTATAGGTAAATTTTTCCAGGAAGTCACAACATTTGAACTATTTATTGCTTGTGCCTGGAACGATTACAAAATATCGTCAAACAATGTAGTTGTTGTGTTGTTACTAAAACCTGATGTTTTATTAAAACCTGGCGTATTGTTCTACTTTTCGGTATCACTACACCCGTGAAAAGGCCTCGACCAATGAGAGTTTTCTCTATTCTTAAGGTCAGACAGAGTATATTTGGATAGTATCCCGTCTAGAGGCCATTCAAGTATTTCCAATTTCTCTATTCAGCATGTGTTTTAGATCCACTGACCCCTACCAATTGTCCTTTCTTATACGTTTTCACATAGAAATTGGTAAATAAAACTATAAATATAAATCCTTGAGGAAAACAGCAATAGAATATCGCTGTAGGGAAATCGCAGTCACAAAACTGGATAAGGCCCAAGTGAAACACGCCAACAACAAACTGCAGCTAAAGCAAATGAAAATATTGATTTATTTTAGACAAGTATACTGAAAAGCCTACTTGGATAGTACCAATTGAATGACTGTGATATATCTCTTCCACCACAAATATTTCTGCCATTGGGGTCCTAACGCGGCTAACGCGTAATAAGTGTACATTACAACGTGGACCAATGTGTTGAGCATTCCACCAAACGTGACATGACCACCTGATCAGAAAATAAATACATATCATAAAACCCATATTGAAATGTTTGCGTTCACCTGGTAGAAACCGAGCAATTATCCAAGTGTTTATCGGCATGATGCCATGGTGGTATAAATGAAGAACGGTTAAGTGGCTAAATTTCTTACGCAAAACAATAAAGATCTACAAAACAACAAAATTGTAATCGCAGCCTTATGGACAGTCAGAGGTGGATTAATACCATATTAACCCACTTCGGAGCAGTGCTGGACTGGCTAGGGGTTGGGTCACCTATCTCACTGTGTGGCAGTGTCGTTAAGCAGGCTACACCGGCAACCAACCCGTCACACACATGGCGTGAGCCCCATGGGTGACGTGGTCGGTCACATCGGACGAACACTCTGTCATACTTACCCGTACGACCCATGTAGCCATTCATTGTACTGCAGCAGCCATCTTGATCTGCCATTGAGCGTCACAGTGGTGAGTGGTGAGAGGAGCCGAGTCAGTAGTTGTCTCTACTATTGTTAGGACCGTGGCTGCTACCCTGCCAGTCTTCAATCTCGGCTCCCTCAGCAACGTTTCTCTCTCACCACACCACTCTGCTCTGTACCTCCCCCTGCTAGGCCGGTCCACACCTCCAAGAGGGGGACGGCTTGGGGCCACCAGGCGGTGTGTGGAGTGACGTAGGCCACTAGGGTGGCCAAACGGTCACAACTTTTTCAGATTTCCCGCTACAAATTTGTTCCCAAGGCCTGACCTATCCAGATATCTCGGTACCAAATTTGTTCCCTGGATCCAAACAACCACCACACCTGCTCATAACACTACATCTACAGAATAAAGTCGGGATGAGCCACCCAGTCCAGAGGGGGGCATGCCCCCCCTGGATCTGCAACTGTCCAAAGCGAGGTAATACGGTAGGTTCTTGCAGTTCTTGCTTCAAATCCACCTTTGTAAGCAATATACTTTCTTACCGTGTCAAACCAGTCCAGAAATTTAGTCAAATAGAAAGCGTAGACAAAGTTGATACACTGTAAGGAAAATAAAGTTAAGCTTCTCTGCAACACAATGGGCACTACAGTACAGTTGCATGAATGTATTTTTATTTGATACAAACAGGGCTGCCACGTGCAGATGTGCAGCAGAGATGTGCATTGGCGTAAAAACCGTACCCGTTACTCGCTCGTTACCCGTCTCTAATTAAAATTCTATACCCGTTACCCGCCCGTTACCCGTCTCTAATTAAAATTCTCTACTCGTACCCGCCCGTACCCGGGCATCCCCACACCCTACCCTACCCGTACCCGTACCCGAACGCGATAACGTGTGTTTACAATGGGACGCCAAAATACAACCCGAACAAAGATGCTTTCCATGGGAAATACTACCCTGCACTAAGGCACCTCTCATACAAATGTTAAAGCTTACCAGCAAAGCATCAAGGCTGTTGGAAGTGTCAACGGGTTCACACATCCATCTGTATTTTGACCAACCATGCCTCCAACCCTGTAAAATAAACATTGAGTAACTTAACATGCAATTTTTAGTCCCATGTACTTGTATGAAAAGATAAGCATTGGCTGCAACCATCAAGATATTAAATGTTATGAGAAATGGCTTCAAGTTGTATGGTTTTCTGTTTTTCATCATCCATGGACCGATGTAGAGGGAAAACAAGACATAGAAACAACACAACATTAAGACAAGAAGAGGACTGTTCATTGTGTGATATTCATCCAGTCTTATATCTATACATATTATATTAATAAATTAGGAAATTAAAATTGTATTGTTGTCAAAATGTCATCTTTTACCTCTTTGATTCCAGACATGTTCATAAAAAGCAGACAGAGAGACATTTTTCAAAATTGTTTCCATATTTGTTGCAGTTGATTCTGTGATCAATGCAAAGTAAATTCAACAGATATTGTTTCTTATGGCAGTTATTTTCACTAGTTAATCAAAGAAAACTGCAACAAAACAATCAATGTTTATGGTCATCAACTGGCCCACATTGTATAAAACATCTGTGAATTGCTTCCCCCCATTGTAATTATAAAATAACTGTTGAATTCTTAGAAACATGATTGAATGTTACTGAAGTAGTAAAAAATGTTGAAAAAAAATAATTTCACTTTACATTAAATTTTTTTTTTTAAATTAAGCCTATATTTAATATTTTTATTTCAAAACTAAAATCCAAACATTTCATTTCTTTCATCACCAACTGTTTATTGACAGTGGAAAACACTCGACCAAAGAACTACCTCTATTCAGCATGTGCTTTTGACCCACTGACCCCTATTGTTTGTTTCTTCTTGTACGTTTTAATATAAAAGTTAATGAATAAAAAGAAAAATATAAATCCCTGAAGACAGCAGTGGAAGAACATCCCATGAGGAAAATCGCCCTCGCAAAATGCGATAAGGCTCAAGTGACACGTACCGACAATAAACTGCGACTAAAGCAAATGTAAATATTAATTTAAGGCAAATATATTGACAAAGTGTTTACGTACCAATTGAATGACGGTAATGTATCGCTTCCACCATAAATATTTCTGCCATTCGGGTCCTAGTGCGGCTAACGCGTAGTATGTGTACATTACAACGTGGACGAATGAGTTGAGCATTACAATAGACGTGATGTGACCACCTGACGAGATAAATTCGTATGACACAATGGGATAAAAGTTGGATTTTTGTTTGTGTTTACCAGGCAGAAATCGAATGATGATCCAAATGTTTATCGGCATGCTAGCGTGATGGTACAAATGAAGAACGGTTAGGTGGCTGAATTTTTTACACAGAACGAGAAAGAGCTAGAAAACAATGATATTTTAATTAATCAAGACTTCTCAGAAGATTCAGAGATGGATTTAGAAGTTCTCGCAGGCGATGGGGAAATGTTAAACATTTAATTACTCCGTTGGAGCGTGTTTCGGTAAATAAATAAATAAATAAATAAATACATAAATAAATATATTAGAAATAAAAAATTTGTTGTCGTTCATTTTAATTTAAGTCGTTTACTATGTTTACTTGTACTCAGTTGTCCAGATAAGTTAAAATTCAGATTTTATTTATCTGTATAACCGTGAGATAATTTTTTAAAAACAGTTCTAGACTAATTGGATGGTGCTCTACGACTTTCTAATTCACTTTTTGGATTCCGATCATTTCGTCGCCTACGTTTCGTAGCCGATCATTTCGTCGCCTACGTTTCGTAGCCGATCATTTCGTCGCCGGAAATGGCGACAAAATGAGTGCGGTTTTCAGCGTTGGTCAATTTTTCTTTTTTTTTTGTATGGTCATTTCGTCGGCGACGAAATGACCGGCAACGAAAGCAGCGGCGACGAAATAACCCACAAAAAAAATTATTAAAAAAAAAGATTTTTGGGCACTAAGCCTACGAAATGACCGGCGACGAAATCACCCGACCTCCACTTTTTCTCTCTATCTGTCACGGTCCTCGAGTTACAATATGGATGACCTTGAAGATGACCTCTGAGGTCAAGTTGGATTTCATAATTGGATTTCCCCCAAAATACTACCCTGACAAACATTTTGCAAAATCAAAATCTAAAACAGTTTGGGAAGTATTTACTGTGAACCAGACTTTCTGACCACCCTGTATTATCACTAGTTGGCGCCACGAACAAAGGCACTGTAGTGCCACAAGGTGTAGTGTAAGGTGTTAGATAATTAAAGAGCCACTTCATCACTGTGACCTAATGAGTGTGTATCAGTCAATCACAGATAGGACAATCTGGATAACTGAGTACATGTAAACATGATAATTATTAAATTCCGTGTTTACACTGTTTAGCATGAACTTTTGCGGTTCTAGAACAACCACTTAATAATTAATATAACCAATTAATTTCTAATATACTTTCTAAGTTCAGCATTGGTTTCTATTTTATTTGTATTGTTTATAAACGAAAAATAAATTTATTGAGAAATTTCATATCTATTTCAAATTTATCGTACCGTAGTAATAAATGCAAACTTGTATAGAAATTTAGTATTTGCCAATAAATTTTATAAGCCTTTTATAACTACGGTAAAGTTGTATTTTTTACAACTCCTTCATTCACATTTCTCTTATTTATGAGAATAAATATGAGTTCAATTTCCAAACAGGGCCCCACAGACTATAAATCCATCTCTACAGACCTGATACTTTCTTACCGTGTCCATCCAGTCCAGATATTTAGTCAAATAATAGTCGTAGATATAACTTATAGCCTGCATAAAAAAAAAAAAAATTTATAGACCTAGCTTTAGAAACACAGGCTCATGGTGCAGTTACTGTATTACCCCGCTTTAAGTCGCATGCCGGTATAGTGTGATAAGTGTGTGCGAACCCAGGAGAAAAAGGTTCTGCAGAATTCTGCATGCGCTGCAGAAAAACTTTCTGCAGAAAAAATTACCAAATTCTGCAGAATTCTGCAGAAAAAATTACCAAATTCTGCAGAATTCTGCAGAAAAAATTACCAAATTCTGCAGAATTCTGCAGAAAAAATTACCAAATTCTGCAGAATTCTACAGAAAAATGTTAACCTTTTCTGCAGAATATTTTCGGCAGGCAAATTTTCTGCAGAATTCTGCAGATTTTTTACCTGGGAATGTTTTTCAATAAGAATTGAGCCTAAACAAGCATAAAAAGCATTCTTATATGTCCAAAATGTAGGAAATTCACCTAAATTTCTATAAATTTACCAAGATTTTAGTAATAAACTTCAGAAAATTAAGAAAACTCAAATTTCAGGCCAAAATTCCAACATAATTATTCATCCAGGCTCTTTTCAGTAAAAAAACAAAGCAAAACACCAGCTTTTCCACTTATACTGGCATATTTCACTTTATACCGGTTTAAACTGTTTGACTAAAACTCCAAAAACCTGGTAAACCCATGTCCAACAGCATGCGGCTTAAGCCGAGGTAATACAGGAGGTTAGTGTTCAGACTACAATTGCGATACCTGCATAGCTTCAGTAGTGTTAGAAGTATCAACCGGTTCACATATCCACTTGTATTTTAACCACGCATATCTCCAACCCTATAAAATGAACATTTTGTAATTCAACATGATTCTCTTCAGATAAATTTATACTTGGATATGAATATAAGCATTAGTAGCAATCATGATGACATTAAATGTTATGAGAAACGGTTTGATGTTGTATGCCTTTCTATCTTTCATCATCCATGGACCAATGCAAAGTGAAGTGAACACATAGAAACAAGACAACTTTAGAACAGACAGAGGACTGTTCATTGTGTAATATCCATCCACTCTTATGTCTAAATTCAGACAATTATAATTAGCAAATTAAGAAAATAGTGTTTTTTTTCATACCTCTTTTTTGCCAAATGTTATCAGACAGATCAGAAAAAGAAATATTTCCCAGAATTGTTTCCATATTTGTAGTATTTGTGGAGTTAATGCTGCAAGAGAAAGAAAATAAATTAATTTTGCTTCTTAATTAATTTTATCAGAAATATTAAATAAAGAATCCGTTTTGTCGAGGTAAAAATATTACCGGTATTTCTTTCTGCTGAATTTCTAATCACAATTTGGGTTAATATAATCCTTCACTGGTTTGCAGTTGTAAACTGATATTGCAAATGCTATTAACTATTAATGGAAATTGTTAGTGCCAGCTGGAGAACATGTGTGGCTTTTATATTTGGTGCATTCATTTTCTATTTTTCTTTTTTGGTCACATAAAAATGTGACATAAAAATGTGACATAAAAACTGTGATTTGTAATTTTATGCAATCTGTAGACCCCAAAAAGATTGCTTTTATTTTTATATTCAAATAATATTATTTACTAAAATCTCGATTTCCTTATGGGAAAGGTTTTTCTTTTCTTTTTGAAATTGAATGCACCTATTGTATTTTTTTTTAGTTTTGTAATCAAATAAAAGCATTAGATGTTACATTAGATATATCAAACACATACTGATTGTAGTTGTACTAAAAGGCAATTAGTTGAAAGTTCTTTTAGTATAGACACAAAAAGACATGAGTTGTGCCAAGTAGCAGATTTTCTTTTCCTTTCTCTGGGTAAATTGATGTGTTGTTGTAAATCCAAAATGCAAGAATAGTTGTAGGCTAAACAGAATGCAAGTATGTATTCCAGGCGAAACAAATATCATCCACACACACTGACATCCATCTTGAATGAGTGAAGGTGTCACAGAACACAACAATCACATGCCCATGACAACACAATGTAACAATATATAGTATATACATCATTATGTACGGTTTACTGGAAGTGACATCCACTCTTATATATATACAAATAGCAAATGTATTAGCAAAGAAACAATGCAGGGACTTCAAACTGTAATTATCTTACCTCTTTGTTTCCAAATGTTATGAGAGATCAGAAAGAGAAATATTTCTCAGAATTAAGTCCATATCTGTTTCTTTTGGCAGCTGAATCAATAATATGAGGAAAGTAAACTAAATAAATCCACCTCTAATAAAATACTGTATGCTTTAATGCGACGCAAATAAGTTAGAGAAAAGTTTGAGTAAAATTTGCTCAAATTTTGAGAATAATTTGAGAAAATTGAGAAAATTTTGAGAAAATTTTGAGAAAAATTTGAGAAAATTTTGAGGAAATTCTGAGAAAATTTTGAGAAAAATTTGAGAAAATTGAGAAAATTTTGAGAAAATTTTGAGAAAAATTTGAGAAAATTGAGAAAATTTTGAGAAAATTTTGAGGAAATTTTGAGAAAATTTTGAGAAAATTTTGAGAAAATTTTGAGAAAATTTTGAGAAAATTTTGAGAAAATTTTGAGAACATTTTGAGAAAATTTTGAGAAAATTTTGAGAAAATTTTGAGAACATTTTGAGAAAATTTTGAGAAAATTTTGTGAAAATTTTGAGAAAATAGTCATTACTCATTATAACTCTTAATTACTGTATTTAAACCGTGCGCGCGATTGAACAGTGCCATCTGACGTGAACTTTCGTATACACGGTTTTACAACCGTCATACGGGAAATGATGTCATTATTGTTTTAAAATTGAAGTAAAACACAAAATTTTTTAGTTTTTGAATGCAGCTACTGTATTTCCAATATATCTTTATTCAGCATGTGTTTTAGACGCACTGACCCATACTGATTGTCCTTTCTTATATGTTTTCACATAAAAATTGGTAAATAAAACTATAAATATAAATCCTTGAGGAAAACAGTAATAGAATATCACTGTAGGGAAATCGCAGTCACAAAACTGGATAAGGCCCAAGTGAAACATTCCAACAACAAACTGCAGCTAAAGCAAATGAAAATATTGATTTTAGACAAATCTACTGAAAAGCCTAATCGGATAGTACCAATTGAATGACTGTGATATATCTCTTCCACCACAAATATTTCTGCCATTGGGGTCCTAGCGCGGCTAATGTTGTATTTGGGAAAAGACTGGATAACTTCGGATGAAAAGATATGAGGGGTTTTATTCGCACGGCATATACAGAGCACGCGTCTCCAGAAGAACAAGTGACCGGAAGTCACGTTTACGTCACGTCATCCTCCGTGACCCGAAAATACAACCAACTCCCCCTAGCGGTCGGAGACCCTCATTCGGGATTTATACATATTCGGCCTGGTGACACACACGATTATAACATACACCTTCTTCACCTGGTCAATGTGTAAAAACAAACAAATACAAAATCAATGAATGACATTACTAAAAACTAAAAATGGGCAAGTAATAACAGAAATACACTAATACAATCGAATAATAAAAGATCAAGGAATATAACATTGCTGCAAGACATATGAAATACGAAAAATATTAATCCAGTCCACACATCTTTGAACACCAGCACTGCTTCTGCAAAGTCACCGCCTTCGTCAGCATATCCGCGACCATCTTGTCGGTTCCCGCGTGCAGCAACTCCACTTCTCCGTTCTCGACCTCGTCCTTTATAAAACAATAGCGCAAATTAATGTGTTTCGACCGCTGATGCTGCGCCAGTCCTCGTGCCAACATCTCGGCCGACTCGCTGTCGGTGTACAGCCTCGCAGCGTCCCCCATCAATTCGTTCAGCCCCAGCTCTTCCAGAAATTTCTTGAGCCAAAGTCCTTCTTTTACCGCCTCGCTAATGGCGATGAATTCGGATTCGCAGCTCGACATCCCGACACACGTTTGCTTCGATGACTTCCATACTACGCCGGCCCCTGCAAGTAGAAAAATAAATCCGGTTGTCGATTTTGCATCCTCGGTGTTGCAATTCCAGCTCGCGTCCACGTATCCCGTCATCTGTTCTTCGTTTCGTACGAATCGCAACTTCTTCCCCTTCGTCCCCTTCAGGTAACGCAAAATCCTCTTTCCCATCTTCCAGTGGGACAATCCGTGGCTGTGATTGTATCGGCACAGGTAGTGAGTTGCGTAAGCGATGTCCGGTCTCGTTCCCTGCACGAGGTACATTAGCGACCCCATCAGGCTCTGGTACGGCACCTCGTCTGGATTTACGTCGTCTTCGGGCTTCGGTTGGTCGTGTTTGACCATCGGCGTCGACACTGGTTTGCATGGCCCCATCTGGAAACTTTCCAACACCTCCTCGATATAGGCTTCTTGCGACACGGTGATCGATCCATTTTCGATGTCGCATTCCACGTCAAGCCCCAAAATTCTCGTTGGTGTGCCTAAATCCTTGATTTCGACCGATTTTCTCAGCAAGTCCGCCGTCCAATCTTCGATCCCGATATTTGACGTCACGTTCAGCATGTCGTCGACGAAAATCCCCAATATTGTTGTCCCGCTTTGATTGTTGAGCACGTACACGCCTTCATCCGCGTATAGTCGCCGAAATCCATTTTTTCTGAGTATTTTGTCGAGTGTCAGGTACCATGTGCGTCCGGCCTGTTTGAGTCCGTAGATGGCTTTTAGAAGCTCGCACACCCACTCTTCTCGGTCTCGTTCCTCGTTCCCGGGTGGCTGCTCCATGTACACCTTCTCAAGCAGTTTCCCGTGCAGGTACGCTGTTTTCACGTCGTATTGTCGTACTCGCCAATTTTGTTGGACAGCAATGGCTAGAAGTAGTCGCAGGCTCGCAAGTCGCATTACAGGTGAGTATGTGTCCTCGTAATCCAGTCCCGGCCGTTGTCCGCATCCGACGGCCACCAATCTGGCTTTGTAACGCTCGATCTCGCCCTGCTGGTTCTTTTTGATTTTAAAAACCCATCTTGACCTCAGCACATTTGTTGCAACGGCTCTTTTCACCAGTCTCCACGTCTTGAATTCCTCGTGAGATTTCAGTTCCTCCTGGATCGCGCTTTCCCACTTCTTGTGTTCCGGAGAGTCCTGTGCTTGGACCACGGTGTTTGGCTCGACGTGCTTCACGCTCTTGCAGTAAGTGGCGCCTCTTGGCTGCACCACCAGTCGGTCTGGCTTCCTCTTGATGCGCTTTGATTTGCGTGTTGTCGTGTTTTCGTTAGCTTCTTCGTCGTCTCCGTCTCCGTTTCCAGTGGTGGACTCCTCGTCTTCGGTGGCACCGTTGTCCGTTTCGTTGGGCTCTGGATTGTCTGTTGTCTGCTCCCCGGTCTCTTGTTCGGCGTCGTACGGCGACACGAAATTCGAACCCTGAGGCGAAGTCAGCATTTCTCCGCCCCATCTCGCCTCGTTGAATTTCAAGTCGCGTGTCGGCTCTAGCTTCTCAGTTTTCGGGTCGTGGACTCGGTAGCCCTTTCTGTTGACGCAGTAACCCATAAAAATGACAGGTTTCGACTTCGCGTCCAATTTCTTTCGTTTGGAATTATGGATCCACATCTGCGCAGCACAGCCAAATGTTCGAAAATAGCCAACTTGCTGCTTCCGTCCGCTCCAAAGTTCTTGTGGAATCCTGTCCCCGTTTCCTCTTGTCGAGCATCTGTTGCGCACGTGTGCGGCCGTCGCGACTGCCTCCGCCCAGAATTTCGAAGGCAAAGCCGCCGCCGTCAGCATCGTGCGTGCTGCCTCCATCAGCGTTCTGTTGCCGCGTTCAGCGATGCCGTTTTGGGCAGGTGAGAATGGCACCGTAAGCTCGTGGTGGATGCCGTTCGACTTCATGAACTCGCCCATTTCGTGGTTCACGAACTCGCCTCCGTTGTCGGATCGGATACGTTTAAGTTTCGTGTCGGTTTCGCGTTCCACAGCCGCCACAAACTCCTTAAAGTTCTCGAAAACGTCCGACTTCGACCTAATAAAATAGACAAACATTTTGCGACTGAAGTCGTCTATTAGCAAAAACAAATATCGGCTGCCGCCAATCGTCTCCGTCAGCGGCCCGCACAGATCCATGTGCACGAGTTCCAATATTTTGGTCGATTGGTCGCTCACGATCGTTTTGAATGGTTTTCTGGCCATCTTCCCGGCTGCACACTCGTCGCATGCCCGCCCGTCCTTCTGTATTGGCCCCAAACCGTAAACTGCACCCGTTTCGTGCATTTTCGCCAGTGTTCCCGTGTTCAAGTGGCACATTCGGTTGTGCCACACATCGATCTCGGTCGATTGTTGGCACGTGTTCGCCTGCGCGGCCACCACGGTCTCCACGTTCAGTCTATACACGTCCCCGATCTTTGTAGCAGTCATTATCACTCGGTCCCCGCTCGATATCGTACACTTCCCGCTTCCGAAAGCAACGAGTAAACCCGCGTCGTCGAGTTTTGGCACCGAAATCAAATTGTCATTTAAATCAGGAATGTATAATACCTCCTTCGCGATCAAGTCAGCGTCGTTCGTAATGAATTTCACGTTTCCGCAGCCCATGATTGGGATTTGGCGCCCATCTGCCAGCGTCACCTTTCGACTTCCGTCATCTGCCACGAACGATTCGAGAAAGTCCCTGTTCGCCGTCATGTGCCTCGTCGCTCCGGAGTCGAGGTTCCACTGCCGTCCTTCCGTTTGGTCGATTCTGACCTGAAATGCAAACTCTGGTCTGTCTTTCACAGCCCTGGCGGTGGCGTCTGGCTGCTGTTCCTTCTTGGCATTTCCTCTCGACTGCTTGGAATTGTTATCGCGTCGTCCCTCGCTCTCCTTCTGGCTGCGACAATTTCTGGCCATGTGCCCGAATTTCTGGCAATTGAAACATCTTACGTTTTTCAGGTCTCGTTTTCCGTCGTGGTCACCGTTCCGTTCGCCGCCCCGATAGTTGTTCTTCGTGCGGCTGGACAGGTTCACTTTATGCAGTTTCTCGACCACTTCATCGTCTCCAGTTTGTCGCGATTCCTCCTGTATGATCATGTGCCGCAGCTTGACCATCGTCACTTCATCTTCGTCGCACATGTCAAACGCTCTCTGGATGCTGTGGTATGGTTTTGGCAGGTTTTGTATTATTAAAGTTCCCACCTCTTGCTCCGAAATTTCGCCGCCAACAGCTCGTAACTGGTTCACCGTCGACTCCACACGTTGCAGGAACTTCGTGGCCGTCTCAGCTTTTTCCCACCTCGTTTTGGTCAGCTCTCGGCGCAAAATAGTCTGTCTTTGGCGCGCTCGCCCTCGGTGGATTTCCTCCAATTTCTCCCAGCATTCGCGTGCCGTGTCTTTGTTTATCACGTACACTGTCTGTGCTGGCGACAGGGCCTGGACGATTGCGTTCATGGCTTTTTCGTCCTTGCCACGCCACGCGTTCCTCGCCGCCGCTGCTCCGTTCACTGGTGCTTCGTCAACGATGACCGTCCACCATTCCGACTTCTTCAGGAATACTCGCATTTTGAACGCCCACGTGGCGTAGTTTTCATCCTCCAGCTTTTCGATCCTCATCGCATCTCTGTCCGCCATTTTTGAAGGTTGATTGGCGATCTACCACGCGTTGGAAATTAGGCCTAACGTGTCGTGGTCCGGTCAGTGGTCACTCCTTCGTCAAAACGCCCGGAAAATCGATACGAGATGTAAAAACTCACGCAGTGTTAGATGCTGTGGCCCATAACCCTTTGTTGTATTTGGGAAAAGACTGGATAACTTCGGATGAAAAGATATGAGGGGTTTTATTCGCACGGCATATACAGAGCACGCGTCTCCAGAAGAACAAGTGACCGGAAGTCACGTTTACGTCACGTCATCCTCCGTGACCCGAAAATACAACCAACTCCCCCTAGCGGTCGGAGACCCTCATTCGGGATTTATACATATTCGGCCTGGTGACACACACGATTATAACAGCTAACGCGTAGTAAGTGTACATTACAACGTGGACCAATGTGTTGAGCATTCCACCAAACGTGACATGACCACCTGATCAGAAAATAAATACATATCATAAAACCCATATTGAAATGTTTGCTTTCACCTGGTAGAAACCTAACAATTATCCAAGTGTTTATCGGCATGATGCCGTGGTGGTATAAATGAAGAACGGTTAAGTGGCTAAATTTCTTACGCAAAACAATAAAGAGCTACAAAATAACAAAATTGTAATCACAGTCAGAGGTGGATTGATACCATATTAACCCACTTCGGAGCAGTGCTGGAATGGCTCAGCAGGATGCTAGGGATATCCCATTGGCCCGTGACGTTGTGAAATTTTTTTTTCATTGCCTGTGGCCCGACTTTGTGACTGGATATGGTCTTACCCGCGTAGTGTGGGGAGTTAGTACACGGGATGGGACGCATATCTCTCACGTAATAACGAGACAGGGACTCAGATTGTTGGGTTTTGGCCTTTAATCGTTGTCTATATAGGGGTTGGGTCACCTATCTCACTGTGTGGCAGTGCCGTTAAGCACGCTACATTGGCAACCGACCCGTCACACACAGGGCATGAGCCCCATGGGTGACGTGGTCGGTCACATCGGACGAACACTCTGCCATACTTAACCGTACGACCCATGTAGCCACTCATGGTACTGCAGCAGCCATCTCGATCTGCCACTGAGCGTCACAGTGGTGAGTGGTGAGAGGAGCAGAGTCAGTAGTTGTCTCTACCATTGTTAGGACCGCGGCAGCTCACCCTGGCACGTCTTCACTCTCGGCTCCCTCAGCAACGTCTCTCTCTCACCACACCACTCTGCTCTTACCTCCCCTGCTAGGCCGGTCCACTCCTCCAAGAGGGGGACGGCTTGGGGCCACCAGGCGGTTTGTGGAGTGACGTAGGCCACTAGGGTGGCCAAACGGTCACAACGTTTTTAGATTTCCCGCTACAAATTTCATCCCAAGGCCTGACCTATCCAGATATCTCGGTCCTAAATTTGTTCCCAGGATCCAAACAACCATCTCACCTGCTCGTAAAACTACATCTACATAATTAAGTCGGGATGAGCCACCCAGTCCAGAGGGGGGCATGCCCCCCTGGATCTGCCCCTGTCCAAAGCGAGGTAATACGATAGGTTCTTGCAGTTCTTGCCTCAAATCCACCTTTGTAAGCAATTTACTTTCTTACCGTGTCAAACCAGTCCAGATATTTAGTCAAATAGAAAGCGTAGATAAAGTTGATACACTGTAAGGAAAATAAAGTTATCTCTGTAACACAACGGGCACTACAGTACAGTTGCATGAATGTATTTTTATTTGATACAAACAGGGCCGCCACGTGCAGGTGTGCAGCAGAGATGTGCATTGGCGTAAAAACTGTACCCGTTACCCGCCCGTTACCCGTCTCTAATTAAAATTCTCTACTCGTATCCGCCCATACCCGGGTATCCCCACACCCTACCCGTACACGTACCCGTACCCGAACGCAATCCCGTGTGTTTACAATGGGACGCCAAAATACAACCCGAACAAAGATGCTTTCCATGGGAAATACTACCCTGCACAAAGGTGTCTCTCATACAAATGTTAAAGCTTACCAGCAAAGCATCAAGGCTGTTGGAAGTGTCAACGGGTTCACACATCCACCTGTATTTTGACCAACCATGCCTCCAACCCTGTGAAATAAACATTGAGTAACTTAACATGCAATTTTTAGTCCCATATACTTGTATGAAAAGATAAGCATTGGCTGCAACCATCAAGATATTAAATGTTATGAGAAATGGCTTCAAGTTGTATGGTTTTCTGTTTTTCATCATCCATGGACCGATGTAGAGGGAAAACAAGACATAGAAACAACACAACATTAAGACAAGAAGAGGATTGTTCATTGTGTAATATTCATCCAGTCTTATGTCTATATACAAACAAATATATTAGTAAATTAAGAAAATAGTGTTTTCAAAATGTTTTTTTCTTACCTCTTTGTTGCCAAATGTTATCAAACAGATCAGAAAAAAAAATATTTCCCAGAATTGTTTCCATATTTGCTGTATTTTTGGAGTTAATGCTGTAAGAAGAAGAAAGTAAATTGATTTTGCTTCTTTTTAACTGGTTAATTTTATCAGAAATATTAAATTAAGAAGCCATCTTGACAAGATAAAATTTTTACCAGTATTTCCTTCTGATGGAATTCTTATTCTAATTTGGAGTTATCCTTCGTCACTGGTTTAAGATTGATGACTGAAATTGCAAATTCTGTTAACTTTGAATGGAAATTGTTAGTGCCAGCTTGGGGAACGTCATTTATGTGGATTTTATAATTGGTGCATTCGTTTTCTTTTTTTTATTATGCAGATATGACATAAAATTAAGATTTATGCAACTCGTAGAAGCCAAAAAAAATATTTATATTTTTATATTCAAATAATATTACCATTTATTTACTAAAACCCGGATTAGTGCTTGCACAAACAAACCAAAACTAGATTTTCTTATGGGTTCTTGAAATTGAATGCACCTATTGTATTTTTATTGTTTAGTTTGGTTTTGTAATTAAACAAAATTATTAAATAATCAATTAATTTACTTGATACACAGGTGCTGCAAGATTGTGGGTGCCTGAGTTAAATAAAAAAATATATATATTATGCAAGTATTTTTAAGGAAAAATACTTCATTATTTAGAATGTGGAGAACAAATCAATAAAATTTGTAAATTCCTTCTGTTTGACGATTCTTTTAGCACTTCAGAACTTGTGAATTGTCGTGATAGTCATTATATTAGAGAAGTATTGGCTTGATTTAACAGTTTTGGTTTTGGTTATTGTAATGTCCATCTAAATGTCCCGATGTCAATAACGCACACATACACTTCCATTCATTAGCTGATTCCAAACTGGATGTTTATTGCCTCTCTCACACCTTTATAATCTCGTCATACAATGCCGCCCTCTCGTGGCGGTCTTTGACATCAAACAGGTAAACACTACACCACATCCCTTCCCCCTTACAATAACATAAATCTGTTCACATCAAAATTCGGAATCATACTTAAACAAAATTGAAATCAAATAAACTCAGAATCAGTATCACAATATAAACAATAAAATACAATGTTCAAATTCATTTTCGTTTCACTGACGCCTTCGCATTCGTGTATCGGTCCGGTTCCCGTCGCTCACGCACTGGTCTCGTTCGTTCCGGGCTCACTATCTGTTGCTGCTGTTCAATGGCCTGCTGGACAATCGGTTGTTGAACTTCACCAGGTTGTTGGGATTCTTCTCTCTCAACCATCCCCTCCTCCTCCTCCAACACCGACTGCTCCATCTCACCATTTTCTGTTTCCTCTCCATCATCCACCTCTCGCTCTATCTTTTTGAAGAACGAGGAATTCCTTACTACCTGATATTGTCCTCGCTTGGCTGTAATCCGCGAGCCCTCAACCTTCACCACCGTCATCAACTCAGGGTCATATGGGGTCATTAACTTATTTGTTTTCCGTCTTCTTACCAAAACCTGATCACCGACCGTCAAACCATGCGGGCATACTCTCCTTCGATCATCTGCCTCCAACTTCATCTTCTCCTTTCCTTCCTCATCTCGTTGTCGCACTGTCTCATCATTTACTTTCTCAAAATTCTGTGGCAGTCTCGTCTGTAATGCTCGCTGATATAGCAATTTCGCCGGTGCCACACCCGTTGTTGAATGTGGAGTCGCACGATAATTTAAAAGAAATTCGTGAATCTCCTTACTCCACACTCTCCCCTCTGTTACCGCTGTAAGTATTGCTTTGTTCAAAGTCCGCATCATTCTTTCAACTTCTCCATTCGCTTCCGGCCATAATGGGGTCACCCTTCTGTGTCGTATTCCCGAACTGTCCATAAAAACTCGCATCTCCTCTGAAGCGAATGGAGGACCGTTATCCGATTTGATCGACTCCGGAATGCCCAATTCTGCAAATCTCTTCTCAAGAACAGGAATTACAGTCCTTGCCGCCGTAGAATTCACCTCATCAACGAATGGGAAACGCGAATATTCGTCAACGATCACCAACAACATTCTCCCATCTGGAAATGGCCCGAGGAAATCCATCGCCAACCTCTGCCATGGTCTTTCTGGCAGTACAGTCATTTGCAAAGGTTCTCTCCGCGAAACCACCAAACTAGCTTGACACGGCACACATTGTGCGATCCTCCGCTCGACTCGCCTATCTAGGCCCGGAAACCATACCTTCTCCCTCAATAAACTCTTCGTTTTCACTATTCCTTGATGTCCTCTATGCGCTATCTCTACCACTCTCGATCTCAATGATTCCGGGATTAAAATTCGATCCCCTCGCAATAGAATACCATCCTCCGTACTCGTAAACTCATCCCTCATCATCGTGAATGGTTTCAGCCGCTCATCTCGCCACAGCTTCTCCCCTTCACCTCCCAATCCGTGTAAAGCTTTCCTCAACAATTGCAAAACCTCATCCCCTCCAGTCTCCCGAACCACCTCATCTCTCGTTATTGTTGTCGGCAACCGCGACTCCACCACAAAATTCACATATCGCTCGACCACCTTCTCTGTCAATCCCAACCGTGTCCCCGGATGTCGTGATAAATAATCACTCGGATTCGTGGCTCCTGATGTATGTCGAACCTCGAACTCGTATTGTTGTATCCGGAGACACAAGCGTTCAATCCTCGCCGATGGTCTTGCTCTACGGTTATTAAAGATGCTCACCAACGGTTTATGATCTGTAAAAATCACAAACGTCGTCCCGTACAAATATAAGTAGAAATGTTCCACCGACCAAACAACCGCCAATGTCTCTCTTTCTATCTGCGAATACCGTGATTCCACCTCGGACAATGCTCTACTAGCATACGCAACGACCCGTGGTTCAACTTCCCCCTCTCGCAGCTGAGCCAAAATCGCCCCCAATCCGTGCGGACCCGCGTCGACTGTCAAATGGATTTTCGCCGTCGAATCATAATAGGCCAAAATCTCATTATTACTCAGCTCTCGCTTTACATATTCCCACGCACTTTGATGTTCCGGTTTCCACGCAAATACCACGCTCTTCTTTGTCAAATCTCTCAGAGCCTTCGTTTTATCGGCCATGTTGCGCACAAATCGCGCGCAATAAACAATCATCCCAAGCAGACTTTTAACTTCCCCCGCATTCGTTGGTGTTTCCATTTTGAGCACTGCTTCAACTTTCTTTGGGTCGACAGCGATCCCCTGCTCCGAAAATACATGTCCAAAGAACACCAACTCCTTCTTTCCGAACTCGCACTTCTGCTTATTCAACGTGAGCTTTTTTTCCTTAAGTTTCCGTAAAACTCCGTGTAGCGCCACTCCATGATCACTATCCTTTTTACCGACCACAAAGATGTCATCCATAATGTTTATGGTGTTATCCACCTCCTCAATCACCTTTTCAACAGAATCCTGAAAGATTTCTGGCGCTGAATTTACTCCGAAACCCAAGCGCTTGAAACGAAATAAACCTACATGCGTCGCGAAAACCATGTATTGGCGCGACACTTCGTCTAGTTCCAACTGGTGAAATCCATGGTTTAAATCTAGCTTTGAAAACACAGTCGCTCCCTCGGCCATCGCAATAAGATCCTCCAGACGTGGGGACGTGTGCCTCACCCGCTTAATTGCCCGATTCACCTCCCTAGCGTCCATGCAGATGCGAATCGCATCCGGATTTGGATCCTTCGGTTTGTCGACCACGTGTATCGGTGAAATCCATGATGTGGGCCCCATCGACTCATCCACTCGCTCAATGATATCCATATCCACCAACCGCTTCAGCTCCTTTTCTACCTTCCTTCGTAAATTGAATGGCAATGGCCTATATCTCTGAGCCACCGGCGGGACCGACTCATCCACGTGCAAGTGAACTTGCCGTCCAACCAACTTTCCTATCCCACAAAAAAGTTCCGGATATTGACCCTCTATCTGCGCCGCTAAATCCCTTTGTACCACGCTGTTAACAGGTCCAATAACTTCCAAACGACGCGCCGTCTCGTAAGTTAACAACGATTCCCCTGGACGGTCGACCACAAACAAATCCACCACAATCTCTTCTCCGTCTCCAACTTCCAACTTCGTCTTCATACGCCCCAACAAAGGCAACGGCTCCGTCGCCCCATATGGTAACAATCGGACATCACTCCTCCTTAACTCCGGCACCGGTCTCAATTGTCTAAAAACCTCTCTACTTAAAATATTCACCGACGTACCCGAGTCCACCACAAACAAGATTTTCACCTTTTGTTTTCCCATCAGCAACTCCACCTTTGGCATTCCTTCCTGTGAACCAACTCGGCCAATATTCCAAATCGGCATCTCATCCTCAAAACTATCGTCTCGGCCCGACGCTGCTTTATCCACGACGTTAACCTTCTGCTTCGCATCCTCCTTACCATCTTGCTTATTTTTACAAAATCTGATGAAATGTCCAACTCTGCCGCATCCATGACATTTAACACTCTTCGCGGGGCACGCCTGTCCGTCCGCATGCGGCCAATTCCTCCCACAGTTAAAACATCTCCTAACTTGTCCGCCTCCTTTCGAGAAACTTCCCCTGTCCGTACCACGTCTGGAATTGCCAAAACGAACCAAATTAATGTCTAATTCATCCGAATTACTCACGGCCTCCATTTGTTTGGCCTGCCACTCAGAAACTTCATATCCACGTCCCGCATCCAACAAATCCTTCAGAACCCACGACGCCTCTCGAAGACCTCGCCGACGCAAATGACCCATCGACGTTCCCATGATGATCTGCGATTTAATTTCCATATTATCGTCCGCGAAATCGCATCCGACCGACAACTGCTTCAAACGCGTGCGGAATTCGTCCAGCGTCTCGCCCGCCCTCTGGCGACTCATCCGAAAATTATATTTGCAAAATTCCACGTTTTTTCTCGGTGCGAAATATGCTGCTAGCCCAGTTTTAATAGTCTCATATTTACCGTCCGCCAACGTAAGCGTTTCGTATATCACGAACACCTCCTCGCCTGCATGATGAAGTAACATCGCCGCCTTCCTCGCATCATCAGTTATTCCCGCGGCGACCATATACGTCTCCAGACGTTTCACCCATCTGGTCCAACGTTGGTTCTGCGTTGTCACTTCCCCGTGAACGTCAAAAACAGGTAGGCCAAGCGCTTGCACGAAACTAGCTGGTCCCGGCGCCACGCCCACCACCGGCTTCGTCTCCGCCATCTTGGAAAAGTTCAAACACGCCGACGTCCGCACAAAATCGTAACTCACACGTTCAATCGTCCGCCAAACGTTCCCGATACAAAATTATCCCGCTCGTCGCCAATGTAATGTCCATCTAAATGTCCCGATGTCAATAACGCACACATACACTTCCATTCATTAGCTGATTCCAAACTGGATGTTTATTGCCTCTCTCACACCTTTATAATCTCGTCATACAATGCCGCCCTCTCGTGGCGGTCTTTGACATCAAACAGGTAAACACTACACCACAGTTATGAGTGTTGCTGTTTTATAAAGACTACTTCAACAAAACTGTTTGTTATTAATTTAATATTTTCATCACACAAAACCATTACATTGCAGAAGTTGTAGAGTACACTTAAACTAAAATTGTATATTCATTTTTGAATGCAGCTAAGCTTACTGTGTCTGAAGTATAGGGAAAGTTGAGTGCAGATACAAGGAGCATTTGTGCTAAATAAAAAAAATACAAATTCTCCTAGCCAATGAGAATAGAATCTGCACATTAACAAAGTAACTTTATGTGTTATCAGGAATGACGAATGAATGACTGATCAGTTCAATGGTTAACTAACAAGTGTTTATTCAAATGAAAACAGGTAACATATATACGACTGGTCAGTAACAGCTGACCAATCAGGACACGTCGTACGTATGTACGACGTACGTAACACTAGCCAATTACACATCTCCCCTTTTAAGCTCTTTTTTTTTTCTTATAAATTCAAACGATTCGGTTGCTTTACTCCTCTGCCCGATCTAGTAACGTACGAAGATCCTGTGGGAGCCCTAGGACAAGTGACTTCTTTGTTAGGAGCTGCTGAGTGATCTGTGTTAATTGGTTCTTCTTCTTTTTCTTCGGGAATCGCCTCCTCATTCTCGGTTTCCAGAGTAACGCTGGGAAGTGGTAATAAATGGAATCGGTTCCGTCGAATTGTTCGTTTATCAGTTTCAATGATGTACGATCTGGGTGATGAATCGAGTTGTTTAATCCGTCCTTCTCGTCGCAAATCGGTGATCCAGACATCTTCACCGACTTTTAGTGGGATTAATTCTCGGACTCCGTGATGTTTATCGTAATTTTTCTTTTGCGCGTTCCGTCTGTCTTCTTCTTTTCGAAGTAATATCGATTCGTCAGGTGTTTTTGGGATCAGTTTTGAGCTGATGACTGGGACTGATAAATTTCGAATGGCTCTTCCATTTAGAAGTTCGGCAGGTGAGAATCCATTTGCGAGGGGAGTCGCGCGATATAATTGCAGTGCCCGATATCCATCGTCTGCTTTCTTTAAACTCCGTTTTATAATTTTTACCGCAGCTTCGACAAATCCGTTACTTTGAGGAAATCCGGGGCTGCTCGTAACGTGTGTGAACTTCCATTCTTTGGCAAATTCTCTAAATTCGGAGTTTAACAATGGTCCAAAGTGTGTCCCGTTGTCGCTGTAAACAATTTCCGGTGATCCTTGCTCTGAGAATAAAGATTTTAAATGTGTTATTGTTGTCCGCTCGTGAAGACTTGACATTGGGTAAATAAATGGAAATCGCGAGAAATAATCGGTGACGAGGAGGTACCATTTGTTTTCGAGTTTAAACAAATCCATCGCAATCTTTTGCCATGGCCGTTTCGGGAATTCGGATGGCATTAATGGCTCGTGTCGATTTATCGTCTCTTTGATGCATTCCGGACAATTCTTAACTAATTTTTCAAGTTGTGTTGACAAACCAGGCCACCAAACAGATTGTTTTGCCAATGCTCTGCATTTGGTTATTCCGAGATGGGCACCGTGAATTTTTGCCAATGTTTCCTTCTGAAGAGCTGGCGGAATTACAATACGAGATGCTTTGAGTAAAATTCCCTCGTCGACTGTCAGATCCGTTCGATGTTGCCAGTAATCTTTAAGTAGCGGAGGAACTTCGTTTTTCGGCGGCCAACAATGTCGTGAAAATTGGATCAAATGTTTGCAAATTTTGTCGTCCCGTTGTGCTTTCACAATCTGCTGCAGTCGTTCGTCCGTGGTTGGAAACGACTCGGCCACCAAACGTACGTAAGCGACAATTTCTTGATCCAAATCGTAATCGTCTCCAGTTCTTTCGATTGGTCGGCGAGAGAGAGTATCGGCTAGCCCTAAATCTTTTCCCGCAATATGAACTACCGTATAAGCGTGACGCTGTAACCGTAAGCGCATCCTCTGGAGTTTCGGAGTTAATTCGTCCAGTGGTTTCGTCATAAAGATCGGGACGAGCGGCTTGTGATCGGTCTCTAATCGAATAGGAATACCTGTAATGAAATCTTGGAAGCGGTCGCACGCCCAAGTGAGCGCGTACCCCTCCTTATCAATTTGTGCCCAATTCGTTTGAGCTGATGTAAATGTTTTTGCCGCGTATGCAATCGGTCGAAATTCGCTGCTATCCTGTTTTTGTTTCAAAACAGCTCCAACTCCGTAACTGGATGCGTCGGAAGAGATTACGGTTTCTCTCTTTGGATCGAACCACGCAAGGACAGGTTTAGCCGATAGTGCGAGTTTTAATTTCACAAACGCCTCGTTTTGTATCGGGCTCCACAAGTATTCGTTTTTCTCTCGTAATAATTCGTTCAGCGGATGAGCTACCGTAGCTAAATGTGGGATGAAACGTCCCAAGTAATTAATCGTGCCAAGAAAACTACGAAGTTCCGATTTGTTCTGCGGTGCGGCCATTTTTGCTATTGCCTCGATTCGATCTTCGTCGATGTGTACTCCATTGGAATCGATAACATGGCCCAAAAATTTAATGCTCGTTACGCCGAAAACGCATTTTTCTTTGTTCATCGTTACGTTTTTCTCAAATAATCGTTTTAAAACAGCCCGCAATCGTTCGTCGTGTTCTTCGATCGTGTCTCCGTAAACTAAAATGTCGTCGACGTTACATTGGACACCCATCAGTCCCTCAAGAATCTCTGTCATCCGTTTTGAAAAACTTCTGGAGCTGCCGTGATCCCGAATGGTAAACGAGTAAACTTAAAACGTCCGAATGGCGTTATAAACGTGGTGAGGAGTTGGGATTCTTCGTCCAACTCGCATTGCCAAAATCCATGATTCGCATCTAATTTCGAAAAATATTTGGCTTTTCCCAGGCGTCCGAATAAATTCTCTGTGTTTGGCATCGGAAAAATTTCGCGTTTGATGTAAACATTGAGTGGGACGTAGTCGACGCACATGCGGATGGTCCCATCTGGTTTCGGAACTGTAACGAGGCCAGAACACCAATCGGTTGGTTCGTCCACTGGTACAATAACGCCCAACAGTAACATTTTATCCAAATTTTTCTTAATCTCGTTCAATTTCGGAATCGGGGCACGACGCGGTGTGGTCAAAGCATGCGGAATCGCTCCATCTCGTAATCGAATTTTGTACGGGATTTTGACACGTCCAAGACCCTGGAAAAGTTCAGGATATTCGATTTCCGGTCGTACTGAAGTGTGACTTGTCTCCGTCGTTTTTACGTGTTGTACGCGTTTCACGATCCCTAAATCCTCACATGTGTCGCCGTCCAATAATGGTCGGCCGAGGTTTTTGACCACAAATATCTCCGTTAATTTCGTTTTTCCCCGATATAAAATGTCGTCCCAGAAACTTCCAACCGTTTCTAAAGCATTTTGATCCGCGCCTTTCAATCGTCTCTCGGGTTTACGTAATGTGATCGCTGAAAAATAATCGTTAAAAGTTTCAAGTGAAATACACGTGACGTCCGCTCCAGTGTCGGCCCGAAATGATAACCGCACGTTTCTTATCTCGGCCGAAACGTTCCATCGAGTTGTTCTTTGTACTGGTTTTTTGGCCGAAATGTGCCCCAAAAAATGATATTCAGGCGTTTCGTCGTCCGCGTGTATAATCTCAACCGTCGCTGATTTGTTTGATCGGCACATACGTGAATAATGTCCCACCCTTTTACAATTCGCACATTTCGACGCGATAGCAGGGCATTTGGGTGTAAAATGCGTATCGTATCCGCAGTTTCCGCACGGTCCGCTGTTGTCTTTTGTTTTCGAAGTCGGTTGCGCTGTTTTTCCTTGGTGTTTTTTCTCCGGTTGGTGAACGCGTCCCACTTCGGTTTTGACCTCCGATTTGACGTCGAACGATGGTTGTAGTTCTCCTTGTTGTCGTCGAACTTGTTCGTTCATCCGAACCGTATTAATTGCTTTCGCCAGCGTCAAATCTTCCACCAATTGTAATTTTTCGCATAATTGACGATTCCGCATGCCAACGACGATACGATCGCAGATCAGTGTCTCACGGATGTTTTTGCTGGTCAATTTATCCAATTCGCAAATGTCGGCCATTGCGTATAACGCGGTGATGAAATCGTCCACCGGTTCGTTTTCTTGCTGGACCCGCTGGTTAAAACGCGCCCTTTCGAAGATAAGGTTTTTCTTCGCGATAAACAATCCATCGAACGCGGCGATGACGGAATCGAACTTTTTTAATTGTTTCGGAGTCAAATTCGCTTTTGTTAGAATGTCCTCCGCTTTTCTACCCATGCAGTATAACAATCCGTCGATCTTGTCTTCGTCAGATTTCTCGCGGAGTCCCGAGAAGTTCAAAAATCGTACGAACCTCTTTTTCCATTGCGGCCAATCGGATGCGGTCGAAAAGTCGAATGGCTCGGGAAAAGGAGTGGCGTGTGCCATAGTTGTCATCGTAGCAAGAATTCTACGAATAATTTGAGTTATTTAAGTCGGTTTAACCGCTGCCACCATGTGTTATCAGGAATGACGAATGAATGACTGATCAGTTCAATGGTTAACTAACAAGTGTTTATTCAAATGAAAACAGGTAACATATATACGACTGGTCAGTAACAGCTGACCAATCAGGACACGTCGTACGTATGTACGACGTACGTAACACTAGCCAATTACACACTTTAATCAACTTTAAACATTTTCTTTCGTCGTTCTTTACTTACCTAACCATTCTAAGTTTAAATTTGTACTTATTCTTCTTTTATACTCTTTATTTCGGATTTTTGTGTTTTATACGATCGGATGTAGAAATTGCCAAACAAGGCAAGAAAGAGGAATCCTTGCGGTAATATGTAAAATAGAAACTGCTTGGGAAATCCGCAATCGTAAAATAACGCTTGGGGCATGTGTATCATGCCAACGACAAACTGCAGCTGAAACAAAAAGAGATCAAATTATTGACACCCCCTAATTAATTGAAAAACCCTCCAAATCTATTTAATTTCACACCAATTAATCGCACACTATTTTTATTTATTTGACCCCCCATTTGTAGTTAACTATCCCCAAAAATTATTTATTTTAAAACTATTGCTCTTTTAGTTTCCACCAAACATCAAATATCCCCAGTGCTGCTTAACTGTTACGTTCTAATGGGAACAGGTTAGCGGCACAGTGTTCCTATCCCATGGTGCGCATTACTAAATCCCGCTGTCAATACAAGACATTCTCCCTAATTACCATTTGGAGAAGTGTGATGTACTTTTTCCACCATAAATATTTCTGCCACTCAGGTCCCAACGCTGCAAATCCATAGTAAGTGTACATGATCATGTGCACGAATGTGTTCAGTAGTCCACCCAATGTCACGTGACCACCTGCAAATCGGATAATCATTACAATCATGTTCTTTTTGACTGTTTATCAGTGTTACCGGGTACAAATCTGACAACAGGCCAAACATTTATGGGCATGCAACAATGGTGGTAAACGTGAAGGACACTCACGTGTGTAAATTTTTTTCGCATAATAAAAAACACCTGGAAACAAAGAAATGTGAAAATTTGCATCCGGGAACTTGGGGGTGATCACTCACCGTGTCAACCCAATCTAGAAATTTACTCAAATAGAATATATAACATAGATGAGCAATCTGCAATAGAAAACATATCAAGGTGCATTAGCAGTGTCTATTTCTGAAAGGTTTCTGACATTCTTATCTCCACTTACCCACAAGGCTTGAGGATTATCGGAATAGTCGACCGGCTCACATCGAAAGCTGTAGCCTCTACCCCAGCCCATGTTCCAAGCCTACGATGAAAATAATTTCAATTCAAACAAAATTGCTACCCAGTTTTACTTGCATTTTGAAATATTATAAACAATCCCACAAGATACCAAAGACCAAAAAAAACCCCACATACCGCTCAGCATCATTCCACTGGCCCGACCCTGTGGTCCGAACCATCCAGATTTTCCGATACTAAATTTGTTCCCAGCCCAGTCCTGTGTGTACTACAATGCAGTTATCGTGCTGCAGCTACATCTGGTAAGACATTACAATTTCACAGGCCTGTTCTTAGGGTATATATGTAGTGCACTCGTGTTTTTTGGGCATGCTGGCGCCCCACTCCCACCCCCCTCCAAAAGAAGTACCGGAAAACATTTTTGTGAAAAATAAATTCGAACCAAAAAATGCACTTTCGGACGTAAAAATGCATCTTTACGGAAAAAATGCCATCCGAGGTGGCGCCCCCTGACCGTATAATATTGCCCGTGTGTTTACACACTATCAACAACGTGTAAGAATGGGCCGACAAGTTCAGCTTATATTTAAACACTCAAGAAGACTGCCCGACACCCCTGGATTGCAGCCCAGTTAGCCCAATGGTAAAGGTGGGCCTGGTGACACAAAGTCTTGTGTGCTGCATGAATTTACAAATAAAATAGAGAAAAATACTCACCTGGAAATGGCCATATGTGTTTATAGCTACCATGAAGAAATTGTAAGCGATAATCAGTTTTCTAATATTATACGGTTCTCTATTCTTCATGAACCAAGGTCCAATGTACACTGAAAATATTATGTACAGGAAACATAGAATCAGAGTTGGTAGTGGACTGCCTAATAAAAAATAACTATCCATTCGTTTATCTATACAAAAAAATAAGAATTAAACATTAAAAAATTAGTTTGAAGATAAAATTATCTACAGGTACCTCTGTGATCCCATACATAATTATACAGGTCTGATGCTCTAGCTAGAAATGCCATTTCTGGTCTAATAATTGAAACTAAAACTTTTCTACTCTCTGGATGTTCTTAGTACACTAAATGAGTATAATACTTTTCCAATTTTGAATAGTTCCTTTACAGGTTCTTGAAATTGCTAGTTGCATCTGTTAACCATCGAAAATTATTAAACCCGGATATGTATGTGGAATAACATTTGGTTTATGCACATAAAATATGCACTAAAAATTCCATTTTATGCGCTAAAAACATAAAAATATGGACCAAAAATTCCATAAAAACCGTAAAAACATGCACTAAAAAATTAAAATATTCATTTTTTTTTCTAAATTTCTATTTTACTATTTGTTTATTTCGCACATTTCGTGACTTCCCCTGTATTAGGAATAATTAATGTAAAAATCACCAATTCATGTCGTTACTAGTGTAGTTTTTGTTTTTTAAGTATCACGTGGTGATGCTCCTACCATATTTGGAGTGGTCACTTTATGGTTTCAATTTGTACCACTCTCCACTTGATGTAAAATGGTGAAGACGTGTTTAATCGCATTAAATCACAATCCGTTATTTATTCACAATTATGTTTTCGGCGAAGTCTTCAATTTGCCGAACGCAAATCATACGTACTGCACATGAAAAAAAAGGCAGAAATCGATACCTACACGTTACGTATCGTAAAAAAAGCACAAATCGCCATTTGTTTCGGAAAAATGGCGATTTATGATTTATAGCCAATTTTGGCTTTTTATGGAATAAAAATATTTCTTATGCATTTATGCATTTATCTGGGCCCAAATTATTAACTGATAACAAAAGTTTGTTATATCAAAATTTTTTAACTTGGCTTTCTATGGCCAACCAACCACGCCATTTATAACTATTCGTTATAAATAATAAGGGGAATCAGAAAAGAAATTTAAGTACTTAACTGGTCAAGTACTTAAGTGTGGATATGCAACTGAGCATGCCCAGAACATTTTTAAAGTTTGTTTTTACACACTGGGCATGCTCAGTTGCATATCCACACTTAAGTACTTGACCAGTTAAGTACTTAAATTTCTTTTCTGATTCCCCTTAGAGACTGATATTTCAAATTCTATTAACTTTGAATGAAGATCGTTAGTGCAGCTTTGGAAACGTCTGTTGTCTGGATTTTATAATTGGAGCATTCAATTTATTTTTTAAAACTTTTTTTGGTATGCAGATGTGAGATAAAATTAAGATTTATATGCTTATGCAGCTAGTAGAAGCCAAGAAAAACTATTTTTATTTTTAAATTCAAGTAATATTACCATTTATTTGCTAAAACCCGGATTTGTGCATGCACAAACAAACCAAAAGTAGATTTTCTTATGGGTTTTTGAAATTGAATGCACCTATTGTATTTTTATTGTTTTGTTTAGTTTTGTAATCAAACAAAACTAATAGATTTTTGCTTTCTGTGGGTATGATAACGACATACAAACACAGAGGGTGTTTAGGGTGTTCAGAAAACACAGGTTATGAGTGTTGCTGTTTTAAGGTGGGAATCGTTTGGTCCAGCCCTACCAAGGAAACCGCATCACTTTCGGGGTGAGTTAATTAAATGTCTCACCAAATATAGCAGGCTAATTTTTATATTTTACATGGAAAAATTCACCTAGTGATAGTTAACAATACCTAGCTTTTTTGGGGCCCCTTTATTAAAACATATGTGTATGTAAATAAGTGTATCTAGTTAAATAGATACAATGGCGTTAATACAGCAGTTTCCGTTCCGGAAACCACCAAATGACATCAAAGATGCTCAATGACGTAAAAAATGTCAAGACGCCAAAGGATGTCAAATGTCACAAAAACCGATATTATTTTTACACTTACACGTTTTATTGCTTCTTAAAACACAACATACTAATACATTGCGTTGTGTCTTGGGCCCCCCTAGGATTTGGGGGCCCTGGGCTCAAGCCCTATTTGCCCTGATGTAGATCCGCCCCAGCTGGCAGTGCATGTAAATTATTCTACATTAAATATAAATTTCACTTACTTTACCAACCTTCTTCTTGATAGTTGTTGTCAATAATTTTTATGTATAAAAAAAACATTTCACTAAATTACACACGGCATCTATATTATTTGGTGAATTGCAATTGATTTTTCCCTTAACTCACTTGACCACTGAAGATGGTCATTAGATTGAAAGGCCCATGGTTTGATTAATTGTTTGTAGTTTAGAACGTCATTAATGTCATTAAAGTCACTAGCTGCATTCAAAAATTAAAATATTTTGTTTTACTTCAATTTTAAACAAAAATGACATCATTTCCTGTCCGATTTATTAAATTAAACTACCGTATTTTACCCATTAAGAGTTATCCTCGAATAGTAGCCGCGGCTGATACACCAAGAATACCGTATTTTTGTAAAAGTACTGTATTTATTCAGTATTTAACCCCACGAATGTTGAACATACGCTTCGTTCGTGACGGTCAGACGAAAAACCGAAATTGTAATTGCTGACAAAAATGGCAGTTTTGAATAAGAGCCGCGGCTCTTAATCAATATATTAATTATTTATTTATAATTACCGGTATAATTATGTATTTATAACATATTCATTATAATTATTATAAAAAAATCAAAATTTAAACTTAAAATACACTTAAACTAAAATTATACTTTTATTTTTGAATGCAGCTACTGTGTCTGAAGTATGAAGTAAGCAGCAACAAAAGAAAAGAGTTATCCAGTACATTTATTGATTATCAAAAAACATATAGGGAATGTTGAGTGCAGATACAAGGAGCATTTGTGCTAAATAAAAAAAATACTAATTCTCCTAGCCAATGGGAATAGAATCTGCACATGAACAAAGTAACTTTAATCAACTCTAAACATTTTCTTTCGCCGTTCTTTACTTACCTAACCATTCTAACTTTAAATTTAGACTTATTCTTCTTTTATCCTCTTCATTTCAGATTTTTTTGTTTTATACGATTGGATGTAGAAATTGCCAAACAAGGCAAGAAAGAGGAATCCTTGCGGTACTATGTAAAATATAAACTGCTTGGGAAATCCGCAATCGTAAAATAACGCTTGGGGAATGTGTAGGGTGCCAACAACAAACTGCAGCTGAAACAAAAATTACAATTTTAACCATTACTAATTAGCAACGTCCTCCGCCCGGAGAAAATAACATGGCTTTCCAGCCGAGACTAGCCTACATTAAATTGTCGGTAAAAATGGGGCTTACCGGTAATCTGGCCTAACCCAGGGGTCGGCAACCTGCGGCTCTTTCGATGTCAAGATACGACCTATATACCTAATCCTAATCCTAATCCTAAATTGTAACTTTTGGCTCTTCCGTCTCAAAAGGTTACCGACCCCTGGTCGACATGCCACTTAAAGCCGAGTATTACGGTACCGTGCAGTGAATTGTGGGATGACTTTCTTAAGGACCCAGTTGGTCACGCATCCAGATATCAGACCAAGTGCTGCTTAACTGTTACGTTCTAATGGGAACAGGTAATCGGCACGGTGATCCCATCCCATGGTGCGTATTACTAAATCCCTCTGTCAGTATCAGACATCCTTTCTAATTACCATTTGGAGAAGTGTGATGTACTTTTTCCACCATAAATATTTCTGCCACTCAGGTCCCAACGCTGCAAATCCATAATAAGTGTACATGATCATGTGAACGAATGTATTCAGTAGTCCACCCAATGTCACGTGACCACCTGCAAATCGGATAATCATTACAATCATGTTCTTTTTGACTGTTTATCAGTGTTACCGGGTACAAATCTGACAATAGGCCAAACATTTATGGGCATGCAACAATGGTGGTAAACGTGAAGGACACTCACGTGTGAAAATTTTTTTCGCATAATAAAAAACACCTGGAAACAAAGAAATGTGAAAATTTGCATCCGGGAGCTTGGAGGAGATCACTCACCGTGTCAACCCAATCTAGAAATTTAGTCAAATAGAACAAATAACATAGATGAGCAATCTGCAATAGAAAACATGTTAAAGTGCATTAGTAGTGTCTATTCATGATAGGTTTCTGACTATCTATCTCAACTTACCCACAAGGCTTGAGGATTATCGGAATAGTCGACCGGCTCACATCGAAAGCTGTAGCCTCTACCCCAGCCCATGTTCCAAGCCTAAGATGAAAATAGTTTCAATTCAAACAAAATTGCTACCCAGTTTTACTTGCATTTACAAAAATTGTAAACAATCCAACAAGGTACCAGAGACCAAAGAAAAGCAACATAGTGTGGTTTGCTTGACTATTTAAAAGCTTCCAAAAAACAGTGCACATATGGAACCAGTCACATGATGAGACAGACAGTTATACTTTAGCCATTGTGTGCTCAGAGCCGGCGGGATACCGGCAATTTCCCGGTGATGTTGTGACATTTTTTCATTTCACTATCCAGATTTTCCGATACTAAATTTGTTCCCAGCCCAGTCCTGTACACCAATGCAAAGTTCCAAAGAATCCTGGGCTGAATGTCCCCGAACCTTAAACATGTAAGGATTCTCTCAAAGTTGGTCAGGGTGTTGTCAACCTGGCTCTCTAACAATGTGCAAAAGCACAAGCACCTAGCACTTGCAGTTTTTATGTTACATCTGGTAAGACAACTGGGTCCAAACAATCCAATACTGATTGCCGAAGATTACCGAAGAACTCAAATAAATCATGGCCAAAGTTTGTCATGACATATAATCCCAGAACGAACGAGGAAGCACTACAAATTACTACATTCTAAAGAAACAGATGGAAACAATGGCAACAGCAATACGGTCTAATAAAATTAGAATTACTACATTTAACCATAAAGGGCTAAATAAGTGAAAAGAACAACTACAGCTATACTGATAAGATATTATTTGATGAAATATGGGTACTTATACAAATTATCTGCAAAAATCATTTAAAGAAAATAACCCAGTAGTTCAGTGGTTCCCAAACTATGCGCCGAGGCGTGTCAATACCTGACCTAACCTAACTGCATCTAAGCACCTTAAAAACAGCGTCGCTAAAACAGGCGTTGCTAAAGTGAAGTAATTCGATAAAAATAGTGTCTAAATAAAATTAAAAGGGAGATAAAATGTTATATACTCTGGCCAAGTATAAGAGTGCGCTATTTCCTATTGGCCCAGCCTGATTACTCCTAACTGTGGACTGTGTACTTCCACCAGGAAAAGTAATCTTGTTCTATTTTTAATTTGTTTAATTATTTTAATGATTGAAATGTTGTAAGTTTATTTCTTTTCTATAATAAAATTTTTTTTAAATCATAAAATATTGTTTTATGCTGGTTTTATTTCTAAATACATGTTTGTTCAGACTGTTGAGTTTATTGGTTGCTTTGTCAGGAAAGCAACCAGTTTTTTATTTTTCTTATCGGTTGCATTGTCTGGAAAGCACTCTAACATGTATTTTGATCTATTTTTTTTGGATCACTACACTAGTGAAAAGGCTGGACTAATAGGAAATAGCACACTCTTATACTTGACCAGAATATAGAATGGGATTTCATTTCAACTGGACTTTTATGAGGCTAATACACCGAACAGACAATGTCTTCGGTATCACAACTATGAAAAATTTATCACAATCAATCATGAGATGACAATGAGCCATGTGTGCTGCATGAATTGACAAATAAAATAGAGGAAAATACTCACCTGAAAATGGCCATATGTGTTTATAGCTACCATGAAGAAATTGTAAGCGATAATAAGTTTTCTAATATTATACGGTTCTCTATTCTTCATGAGCCAAGGTCCAATATACACTGAAAATATTATGTACAGGAAACATAGAAACAGAGTTGGTAGTGGACTGCCTAATAAAAAGTAACTATCCATTCGTTTATCTATACAAAAAAAAATCAGAATTAAACCATTAAAAAAATATTTTGAAAACTAAATTATCTGCTGGTACCTCTGTGATCCCATACATAATCATACAGTTCAGATGCTGTAGCTAGAAATGCCATTTCTGGTCTAATAACTGAAACTAAAACTTCTCTACTCTGCGGATGTTCCTAGTACACTAAATGCATATAATTTTTTCCCACTAAGAATAGTTCCTTTAACAAGTATTTGAAATTGCTGAATCGTTGCACCTGTTAGCCATCAATCAAGGTGGTTTCCCTTAAACAATTCTATTATTATGAACAAAAAACACACAAAAAATAAAATTGTGCATAAAAAGTGATTTATTATTCAGTGGAATCATTATTGTTAAGATGATTTAATTTTCATGTTTTTATTTCTATCCGTATCTATCTGTGCCGGCTTTGTGTACGTTTGAACGTAAAATCTACTGAACAGATAAATAAATATACAAGCTTGGAAACCGAAATAGTAGCCCCATTCTAGCGGGAGATCGATGCCGCATTCGTATAACAACACCGGTTGTGCTCCGTGGAGAAGGATCAGAAGAAACTGCACCTGCGGCATTGCAAATCCATTCACAAAATAGTAAATAAATAAATAAATAAATAAATAAATAAATAAATAAATATTTCTTTACCAGCTGAAACATCGTCAAATATCGTTTCCACCATAAATACTTTTGATACTTTGGTCCGAGTGCTGCTAGCGTGTAGTATGTGTGCATCACCACATGGACTCCGGTGTTTAAGAAACACATGAAAGTTCCATGGCCACCTGCAGTTTTCAATCAAAACTTCATTCTTTTACCACAAAACCAGGGCTGGACTGGGAACAAATTTATTGCCGGGAAATCTGAGTGTCCGGGCCACAATTAATGAAGTCGGGACAGGCCAAAGCGGGCCGCGACAGTCCACAGCGGCCACTGGCCACCGGGAAGCTCCCGGTAGCCCGCCGGACCAGTCCAGCACTGCTCAAAACCCAGTTAAGGGGGCACTTATCCCAAAGCACCATATGACCAGTTGAGCGTCTTTACAACGAATCACAAGAGACCCGAGAAATCGGTTCGTTATAACAAAAGTTCGTTAGATCAAAATTTGTTAACATGGTCTTTTATGACCAACCACGCCATTTTTAACTATTTATTATAACAAAAAATTCGTTATATTGCGATTTGTTATAACGACGTTTAACTATATATCGCATTTGTATTGACAACACTAATCAGACATCAAAAAAGAAATAAATTAGGTTGGAAATAATCCAAATACAATCTAATCAATAAACAATCTTACCAGCGCCCCCGCCCCCCCTTGACCCCCCCCTCCCCCTGCAAACCTCACCTTAACTATTTTTTTTAATGTTTTGGGGAATTGGGCACTTATTTAGTTGCGATATGGTAGGAATGCATTAGTCATTCCTGGTTTGTGTCTGTAATTTCATTGGTCTGAAGCCCCTGGTCACCAAGCGCTTCTCCTTAAACACCCGTTTTACCTGGCATAAATCTTGCGGCAAACCATGCGCAGCTCGGCATGAAAGTGTGGTGATATATGTGTAAAGCTGACACGTGACTAAATTTTTTTCTTAGTATGAAAAATAACTTTAAAAATAAATGAAATAAAATCCGTTAAAACCATTCAAAAATTCGATGTCAATTCACTCACAGTGTCGATCCAGTCAACGTATTTGCAAATGAAATATAAATAAGAAATTGACGCAATCTAAAAACAATAAAATCATTACTAATTGCATTCAAAAAGTCGTGTTTTAAGTGTTTTAGGTGTTTGAGTTTTTATTTTTACATTTTTTAACACTGAGCTACCGTAGTTTAAACTGTTCTACGGTATCTTCGAGTGGCCACCCAAACTTGTACAAATTATCATTTTGACCACTGAACATGATCGTTGGATCGAAAAGCCTATGGTTTTAGCTAAGAGCTCCATTAATGTCATTAAAATCACTCTATTAATTACCCAAACTTGTATTCTACGGCCAGCCTAATTACAAAATTAATTACATGGAATATACATACTTTTAAGCTTGTTGGGTCTGAAGTCCTATCCAGAGGTTGACAAGCCCAACTATAATCGAAAGCCCAAGCCAAAGTCCATAACTTGAAACCATTAATTGAGTGTTAGAAGTGTTTTAAATGGAATAACTATAGAACTTACTTGATAATGCATGTAGAGGTTGATAAACACCATAATCACGTTGAACAGCACGATCGCTTTACGGATTTCGAACGGTTTTCTGTTTTGCATTAACCGGGGGCCCAAAACGAGACAAACGAAGATGTAAGCGGCCATCAAGTACAGGGTGGGCAAAGGGCTTCCCATAAGCGGCAAAAGGTCCATACGTTTGTCTGAAAAGTCAATTTTTGATTAATTTAATTTAATTTAATTTAATTTAATTTTTTTTTTAATTTACCTCGTTTTTCCCAAAAGTATTTGACAAATTTCACCCAGAAATAATCGACAAATTTATCCCAATTGTAAACTTGGAATTTCATTGCTGTTGCAGTGTACATTTCGAGTTTATTGTCGTTGAATAAAAACGAGAAAGAAAAAGTTCTTTACAAAGTTTACTAATACATTTCCCACATGTCAAAGTGATGATGGATTAAAATATTAAATTGCCAACATGTGCTAAATCAACGTCCAAGGTTTATTTGTTTGTATTTTCCGCACAGCTGCTTCTTTTCTGACAATTATTTCAAAAAATCTCCGCTGTATGTTGGTAAAGACAAGGAAAGGACAAAACATGATATTCACACACAACACAAAACAAAATGAACTATTTAATTTTATTAAGAAATTGGAAAGCTGTGTAAGTTTTGGCTTTAATCCCAACACTTCCTTAGTTTTCTGATTTCTTTACAGCGTATATTTCAATTTATCTCAATTTATTTTAATTTATTTAATTTTCTGTCAATTTATTTTAATTTATTTAATTTATCTTAATTTATTTAATTTTATGTCAATTCATTTTAATTTATTTAATTTTATGTCAATTTATTTTAATTTATTTAATTTTATGTCAATTTATTTTAATTTATTTTAATTTATCTTAATTTACTTTAATAAATTTTAATTTTATATTAATTTACCGTATTTTATCGATTAAGAGCCACGGCTCTTATTCAAAACTGCCATTTTTGTCAGCAATTACAATTTCAATTTTCCGTTATTTACATTTGTTTAATGTAACAAACAAAGTCTGAACGTCACGAACGAAGCTTATGTTCATCAAACATAAATATGGAAACAATACCGTACTTTTGCAAAAATACAGTATTCTTGGTGTCTCAGCAGCGGCTACTATTCGAGGGTGGCCACAATTCGAGGTCAACTCTTAATCAGTAAAATACGGTATTTAATTTTATGTTAATTTATTTAATTTTATGTTAATTTATTTAATTTTATGTTAATTTATTTAATTTTACGTTAATTTATTTAATTTTATGTTAATTTATTTAATTTTATGTTAATTTATTTAATTTTATGTCAATTTATTTAATTTTATGTCAATTTATTTAATTTTATGTCAATTTCTTTAATTTTATGTTAATTTATTTAATTTTATGTCAATTTATTTTTAATTTATTTTAATTTATTCTAATTTATTTTGATGTGTCCATTTTGCACGTTTTTATTCCTGCTGCTGACGTAGGTGCGAACGTAAAAGTCTGTAAATAGCACGAGAAATACGGAGGTCTGTGACAACATGTAGGCCAGCACGAGTTTTGGAAAATCGCATTCGACGAAGAAAGGAAGCATCAAATGAATGCCGTCCAAATAAAACTGAATCTGGAAACAGAAACAGACATCAGAATTCAGGTCACCACATGAAAAAAAAGTGGGAGTGTCGATGTGCACACGCAGAGCATATTCACTAGAAATCAAAAAACGCATAAACTTTGTTTATTTGTTTGCTTGTTTTCCTCAATGGTGCAATTTGTTTTATGTTGGTTCAGGGTCGACGAGTAGGTGATTCGTGATTCTCTTCGAGATCAGGGTTGCCTACAGTAATGGCACAGTCGAGCCTCATTGTAACGAATTGCAAGGGACTCGAGTAATCGGTTCGTTACAACAAAAGTTCGTCATATAAAAAATTTTTAACATGGTTTTCTATGGCCAACCAACCAACAAAGCCATTTTTACGTATTCGTTAAAACAAAAATTTGCTATATCGCAGTTTATTATAATGTCGTTCAACTTATACTTCCAGCATCTCGGCCGTTTGCAAGTCTCGGTTTCCTGAGACGAGATCTCGTACGAGACCGAGAGGTGCTATCGGGGGCGCACATCTACCGCGACAACAGTGTACCGCGACAAGCCGTCCCAAAAAAATGGTTTTGCATCGAAAAACCATTAAGGTTAGGTTCGCGGGGGTCAAGAGGGGGCGCAGGCCCCCCTTGTTAGCCCTTCTTAGGAATTAGAAAAAAAAAAACCCAAAATATATGTAGTCGCGGTTACCCAAGTGGCGATATATTCATGCTGCGAAAGATAGTGTCGCGCTATCAGGCGGGCTTTTGAAAGAAACTGACATTTTTTAGGGTAAAAAAATTTTACAATGTGCTTTTATAGCATAAAGGAGCGTAAAGTGAACGTTAAAGGTTTTATCCGTTAAAAGAAATAATAAAAAACGTACGTTTTTTTATCATGTCTCGTAATTAGGACCATTTTGCACGACTCGACCGACAGCTTAACCAGGGCTGTCTTTACACTTTTCAGCGCCCTGGGCTAATAAAACTCAGGCGCCCCTTGCCCAGCACTTTTCTGTGCCCGACGCCCTTCTGTGCCCATCGTGCCCCTGTGCCCGGCGCCCCTGGGCTGCAGCCCAGTTAGCCCAATGGTAAAGGTGGGCCTGCACATATATATCGTTGTGACTCTCGGGCACCGGACTTTGACCCCTACCCTCAGTCCACTTCCCTACCGTAAGGGGTTTACGGATTGGCTCCCGTAAACCTCCATTGTTCGGTGATTTTCTTGTAAATGATTTTCTTGTAAATATTGATGAGTTTTACAAGAAAATCATCGTTTTTCTATACAAAAGTCACAGATTTTTATTACCCCTGGCGTTAATTTAATAAATTGCCAATGACCCTTGACCGTAGGATCTCCACCACAAAGCCCTGAGTAAAAGCCTAATAATTAGCCTACCCCCAAAACCGCCATTGCTTTGAGCATATACCAAAAATCGTAATCATTTTACCAATTGAATCAGCGTCACATATTTCTTCCACCACAAATACTTCCGATATTCCGGTCCGATCGCAGCAATGCCGTAGTAAAGGTACATGACTATGTGCACGAAACTGTTCAGAAGGCCGTGGAACGTGCAATGGCCACCTTAAAGACAAAATAACAATAAATATGTCAAGTCCGATAGGTTTCAGATTGCTTTCGCATTCCAGTTCAGTTGTGAATGGAAATCGGATTGAGTTCGGTTGTGGGTGGCGGATGTAACACCATTCCATTCATAACTAGACTAGAATTTGTTTCTCTTTGTTCATTTACCTGGAAAAAAACGAAGGAGAACCCACACATTCCCGGGCATGCTAAAATGATGGAAAAAATGGAGGAAAGTGATCTTGTGTTGTTGTTTCCGCAAAACGATGAAAACCTGTCAAATATTGAATTAAAAACTTGATTTACAAACTTGTTTCTATCAATCTACTCACTGTGTCGAACATATCGATGTATTTCGATATGTAATACCACCACATCAAATTCGCCATCTTGGATTTGAAATTATCCAAAAATATAATTAAAACCTTTTCGTATTTTAAAATTTAAAATTTTTGATTTTTACCCTCATGGTTTTCGGGTTGATGTCGTAGTCGATGTTTTCACAGAAAAAGTTGTAACCCGTACCCCAACCGGCCATCCAGAACTAGAAAAAAAAAACGTGACAAAACTAGTCGATAATTTCAAACACTAATCCCCACCTCGTAATGAAGCGCCGTATTCATAAGCACCATAGAAAAATTATAAAAAATTAATAATTTCTGTATATTAAGAGGTTTACGATGTTCCATTGCAAGCGGAATTAAATAGTTAACTGAACAAATATACAATAAACAGAGCAAAATGACAGGAATTGGATTAATCAGAAAGAAATCATCGACTTTGGGGTCTGGAAATGCGAAAAAAATATTAATACAACATTGTGGATGTGCTTTTTAATCGATTTACCTGAGACTTTGGTGTAGACGTGAATTGTAAAGCGAAAAGTGGTCAAAAAGGCGTCGAAAAACGACGCTGGGGGTCCTTCCGTCCATTCGCCCGTTGCCGTTGTCGATGTCGAGTTTCCCATTCTGTCCCGCAGCAAATCCGAATTTACGATTGTCTTTCTAGAACTTCGGGAATAAATAACAATTTCTTTTTTCTTTGTGTTAATAAATTGTCTGATTTAGCAATTGAAGGTAAAAAATAAAATAACTCAACAAATGCAAATACCTAATGTGTTTTGTTCGTTTATTTGTTTTTTTTTTCCTCCCAATTGTCATCAATTTTCCCTCTCATTCACTCAATTAACTTCCTCGAGCTTGAAAAATGTATTTTTTATTATGTTTTATAAGAAATAAATTAAATTTGATTTTAAATTTTAAATTTTTAGGATTTGTGGCATTTTTGGGAGATTTGACGAAGGCGTAGCCGGGGCCGTCCCGAAATTCCGCCATTTTTGTTAAGAAGTAAAAAAAAATTCGTCTCAATTTGTTGATTTAGTTTAGTAAAACATATTGGGGAAGTAGATTAATGTTATTCGAGGTGGTTAAATACTAATCAATCGACAATTCATTTACTTACAGTTCAACTGATGTGATTTGTTCAGCCCCAACATTTGTAATGATTTCTATGGCAAATAATATCTGTGACGTTTGACAATACGTAATTCGCTAAAAGCTTTTATGATTCGACACAATAAGCACAGCCTGAATATAATTTGTTGTTCACAAATGGGGAAAATTGTGGAAAAATTGGAAATAATTGTAAAAATAAATCAAAATGAGTATAAAAAGTAAAAACAAAACAAAAAATAAATCAAAATGACTATAAAAACAAGACAACAGAAAGGAAATACAAATAAATTTTTATTGTTGTTGAATTAAAGATACAATGCGTCCAATTTATTATATTCTATTTCGTTTTCGTTTTTGTTTTCATTAAAAACAGTTTTCTTGAATAGAATTTCTTGCAAGAAAAGTACTATGTACAAAAGTACACTGGAAACTGTATAGGTGATGATCGGGCCCGAGTAGTTGCACTGGAGAAAATACGGAAGTAGTAAATAACCGGAAATAGCAAACAGAACAATCTGAAAAGAAACAAAACGAGGAAAATTTAATTTATTTTAATTTAATTTCCTATTTTTGTATTTTGCCATGTTCACAACTGAACCGGATTTAGTAAATAGTTCAGCGATCGCTCACCAGATTGATCCAAGTTGCCAAAATGGAAAACGGTTTCCGGTACGAGGATTTCGGATCGATATTCGATGTCGCGTAGTATAGGTACAGAACGGCGTGTAAAAACGTATTGATGAGCCCAATGAAAGTCAAGTGACCGCCTTTATTGAATCAATAAATAAGTTACGAGTGTTTTTATTATATTATTTTTATTTTACATGTTTTCTTTTTACCTGGAAAAAATCGAACCATGCACCAACTGTTGACTAACATACTCGTGTGATGGATGACTTGCTGAAACGTCACTTTGTAGAAGCGCTTTTTCAGGACATTGAACACCGTGTAACAGCAGTCCATGTATTTCAACATGAAGTACCACCAACATGCTGACGCCATCTTTGAATTTTTTAAACGATATACAGGGTGAACAAAAAGTCTATCACTATAGTAAATATTTCTGAAAGTGCTGACAATTCATCTGATCTAATGATGGTAAAGTATTAAAGTTGGGTGGGGCAATCTTTTGGTGATCCGAAATTTGACCTTGGGATGTTCCTTCAAGGTCATTGGGAAATTATCTCGGAAACCGTTGGAGATAGACAGAAATTTCCAATTGTAAACTTGTAGAGTAACATTTGTTTAGTCTAAAAATGACTAATTCTCAAATCTTTTGTACTAAAAATTTTTAAGAAAATTGCAATTAAAAAAGTAGACACAAGTCAAAGGATAACATGGCCAAAATTGAAAAAGTGCCAAAAACGTGCTGATTAGACGTAAAATGACCCAAAAAATCGATTCCCCTGGTCGGAATTTGCATATCTGGCACTGTTGCAGAGATATGGGCAGAAAACTGAATTTTTTTATGATTTTTTCTTTTCAAAACTACTTTTTCAATTGCAATTTTCTTAAAATGAGTGAGTTTATGTAAAATGATCTCCAGATTTCAGATCTGGCATCAGAAGTTGCTTGTCTGTCATTGTTTCAGAGATAGAGGCCAAAAACCGAATTTTTTTTTTTTTAAAAATTAGAAGGGGGTACCCTTGGGATTTTTCTGAAAACAAGACAAAATTGTCTTAAAATCATCTAAATGGAAACAAATTAACTTGTGTAAAATGAGCCACCAATCACAAAAATTGCATTTTGCTACCTGGGAACAAGGATTTATTTTCCATTTTGCATTTGTTGCAAATTGTGCCATTTTTGTTATTGCAGTGTAGGGTTTAAAAAATAAAATAAAATAAAACATACAGGAAAAATTGATCTAACACAAATTGCAAAAGTTCAATGTCTGCAAAGTGAAATAAATCTAACCTGACAGTGTCAGGAAAAAGCAGAAAAACAACAAATGCAAACTGGAACAGCAGACAATTAAAAATTAACGAAATATGTCAATACACTCAATGAATCTTCGTTAATCGTGTCATCAAGCTCCTCGCACGCAGCCTTGTATCCAGTTGCCCAACCACTGGTCCAAAACTTCAACCAAAAACAACAAAATCATCAAACTTTCGTGGCCGCCATTCGGGTATCACTAAAAGGTGAAACCCGCACAAATTATCTTCCTCGTTATCGCTACTTACTTTCACGTGAATTACAATATTCATAGCAAATAAAGCGAATAAAAACGCGACGAAAATATACTTTAAATCGAATGCTTTTCGGTTTTCCATCAATTTTGGCCCGAGCCACGTGACAAACCCCACGTAAGCCACAGCCAAAACGAGATTCAGAACGAACGAATCCATTAAAAACCAGCCATCCACTTTTTTATCTGCATAAAAATCATAAAAAATAAACATATTTACTCATTTCCAGTCCCACCTACCTCTAACGTCCCATATGAACTTGAAAAACATTTTTAAAACGACGAAAACATCGGGTTGCATCGTAACGCAGCGAAATAAACTAATGGTGCCGGTTATTGTTATGAATTTAGAAATATCTCATTAATCATTCGTGTTTGGACGTTTATTTTCATATTACATCATCTATATCAAATACGTCAATGTTTTCGTATTGACTCATGTCGATTTTGTGTTTTTTCTCTTTGAATATCAAAGCATAGAGGAAAATGATAATGTAGAACGAAAGGCTCAAAATGGTGTACACCAAGATGATGGCGGGGTACGTGCAGTCCAGGAAGATGGGCAGAGATAAGTAAATGCAGATACCGAACAGTTCAACCTAAAATAAATAAACAAATAAATAAATAAATAAATAAATAAATTTAATTTAATTAAACTTGCCAAGTTGAGCCAGAAAGCAAATTTAGCGAAGGGTTTTCGGTAAGGTGAGTCGGGGTACAAGTTAGCCAGGCCGAAGTAGAGATAAGCTACCGCGTGGGAAAAGGTGTTTGCAAGACCGGCAAAGGTTATGTGACCACCTGCAAAGACCAAACTAATGTGACTAAGACCTCCACTAATTGGGTAGGAACTGCTGAGGACCACTGCTTAATGTTGCCAGTGCCGGGGCTCTCTTGGGGGCCCCGGATGGCTTACCTGGAAAAAATCTAGCGAGGAGAAAACCGTTGATGACCATTGTGGAATGATGAGCGACATGTTGGAATGAGATTTTATAAAACTTTTTCTTCAGGATGCAAAATACCTGTAAAGACAAACCTTGCGGTGAAAAATACCAACTGTAAAATGTTTACAAGTGTACACTATACTGTGTAGGTGCAGTCCAAGTATTTGTTCATGTAAAACCACCAGCAAGTGCGCGCCATCTATCAACGAAATGAAGAATTAAACAAAAACAAACGACAAACCCACACAAAATACCTTCAATGAGTTTTCGTTGATGGAGAAATCCTGCGGTTCGCAGATCCATTTGTACGTTGTGCCCCAACCGGAAGCCCAAAACTATACCGAAAGTGGATAGAAAGCGAAACCGGATGCACATTTACAAACAACAAGCGCTTCAGGAATCCCCGTGCTGATTTCATGGCCAGGAATGACTAATGCATCAATAGTTCGAATTTATCGTCTGTGTGGGTGTTTATTAAGGTGAGGTTAGATGCATTAGTCCCTCCTGGTAGCAAAGCTTCCTGAGTGATTGAAGCGTTACCTGGTGGTGTAAGACGACATTCATCAAGAAGATTCCCAAATTGAAAGCGACGAATGTTTTTTTCAAAGTCAATGGTTTCAAATGCGCCATGATGGCCGGCCCCAAATAAACGGCAAAAAATACATAGAGGGCTAGAAAGACGAACACCGGCAACCAAGAGCCACACAGAAACCATCCGTCCACCTTTTGATCTTGAAACGAACGAATGAGTGGAGAAACAAACGAATTAATTGACTGGGACTGACCTCTTTGGTTCCAGACGTAGTGGAAGATGAGTTGGACGTAAACAGCGAAATCGCTGTCCATGTTCGTCTTCGTCCGCAGTTTGTTTGCATTTTCCCCACTTATTCGTCTTTATTTTATTTTCACGTGATTTCAGGCGATCAATCTTAATGAATTAATCATGTGTCAGTGACTGAATGCATCACAACAAAAAACTACAGCATGAATATCGTCCCTGAAAACAATTCCCTTTGTTTCTTTTTTCTTATTACTGTCAATTCGTGGGGATTTCCATTCCTTTTATGAATAGTATTCATAATATCATAACTATCATTCAAAATGGCGTGGAAATTACGAGCCAACCAATGAGAATTAGTGGATTTCGAGCGAATAAAAGGAAAATATTAAATTTATATAATCAACAAGTTTACTCTTCATTTATTATCACAATAAATTTGAAATGAACGATACATATTAAAACCAATGCTAAACTTAGAAAATATAATATTATAAACTAATTAGTTAAATTAATTCTAAAGTGGTTGTTTTATAACGGTAAAAGTGAATGCTAAATACGAAATTTAACATTGACTTAATATAAATTTATAACAACTACGTTTATACTTCAATTTGTTTGCAACCTTCTGGAATTGGCGCTGACGTGTGATAGCGGGAAGAGGATGTACAACAATCTGGCTTTTCTTCACCGTAGCAATAGCAATAACCAAAGCCATGCATGTTAGGGAGATAATTACAACAACCGCTGGGGTAGTCAAGGTCCGAACACTTAGATTCGCATTTATCGGCGAGACATAAGCTTATTTCCATACTGCTGGCCGTCGTTACTAATCGGATAATAACAAAACTTGTAAATAAATGCTCAAGAGTGAATAGATTATTTTTGTGCAGCAAAATACAACTTACCCACGCACGACAGAATAAGAAAAAACAAGAGGGTTTGAAGTTTCATTTTCGACGAATGCTCGTGCAGGAGAAAGCAAAGTTGAAGCGAAGTGAAGTGACTGGCGTAGTTGCGATTTGATTTATATAGAGAGATAAATGTCAATATGTTTATAGGCTACGTATGAATGGGATTTAATTAATCCCATTCAATTGCTTGAATATCAATAAACATAAAAATGAAAAATCTGGTGAAAGATAATGGAGTGTCCGCACTCCATCTTTCAATATGTCAATTTGTGACGCTGGTCAACTGTCAGCGCCACCTGTGTAAAAACATGCAAATAAATGTCTTATGTTAATTCTACTAACCAAGATGGCTGCTTTATTCACGACTCCGTAATAACCCACTTTGTAATCAACAATATCAAACCAAGGAACACATTAGATAATTTATAATAATTTTTATTATAATTAATATAATAATTTATTGTAATATGTAATAATTTCAAAATTCAAAATTATTTTAAATGAGATATTTGGATATTTTTCAGCAGATTTTTAAATTTTTATGTATCAAGTATACAGGGTGAACAAAAAGTCTGTATCTTTACTTAATATTTCTGGAAGTGCTGACAATGCATCTAATTCAATGATGGCAAAGTACTAAAGTTGGGTGGGGCAATCTTTTGGTGACCCGAAATTTGACCTTGGGATGTTCCTTCAAGGTCATTTGAAAATTATCTCGGAAAGCGTTAGAGATAGACAGAAATTTCCAATTGTAAACTTGTAGAGCAACATTTGTTTAGTCTAAAAATGACTAATTCTCAAATCTTTTGTACTAAAAAATTTTAAGAAAATCACAATTGAAAAAGTAGTTTTGAAAAGAAAAAGTTATAAAAAAATTCAGTTTTCCACCCATATCTCTGCAACGGTGCCAGATATGCAAATTCCAACCAGGGAAATCAATTTTTTGGGTCATTTTACGTCTAATCAGCACGTTTTTGGCACTTTTCCAAATTTTGACCATGTTATTCTTTGACTTGTGTCTACTTTTTCAATTGCGATTTTCTCAAAACTTTTTAGTACAAAAGATTTGAGAATTAGTCATTTTTAGACTAAACAAATGTTGCTCTACAAGTTTACAATTGGAAATTTCTGTCTATCTCTAACGCTTTCCGAGATAATTTTCAAATGACCTTGAAGGAACATCCCAAGGTCAAATTTCGGGTCACCAAAAGATTGCCCCACCCAACTTTAGTACTTTGCCATCATTGAATTAGATGCATTGTCAGCACTTCCAGAAATATTAAGTAAAGATACAGACTTTTTATTCACCCTGTATATGCTTATATTTTTAAATTATTTTTAAAATATTTATCATAAACTCTTTGATTTTATTTTAATTATGTTCCATTGTTATAAGATTTGACACTTTTATTTTAAAGTTTTCACAAAATAGCCCGTGGGTCTCCAATTGCGCGCAGGGGAAAATAAATTTGTACAAATAATGCAATTAGAAGACTTCTAACAGTTTTTATTATATAAACCACAGAAGTATGACAACTTTTATTTCTAATAATTTTAATATTTTTAATATTTTAATATTTTTAATGAATTAATAGTTGCTCACCACAATATGTATTAATTAGCAATAAGAGGTCGCCTTATAAGGTAATCCAAACATAGGTATTCAAGTGCCGACTCCTTAAAACTTCACTGCAATGCATGGCGCACAGATATTTGAAGAATTGTATAGAAAATATTAAAAGTTGTAGTGTCTCCTGAAATCAGTTGAATGGAATGAATTAACCTTCATCCACTCACGTGTTTTTTTAAAGGCTGTTATTTAACTTGACTTGAATGTTTGTGTCTGTGTGTGTGTTGTAATGAGCCTGAATTATTCCCTAAATTAATAAAGAGTAATTCCAAGCTTATTTTTGCTTAGACAAGACTTATCATAAAATACTACTTCTATTAAAACTCACAATTATTTATTCTGACTTAGAACAATAAGAAATTACAGTGATAAAATAAGGCTTAATGGAATTAAGAAATGAAATGATAAAATGGCTTTAAAACACGGCGAAACGTTGATTTGATGTTCTCGACGTTCTGGCGACGATTTCGACTCGTAATCGTCGCGTTTCTTTGGCTCTTCACTTACGGCTCTCGTCCCGTCTCTCGTACGTTGTTTTCCGATGAAAACGGACTTATTCCGTAACTCAAACTTCCTCGAAATCGTCTGGTACAAATCGACTCCCGTCGATTTGCTGGGTCAACCGGACTCTTTCCGTAACTTCTACTCGCTCGCGTCTTCGCAACTCCGTCGTCGTGGCGACGTATTTGCGAGTCTTCGCAACGTCTAGCCGGATTTCCTCCACGGCAAGGCGAAAATCCCGAATCAACAATTGAGTTGACTCAAGACTGGAAAAATCCCACCGCACGTGAAATGTGCGGCAAGACCGAAATATCCCGCTGCTGACTGGTTTCAGCAGTAGGAAAACTCCCAAATCAACAACTGGTTGATACAGGAATATGTAAACTTCACGGAGGTTTTCACAAAATACTGGAGGTTTTCTCTGAGTTATTTTGTGTTGTGTCTCTGGCAAAGTTTGTGATCATACTGAGGAGTTTTCACTCCTCTCAGGACTCATTTCCTGTTTGGAGGCTTGTGGGCTGGTTACCCTGGCAACCACCCACATTTCCTCCCACTCTGTTTAGCTTCCTTGTCTGGAGACAGGAAACATAAAAAATATAAAACTTCAAATAAACCAAAATGAAATAATATTTTCAGACCACTAGGGTCACTAAAGTGTGCGTGTGTGTGTGGGGTTTGTGCAATTTCCCAAAAATCATTAAGCATAAAAAAAAATTAAAATTTGGGCTTTGTCAAGCCCTAGAACAGGTCATTCCACACTTTACCATCTTTGCCCTGGAGATGGGAAATAAAACACAGGAGACCAGTTGGGCCAAAACTTCATCCTCCACTCTTCTAAACAGAGTAGATTTATTTTTCAGTAACCTGACCAACTGTCACTAGAGGGAAAAAGATGAAAGCTACATGCTGCTTTGTACATTGTATTATTGGCAATACAATGTACTAATTCAATGCAATAAAGCCTGCATAAATTCCTTGTGGTGTTAATACACCACAGTGCTCCCCCTCTCTCTTGATCCGGACCGAGAGAGATCGCACATTCTTTCAAATTAGCACGTGCAGCTTTCAGCTACAAAAACCCCTAGTTAGGTCTGGTCTACATCGAAATTGCTGATATACATTTGCTCACGATTTTGAAATCCGAAAGAAACTTAAAACTTAAACGACTTAAGCTTAACATTTAAACGACTTAAGCTTAAACGACTTGGGCTTGACTTGCTAGCGCGGTCCTCCAGCCGAATGCGAACGCAACACTATGTCATCCGCCCGATTCCCAAGGTTTCTATCTATATAGTCTAAACTCCGACGCGATGGTTGGTAATCCGGGTCTTTCGGATCCTGAATTTCTTCTTCCGCGTCATCATACTCTTCCTCCGAATCGGTGGATCTTGTGTCAGGTTGCGTCTGTTCATCTGTCGGTTGCACTGCTGGAGGGGCAGTGACTTCATTGGCTGCTTGTTGCAATCTCCTTTGATGGAACAAGTCAAACTGAGCCCTCGTGCGTGGTGTCACATCGAATGGGGGCGGCGCAAGCATCCTTCGGACCGGTGCAGTCCTGTCCTTCGTTGTTCTTGGGACCACCCGAGGGGTCTTCTGCACCTCGGTCCTTGCCAAGCCGCTTGGACCTGGGATCGGCTGCACTTCTGGTAAAACCACATTTTCCCCTGTGTTTACCGGTGCCGCAACGGGAACTGGTTCCATAACAGGAACTGGTTCCGTCCTTGTCACGATCACTGTGTGCTGCCTTCCCAACTTCCTTGGCCTGGGTTCTTCAGGCATCGGATTCCACGGTACATTAGGTGTAGTCGTGTCTTGGGTTTCCCTGTGTGCAATCACCTGCTCCCCAGTCTGTGGATGCCGCGGTCTCAACTGATTAATGTAGCGGTCGTTAACCTCTTGGGTGTCCATGCGCTGGGTCTCATACACGACATCCCCCTTCCTAGTCTTCACTATTGCCGGAATCCATGTCGCGTCTCCCTTCCTGTATGAACGAGCCCACACTTCCTGTCCTGGGGCTAATACCCTCTTAGGTGGCCGCCGGTCCTCTTGAGCCGCTCCCACAGTTGGTTTCAGTGTGTCCAGATGGGTCTTAAAATGCCCTTGCAACATCAGCATGGCTGGGGACTTTCCATCCGCTCCCGGTGTACTGTGCTGGTAAAATAGGAGCTTATCCAATTGCTCCTGGATATTGACCATTCCCATCTTGACCAGTTTCCCTTTAAAGGTCTGTACCGCTCTCTCCGCTCGTCCATTGGACTGTGGATGGAATGCAGGTGAGAACAGGTGTAGTAAACCGTTTCGCCGGATAAATCCCTTAAATTCCTCGCTGGTGAAGGTTGTGGCATTGTCTGAAACAATTGTGTCAGGCAGACCAAAATCTGCGCACTTCCTTTTAATCACAGCAATTGCAGCTGCCGATGACGTGCTTGGTACCAAGTCTACGTGCATCCATCCGGTCAAAGAGTCCACTAAGATGAGGAACATCTTGCCCTTGACCGGTCCGGCAAAATCAATATGAATCCTGCTCCAAGGTCTAGCAGGTCTTGGCCAACTAACGGGATTGTCACGTGGCGGTGCATGCTGGTGTTGTTGACACACAACACATTGTGCCACGTATTGTTCAACCGCCATTGTTATACCCGGCCACCATATTGTTGCTGCCGCCTTATTCTTCATCATGACTATCCCATGATGACCTTCGTGAAGCAAATCCATGGCCTTCTTACGCAGACTAGGTGGTATTATCACTCTATGTCCCCATAACAGTATGTCATGATGGACTGATAATTCTGTCTTGCGCGACTTAAATGGCTGTAATGATGCCTTGACCTTATCCGGCCATCCATTCCTCACATATTGTATTACGTGATGCAGGTCATCATCCAGTAATGTGGCCATTTCCAATTGCTCACGAGTAATTATCGAGTCTTCGACTAAGAAGCGCACATGCTGCTCTTCCTCCAGTTCTTGTTCCCATTGCTCCGTGATCTTGGTGGCTGGCAGTGGCAATCTACTCAATGCATCAGCCACTGGAATGTCCAGACCTGGTCTGTGCTCTATTGAGTAGTTGTAGCCTGCCAAGATAATTGTCCACCTTAGCATCCTAGGGCTAATAATATTTGGTGTAGGATTGGTCACTCCGAATATTCCGAGCAATGGCTTGTGGTCAGTTACAATCCTGAACTTTCTCCCACATAAGAACTGGTGAAACTTCTGCACCGCATAGATGATTGCCAATGCCTCTCGGTCAGTCTGGCTGTAGCGTCTCTGAGTTGGCGAGAGTGACTTGGACGCATACAAGACTGGCCGCTCCTCCCCGTTGTCCAACACGTGGTTTAACACTGCCCCCACTCCCACTGGGCTGGCGTCGACAACCAAGACCAGTGGATGATGGAGTGAGTAGTGCACTAGGAGGCTCTCACTAGTAATCATCTCTTTAATGGTATTAAAAGCGGTGGCTCTTCTTTGCGTCCACTCCCAGGATGCGTTCCCCTGCAATAACTCTCGCAGTGGCTCTGCGACCTCCGCAAAATGCGGTAGAAATTGCAGATAGAATTGGACCATCCCCAGAAATGAGCGCAGTTCTTGCAAGTTGTTGGGTGCTGGCATCTTCTTAATTGCCGCGACGTTGTCTCCAGATGGTCGAATTCCTCTACTGTCCACTTGAAATCCCAGATATGCGACCTGCGTCCTGAAAAACTCGCATTTCCGTCTTACTAAACGCAGATTCGCTCTTCTGAGTCTTCTCAGGACTTCTCTGACCACCTTCACATGTTCTTCATATGTGTCCGTCGCAATCAAAATGTCATCCTGATATGGTGAGACATCATCCAGGTCAGCAAACATTGTATCCATAATCCTTTGGAATACTCCGCTGCTTGATATGGTACCAAAAGGTAATCTGTTAACTGCATAGAGTCCTTTATGAGTGTTGATTGCAGCTATAAATGAACTCGCCCGAGTGAGCAATACCTGTTGGTACGCCTGTCTGATGTCAAGCTTGGTAAAATACTTCTTTCCTCCAAGCTTAGCCATAATATCAGAAACTCTAGGCAGTGGGTATGGATCCGGTAAGATAGCTGGGTTCACAGTTGACCGGTAGTCTTCGCATAACCGCACTGTACCGTCCTTCTTGTCAACTATGACCAGCGGGGTTGCCCAATCCGAAAATGCGATTGGTTGGTAAATCCCATCCGCAACTCCCTTTTCCAGTTCCTTTTCCACTGCTGTACGCAAGGCTACAGGTACAGGCCTCGCGCAAAAGAAGCGCGGCTTTACACCTTCTTTCAGGTAAAGTTGTACAGGTGGACCTGTATATAAACCCAAAGAGGCCTCAAAAACATCCTTGTACTCCTGAAGTAACAGTCTCAATACAGTGTCCTCCTCTTCCAACTCCGCAATTAAGTCTTGTGGGGTCATTGACCCATTGATCCCGTGGTGCATCCCTTGTTGTCTCTCCAGCCTGTTGACCAGGAAAGTTTTCACAGAACGAGATTGCCTCGTGGCTTCCCTGCCCAGCAGTATTGTGGCCTGACCAGCAGTGACCAAGAACCGCAACTTCACTTCTTCATCTCCTACCCTAACCGGTAGGTAGATCTCCCCAAGTGCGGGTCTCCTTTCGCCAAAATAACCGATCAACGTAATGTTGGTCGGTTGTACAGGCCATGTCACGTTGCTTAAGGTCATCCACTTCATTAAAGTATCTCTGGAGATCAACGAGTATCTTGAGCCAGTATCCACTGTTGCTACCACGGGGATCTTGCCAAGTCACATTGACATGCGGAAGGGGTCATCCTGGTCATAATCGGGATTCCGAATTTGGCATCCCGGTTGAGTGACCGAGGGAACATAATTCATTGGGGTGCAACTCTGCTGAAAGGGCTGGTACGCAGGCCTTTGACCACCACCGCGTGCGCGTCCGCGTCCGGTACGCCCTCCTTGACCACGCTGTTGGGTCCCAGATGATCCTGCATTTGCATCCCGCATCTGCATCGGTTGACCATGACCTGTCCGTTGCACCTGTTGCCTCATGGGACAATCTCTTTTCAGGTGTCCCACTTCACCGCAATACCAACAGGCACCGTAAGGTAAACCACCTCGCGGGCGCACAGGGGTGGACTGACCAGTGCTCACAAAAGGCCTTTGTGGCAACACCACACCCTTGGTATAAACATGGGCCACAGGGGGCTGAGAGCTGTAAGCCACCATGCTAGCGGGAACCATGGGTAAAACCATATCCCTTCCGCTATCTGGCTCAAAACATGTAGTGGCTTGCATGTCCGCCACACCAGCTGCGGCGCCTTCGAATGCCATGGCCATCTCCATTGCTTCTTTTAAAGTGTTAGGCTTTTGCAGGAGAATGTACTGAGTTGCCGTGGCATTCCCCAGTCCCTCGATCAACTGGTCCATGACTGCAAAGTCCACCTGCTTAGAGTCTCCGTATTCTCCCTTCTCTGCAAGACCGCGGAGAACAGCAACATACGATGCCACCGACTCCTTTGGCTGGCGTACTCGCTTTCGTAACCGGTTCCGGATAATAATTGGAGGTACCGCCGGACTAAAGTATGCCTTTATCTTTTCGACTATGTCCTCATAAGTCATATCCGAAATCGTTGTCGGGGCAGTCAACTTGTGTAGCAGGGCATGCGTATCTGCGCCCATCGAGGCCACCAAGAACATCTTCAGATTATCTTTATCCGAATAGAATTTGTGTAGCTTCGCCATGAACTCGAACCGTTCAACCCACAAACTCCAATCCATCTCGGTTTTGCCTTGAAATGGGGGCACGTGCGCCACATAGGCTGTCCCAGCTCCGCTTGTTGACGCCATTCCAGATAAGCTTGTCTGCGACTCCTGGTTTACGCCAGCTACCAATTCCGGGTCATCGTCACTATCCACCGCCGCCGGGTAACTTGTCAGTCGTGACTCCGTGATTGCGATGAAATCCGGTCCAACAATCCAGATAAGTGCAACAATTCAGTGAGTGCTCTCACTTCCCAAACCTGCCCTGACCCCCTTCCCAGTAGGTACTTCTCCGAGGAGCTAAGCTGGGTTCAGCACTGGCCAGCCTCTCCTGGGAGGTGGCTTGATGTGTGCAGCTATTATCCCCTTACCGTACCCTAGTGGGAAAAGGAAACCCTAGCACTACCTAAGCTGAGAGCTTATAATGACACAGTGTTGCGTTGGCATTGTCAGGGGCATTCTTTGGGCTCTTTGTTCCCTGGTGTCATTGTTGCGGCCCTTTGTTGCTCAGACGATGGCTGGAGTCATTGTTGACCTCCTGGTGGCAAAATCTGAAGTTAGGCTTAATAACCCTAGATAGGCCTAACTGGGCCTAGTAACCCTAGCAAGTCCCAAGTAATACTAGTTAGGCCTAAGCCAGGCCTAACTATCTGAAAATACGGAAAAGAAAGACAGAATCCATTCCAAAAAAAAAATTTTAAAGATACAGTTCACTTCTCTTTAATCCAGGGTTCTGCTGTCCTGTTCAGGGTGCCACTTTACCATCTTTGCCCTGGAGATGGAAAATAAAACACAGGAGACCAGTTGGGCCAAAACTTCATCCTCCACTCTTCTAAACAGAGTAGATTTATTTTTCAGTAACCTGACCAACTGTCACTAGAGGGAAAAAGATGAAAGCTACATGCTGCTTTGTACATTGTATTATTGGCAATACAATGTACTAATTCAATGCAATAAAGCCTGCATAAATTCCTTGTGGTGTTAATACACCACACACACATTATAATAAAAAAAATAAAAGAGAGACTCATTTTTAAGCGCTGTGGAGTGGAAGTACGAATTAAAATTCTGATTTACGGCAAACTGTAAACAAACCGGAGTGCCACCTGGCGGAACCCTTGGTTCTTTAAAGGATGCCAAAATGTTCGCCCGATACGAATTTTTATGTTTTCGGCACTAAAGAAGGATTTAAAAATCCTGAAACCACGCTCATTTTGACAAGGATACAATTCCACCCAAGCCTGTATATTTATTTTTCGATTTGATTGAAAAATGATGCGTTTTTTTACGATCGTAGCTGGCGACCGCATGGAAAATTTAGTAAGAAATTTGAATTTGGCCATAAAAATGAAAAATATGAAAAATAAACAATTTAACCCTCAGATGGGCAACCCTATACCTATTTGGGGACAACACTCTTCTTGAATAGGAAAACTTTTTTTGGTTTATTATATTGTATTGATCTGAAAATTTCTGACTTTGTTCACACAACAATAATAGGTGCGTTCAATCTGTTAGCAGAAAGTCACTTAACTGACTTAACTGCCTTTCAGAGGGCGGAAGTGACGAAAATTACGTCACATTTTTACCAACTAAAGTCACCTAAGTGACTTTCAGAAAAGTAACCAGAAAGTTCCTTTTCCACCACTTAGAAGTGACTTACATGTGCGTGCGCATGCGCATTGCACATTTAATAAAGCTACAGTGGCAGCCATTTTGTTCCCGATCTAACTGACTGAAAAATGACTTTGTCTCCACCAAGAAAACGAACTCGTCAACCGATCCGTGTGTGGTCAGTTGAAGAAGAAGAACAAATTGCCCACTACCTTTTAGAGAAAAGGTATTTGGGTAAAGAAATGGTTAGTGTTTAAATAATTTTTTTCTTCCGGTAAAATCACACGTGTGTACGTGGTAAATTTGAACGTGTGGCACACGGTAAATTCACGTGTGCACGCGGTAAATTTAAACGTGTGGCACAAGGCAAATTTACTTGTTATAAAGTAGCCCATCCATCTTGTACAGTGTCGAATTTTTACGATAGCCTGGCTCGGTTATTACTTCCATGGTTGTCGAATGTTGAATGTGTAAATTAAGGTGCGTTTCATAATTATAAATCCACCCACAAATTCTGTGTCACAGCCAAACATTCTTCCCAACAATAAATTTCTTTATTCTGTTTGATTATAACATGTGTTTTTACAAGATTTTAAGAAGTTTTCGTTAAAAGAAATTTTTTTTTTATATTTTTATAGCAAAAATGTCGTTTTTAGGTGTTGCATAATTATAAATCCACATTTGGTTCTAAGGTTGTGGGCGATAGTTTTTTTAACTGATCATAGAGGGTGCTTCTAGCTAATTATAATGACGTTTTTTAAATGTTTTCTAACTGTCACATTTGTTACTTTCACTTTCATTTTTGCTGTGCATTCATTTTAACCATGCCTCGTGGATTACCACTTTCTGACTTTGAAAAAGGACAAATATCAATCTTAAGTGAACAGAATACATCCAACAGGGGAATAGCAAAACTTTTGGACAGAAGTCATGGTCTTATCAACAGTTATGTGAAATTGAGAGACAAATATGGCACCAAAATTCACAGTGGTCGACCATCAAAGCTACAAGACCGCCAAAAACAAACAATGTTACGTGAAATTTCCAATTCAAATGTGACCCTAGGGGAGTTATCAAAGCGTCCAGACATTAACGTTTCAAAATCTACACTCTCCAGAGTTGTGAGCAACTGTCAACACTTAGTGTACAAGAAGAGAAACAAGCTGGGATTTGTAATGCAGGGAAGCATTACATATTAGACTTCTAAACCCTGTCCTTTTGTCCCTAAATAAAACACCGAAATAAAAGAAAATAAAGTAATTTAAAAAAAAAAAAATTTTTTTTTTTTTGCCAATATAAAGCAACAACAAACAAAATCCCACCAAAATTTGAAATGATATGCTGCGGAATTGTTGCATCCGGGTTTGCTACAATCGGGAAATAAATCGCGCGGAAAACGTATCGCAACGTATGGCTCACGGGATCCGCCAGGTGGCGCTAGTACAATGTTACAACTTCCTGTGCAGGACGGAAGTAGTATTATTAGACGGCTAAAAGTGCACTAAAACCGGTTTATTAATTCAACCGGAGGTCCAAGAAATCTGAAAATACCTTACAATAATAATATAAGCATGCTGAATTTAATGCCGTTGTCCGTTTTGCTCTAGCTGCTATAGTTTTTGCGGAATCGTTGACGACGGACGGACGGACGGACGGACGGACGGACAGACAGACAGAACCGTTTCATGAGACTTTCTAAACATCAGGTTTAGAAGTCTAAAACCACTCCATCTCTGAAACCAAGACACAAGGTGAAAAGAGTGGAATTTGCAAAAGATAAAGTGTGTTGGCAGAAGGAATGGCGTAAAGTAGTGTTCAGTGATGAAAAAAAGTTTAATTTGGATGGCCCAGATGGATGGCAATATTACTGGCACGATTTACGCAAAGACGAACAGATTTTTTCAAAACGTCAGCAAGGTGGAGGATCGGTTATGATTTGGGCAGCGTTTGGATGGAATGGTAAAAGTAATATTGCCTTTGTCAGTGGTCGAATGAATGCTGATTCATACCAACAGTTGCTTGACAAACAACTTATGCCATTTGGAGAGCAAATTGGTGGCCCATTTTGGGAATTTCAACAGGACAACGCGTCGATCCACAATGCCCGAACAACATTTCAGTGGTTTTTGGACAATGGAGTGCAAGTAATGTAGTGGCCAGCATGTTCCCCTGACTTGAATCCCATAGAAAACCTCTGGGGAATACTTGCCAGATCAGTATATCAAGGAGGGAAGCAATTGAGGAGTTAAAACTTGCAATTATGGTGAAATGGGAAGAAATTTCAACTGAGACAATGCAAAATCTAGTCAATTCCATGCATAACAGAATGATTAATGTTATTGAAAAAAAAGGTGGTTTAATAAGTTATTGAAAATAAAAAATTTAATAGAAACCAAATGTGGATTTATAATTATGCAACACCTAAAAATTACATTTTTGCCATAACAATATAAAAAAAAATTTCCTTTTAACAAAAACTTCTTAAAATCTTGTAAAAACACATGTTAAAATCAAACAGTATAGAGAATTTTATTGTTGGGAAGAATGTTTGGCTGTAACACAAAATTTGTGGGTGGATTTATAATTATGAAACGCACCTTATATGCAGTGTATTCTTGAAATAGACGCTTAAACGGCAAGCGTATGTTTTGACCATACGAAACGTCTAATGGACGTTTCGACACTTTTTCGGAACATTTCGACCTTATTCATATTGGAATTTTCTACTTTAATCATTTCGCCCTTAGTCACACACGACTAAGAAAATATTTTTTGAAAAGGGATAATTTCGACCTTAGTTATTTCGACTTTAGTATGAAATCCCTCTCTATGCTACACAGATGAACATGATTGGAATTCATAAAAAAAATTAAATTCTGGTGAAAAATATCCAAATATCTCAACAAAACCACGCAGCAGCATTTAAAATTTAAATTTAAAATTTTGAAATTATGACATATTATAATAAATTATTATATTAATTATTATAAAAATTATTATAAATCATTTTATATCTTTCACCAGATTTTTCATTTTTATGTTTATTGATATTCAACAATCAATTGAATGGAATTAATTAAATACCATTCATACGTGGCCGGGCACAGCTAGTTATACATAATATTCAACATGGGCCCCATGCAGCATCGGAGCCCCAAGACACCCACAATTAAAAAGTCTCCACTCAAATTTCTTCATTTTGAGCCACCTTTACTCACTTTGTTTGGGGTCCTCTTTATTAAGAATCCCTCTTGTGGGGCCCTCTTGTGGGCTCCTCTTAAGGGATCCCTCTTTATGGCGTCTTTTTAAAAAAATTCACTTTTGGGGTCCTTTTAAGATAAATTTTTATGACCCAATTTTAAAACCTATTTTTTGGGGCCCCTTTTTTGACTCAATTTGTTGGGGGGCCTTGTCTGAAACTCTCTTCTTAGGATCCATTTTTGGAACTAATTTTTGACGCCCTCTTCTGGGCCTCCTTTTAGGGTTCATTTTTAGAGCCCATTTTTCGAGGCCTCGGATAGAAAAAGTGCAAGTTCTGTACAATAAAATTTTATTTTCGTGTCGGTCTGTTGGCATAAACTGAAAAACAAGGATGAGACAGAGATGTACCCATACCTATTGTTGCGGGGTAGTGGAAGACCAGCACCTAAGGATAGATGGGAGAAAAGAAAGAATGACAATGTTGAGTTGTTGAGTTGTTAATTTGTTAGTTTATTAGTGGTTTTACAGTGCAACAAATGATAATAATCGTAATAATTTATACAAACAGACATGACTGGTTAGATTGTTTTAGTTGTTGAGTTTCTCTCTCGTTCCTAGTGAGCTTTGATTTTGTTTCGGTAATTCTGTATGTAAAAGTTAATAAAGAGAATCAAAAAGGTGGTGCCTTGCGGAAGCAGGTACATGAGGATGGGCAGCGGGTAATTGCATTCGCGGAACAACGGCTGCACCATGTGGTATAAACCGACCACGAACTGGATCTGAAACGTCAAAACCGGCGTTAGACAAACCAAACAACACCTTCAACACGTTATCAAGCCAAAACAACGTAGACTACTAGAGACAGTGATGCGAAGAAATCTAGATGTTTATAACGTGAAATAGAGAAATGTATAACGTAAATAAAGAAAGGTATTACGAAAAATAAAGAAATTTATAATGTAAAGTGCAGAAATGTATAACGTAAAGTGTAGAAATGTATAACGTAAAGTGCAGAAATGTATAACGTAAAGTGCAGAAATGTATAACGTAAAGTGAAGAAACGTATAACGTAAGGTGCAGTAATGTATAACGTAAAGTACAGAAAAATATACCGAATAACACAAAGTAGAGAAATATATAACGTGAAATAGAGAAATGTATAGCGTGAAATAGAGAAATGTATAACGTGAAATAAATAAATGTATAACGTAAAATAAAGAAATTTATAACGTAAAATGCAGAAATGTTACGTAAAATGCAGAAAAATATACCAGATAACGTGAAATAGAGAAATGTATAGCGTGAAATAGAGAAATGTATAACGTGAAATAAATAAATGTATAACGTAAAATAAAGAAATTTATAACGTAAAATAAAGAAATGTTACGTAAAATGCAGAAAAATATACCAGATAACGTGAAATAGAGAAATGTATAGCGTAATTAAAGAAATTTATAACATAAACTAGAGAAATTTGTAACGTAAAATAGAGAAATTTGTAACGTAAACTAGAGAAATTTGTAACGTAAAATAGAGAAATTTGTAACGTAAAATATAGAAATTTGTAACGTACTAGAGAAATTTGTAACGTAAAATAGAGAAATTTGTAACGTACACTAGAGAAATTTGAAACGTAAAATAGAGAAATTTGTAACGTAAAATAGAGAAATTTGTAACGTAAACTAGAGAAATTTGTAACGTAAAATAGAGAAATTTGTAACGTAAAATAGAGAAATTTGTAACGTAAACTAGAGAAATTTGTAACGTAAAATAGAGAAATTTGTAACGTAAACTAGAGAAATTTGTAACGTAAAATAGAGAAATTTGTAACGTAAAATAGAGAAATTTGTAACGTAAAATAGAGAAATTTGTAACGTAAAATAGAGAAATTTGTAATAGTCAACAAATTGGAAATTCCCTCCGTAACACCTGAAACGAACTAACCATAACGTTACATCATTAAAGTGCGAAACTAACCATTTGCAGGATAGTGACGTAACGCTTCCACCACAAAAGATTGTGATACTTGGGCCCCAGAGAGGCCAGGCCATAATAAGTGTACATGACAGCGTGAACTAGACTATTGACATATCCGGGAAACAGACCATGACCACCTGAATAAAAGAGCGAAAAACAAAGTCAATTCCATCGCAACTCGCCTCGCTGGTTCGCTCATTTGTCACCTGGTGCAAATCGCAAAACGACCCACGAGTTCATGGGCATGACTGAGTGGTGGAACACGTGAAGGATGCTGATCTGGTTGAATTTCTTCCTGAAGATGAAGAAAATCTAAACGAAAAAACAAAAATTTATTCGTTTAATTTAATTTAATTTTAATTTACATTTAATTTAACACTTACTGTGTCGAGAAAATCTATGTATTTCGTGATGTAGTACAAGTAAACCAGTCTTATGATCTGAAAAAGTTGCATCCATTTTCACATAAATTATCGTCATTTGCGATTTGTGCAGTGAAATCAATGAAGTTTGCAAAATTTGCTTGAAAAATGGAGAGATTTTGGTAAATTTGCAAGAAATTTGCAGAAAATTCACAAAAGTTGCATAAAACTCACAAATAATCACAATGTGCTAAATTTGCAAGAGAAATAATTAAAATTGGCAAAATTTGTAAAATTTGCAAGAAAAATAATTAAAATTGGCAAAATATGCTAAATTTGCAAGAAAAATGATTAAAATTTGCAAAATTTGCAAGAAAAATTGATAAAATTGGCAAAATTTGCAAAATTTGCAAGAAAAATTGATAAAATTGGCAAAATTTGCAAAATTTGCAAGAAAAATTGATAAAATTGGCAAAATTTGCAAAATTTGCAAGAAAAATTGATAAAATTGGCAAAATTTGCAAAATTTGCAAGAAAAATTGATAAAATTGGCAAAATTTGCAAAATTTGCAAGAAAAATTGATAAAATTGGCAAAATTTGCAAGAAAATGATCAGAACTTGCTGAGTTTGCATAAAAATCCCCAAAAACAGCAAAACTGTAAGAAATCATGAAAATCTGCACGAAAATCTGCACAAAATCACAAATTCTGCATAAAATCACTAAAAAAAATCCAAAAACAGCATGAAAAATGAAAATTATGCAAAATGCCCAACTAAAGAGATCAGCTTTTGCAAAACTTGCGAGAAAACTCAGCACAATTTCCAAAATGCCCATAAAAATCCAACCCCTAATCCTCTAGCGCCATCTATTGTAAACTCCCACAACCAGCACTCGATTAAATCGATATAAACGAATAATTACCCGATATCCCAACGGATTTGGCGTATAATCGACCGGCTCGCACATAAAGCTGTACTTAAATATAATCCCCGACGTATAAGACTAAAAAAAAACACAAAAAAGCACATCAAAAACAAGAAAAACGACAAAAACGAACGGCTTACCTCGCTATGAATAAACGCATTAATAATGACCATAGTAAAGTTATAAAAGATGAGCACCGGCCGCAACTGAAACGGCTCTCTATTCTTCATAAATCGCGGGCCCCACCATTTAATTATGTACAAATACAGCAAAGTGATGGCAATCGTCGGAAACGGACTCCCCATCAACGGTAATCCATCAACTCTCTTATCTACAATGAAAAATAAACTCAAAAAACGAATTCGCCGGCGATGAAGGCGATTCCAGGCGGCGCGCGGGCGATGCGCGGCGGCCCGCACGGCGCGGTTTTTCCGTCGAATTTCAAAATAGTCGAAAAATGGTCAAATTTTGGGTTATTTCGCTCGGGGTTTTTTGTGGGGGTTTGGGGATTTGTTGAATTACCTCTGAGTTCCCAGATTTCGTTATATCGTCGCGTGGCATTTTCGATTAACGTCAAGTTGTGCATTTTTTTTTAGATATACCCTGAAAATAGAAGAAAAATTCGGAATGAAGTTAATTGTGTCGTGGAGCGAGTATTTGGAGCGGAATTACCATTAAGAATGTTTATCATTTGACCATCTCTTAATTAATTGTAAAATTGATAAATTATCGACCTCGATTTTGTAATAAAAACACATTTGTCCGAGTCACGGAAAATTCAAACGTTGAACCGGACCGTGTATAAATATTAAAATGACCGGTCACGACTTTACGTGATAAAATTTACTCTCGTATTGTCAAAATTATTTTGTTTTACTTCATTTTAATGTAATAAATCCCAATATTTTCTTAAAAATTTATAAATTATTAAATATATTTAAAAAAATTAATATTAAATGTAGTGAAGCGCGCTCTGGTTGCGCAATTCCCAACGAGTCGTTTTAAGATTCGCGCTGTTCTTAGAACTTACAAATTTAAAAATATAATTTAAAAATAAAAACTCACTCAGGGAAAAAGAAGAATGACAATAAAAAAAAGAAATCAGGTGCAGACCGAATTGGCAGTCAATGGAATGGAGTGAGGAAGTGCGAAACAACTAAAAAGTGAACGACTCGAAATGACCCAGTAATTACTGTCGTTGCCATGACAAACATGGCGGGCGTTTAACACGAATAAAAATGGCGAAAAAGTGCAGATTTTTACAGTTTATTATCAAAATTAAATAATTACAACAGTGATGAGAGGACAGGAGGCGCGGGCGGATCAATAAATGACATGTTAATCCATTTAATCTCTTACAAAGAGCTGCCCTGTCGTTAACAATTTTATTTTTCCATATATATAGCAAATTAATAGACACGAATCGATCGATCGATCTTCCGAAAATACTTTGTGTTCCTTATTTCTTCGTTTATTAAGGCAGTTTTTAAGTAATAAAACCACGAAAGGTCGATATGTCGTAATTTGATCTCGTTGTAACTTCATCGCCCATCGAGGTATTTTTTTTTATTAAATAATAAAAAATAATAATAAAAATAATAAAAATAATAAAAATAAAAAAAAAATAATAAAAAGTTTCAGTTTCGTATTTTTTTTCATATAATCTATAAATTTAACAAATATTTTTTAATTTATTTATTATGCTAATTATATGCACAAACAGCTCGTTGATTTCTCTTAAAATTGCACAAAATCTTTTATAAAAATTGGTCCTATATGTAAAAGTGCAATGTTTACCCCTAAAATTAACACCCAGACCGCAAATATGAATATATAGATACAAAATAAAAATAAAAATCATCTTTTAGGCATTTTATGCATTTTCTCTGCAATTTTTAAACCATTTCTCGTGAAATAAAATGAAAAAAAACTGCCTCGGACGTGCATTTCCATGCATTATGCATTTTTTATGCATTTCCCATGCAAAACTCGACTCAAATTGAGCATAACACGATACAATGCCAAAATGCCTCACAAAAACAAATCAAAAAAGTAAATCGTTTTTCCACTATAAAAAAAATTGAAAAAAAGAAAGAAAAAGAAAAACTACATTAGTTTGTAAACACTTTGTACATCGCTTAGAAATCGTCTTTCCGTTTTTCTTTCGTTTTTCTCTCGAGGTGGCGTGGCCAGGCGGGACCGCGCGACTCTACCAACCACCCGGCTGTACAAACACGTGCTCGACACACCATTAAGTTCCATTTACTACTTATTTAAATGTGCATAGTGTATATAAAAAGGCAAAAGGCACTCCCGAACCGCGTTTTACATCGTTTTTTTGGCAAATTTTCACGTTATTTTGCAATTTTTCACGATTTCATGCAAATTTTCATACTTTTCATGCAAATTTTCATACTTTTCATGCAAATTTTCATTTTTTTCATGCAAAATTTCACGTTTTTAAGCAAATTTTTACTTTTTTTTAAATTTAATTAACAAAATGGACATTTTTCGCATCGCTTTTCTCCGTAAAGGGAAGAAAAACAAAGATCAAGGATTAGGTTTAGGTGGAAAACAAGAAAAATAAAGAAAAAACATTGAAAAAATAAACAAAACAAAAAAAAAATAAAATAAAACAAAAATTAACAACAACAACAACAAGAACAGAGATTTTCGTTTTTCCACTCGTTAAATGCAAAAATATGATATTATAATTTTCATAGTTTCAGTCGTTTTAGTCGTTTCGTGCGCGTGTGTTTGTTGCCTAGTGTGTTTTGGGCTTGGAGTGTCCGTTGTGGAGACCGTTGGCGGTGTTGTGGAGTCCGTTGGATTGTTTGTTGGTGTGGCCGTTTGTGATGTTGCCGTTGGTTTGTTTGTTGGTCCTGAAGGGCGTGCGCCGCCTTAGGTAGGCTTGTTTGTAGAAGTCCATGAAGAGAAAGAAGAACATGACAGCGTGGCCGCCGATCCACCACACGAAGGCTTTCGGGTAGTTGCAGTCGATGAAGAGGAGCTGGAATGCGTGCACGATGATGCCGATGAATTGCATCTGCGGAGAAACAACACACAATACATTCGTGCATCAAGAGGGTGATTGATAGCTTTTGGCTGTTTTTGCTCAAATTTTGGTTCAAAATCAAATTTTTATCAAATTTTATAAAAAAAGTTAAAATTTTTGTTCAAAATTCCAAATTTTCATCAAAATTTGCTTCAAATTTCCAAAGTTTCTTTTAAAATTTTCATCAAAATTCCAAATTTTCATCTAAATTTCAGATTTTTATCAAAATTCCAGATTTTCATCAAAATTCCAGATTTTCATCAAAATTCCAGATTTTCATCAAAATTCCAGATTTTCATCAAAATTCCAGATTTTCATCAAAATTCCAGATTTTCATCAAAATTCCAGATTTTCATCAAAATTCCAGATTTTCATCAAAATTCCAGATTTTCATCAAAATTCCAGATTTTCATCAAAATTCCAGATTTTCATCAAAATTCCAGATTTTCATCAAAATTCCAGATTTTCATCAAAATTCCAGATTTTCATCAAAATTCCAGATTTTCATCAAAATTCCAGATTTTCATCAAAATTCCAGATTTTCATCAAAATTCCAGATTTTCATCAAAATTCCAGATTTTCATCAAAATTCCAGATTTTCATCAAAATTCCAGATTTTCATCAAAATTCCAGATTTTCTAAATTCCCAATTTTCATCTCATTTCTGTTAAAAATTCCAAATTTTCATTAAATTTTAGCTAAAAATTCCAAATTTTCATCAAATTTAAAATTTTCACAAATTTCCATCTGTTTTTTGTAAAGAGAGTTCAAATTATCTTCCAAAATCCAAATTTTCTACCAAATTTTATAAAATGAAATCCAAATTTTCTAAAATGAAATCCAAATTTTCTTCCAAAACCAAATTTTCAACCAAATTTTCCTTTTTTATTCACACAAAATTTAAAAATTTAAAAATTTTCTTCTAATATCCAAAATTTTAAAATTTCATCAACTTCTCCTTCTAATTTCCTCATTTTCCCCAAATTTTCCTCAAATTTAAATTAAAAAAAAAAAAAAAAAAAAACGCCTAACATCATCAATCAAATAAAATTAATGAATTTACCAATTGGAATGTAGTCATGTACTTTTTCCACCAAAGAAATTTGTTATACTTCGGTCCCATGGCCGCAATTCCATAGTACGTGTACATAAATATGTGAACGAGCGAGTTAAGTAGTCCAAAAAATGTGCTATGACCACCTGAAACCGAAGAAGCCATTATATTACAATTGAAATCCAAACCACGTCCATAAACTTGTTTACCGGGTGTGAAGCGCACGCCAAACCACACGCTCATCGGCATGCATCCGTGATGAATCACGTGCAACAGAGTCACCTGGTTGAATTTCTTCCTCAACACGAAAAATATCTGCAATTACAAAAAAAAAACTTTTTAAACAATAAACTTGACAATTCGTTTAATAAACTTTAAAAGTTGGAAATTTGGTTCGAAAATATCCAATTTTTTAACAATTTCGATCAAATTCGGCGAAAAATCGACAATTTTGACGATATTTCTGTGAAAAATTACAATTTTTCTTCACTTTCTTTCAAAAATCACAATTTTCTTGGCTTTTCTTCACTTTCTTGACAACATTCTTTAAAAAATATCGATTTTCTTCCACGTTCTTGAGCAAAATATCGAATTTCTTCAAACTCCTTGAGCAAAATATCAAATGTCTTTAAATTCCCTGCCAAAAACACCAAAATTCAGACAAAAAAACATACAAAATCACTTAAACTTAGCCACAAATTCAAACAAAAACCACAAAAAAACATCAAATTTCCAACCACAAACACAAAATACACACCGTATCAGCAAATTCAATAAACTTGGAAAAATAGTACCACCAACACGCATTTGCCATCTAAAAAAACAAACCAAAATTAAAAAAAAACACCAAAAAATCAACAAAAATCACTCCATACCCGCATAGCTTTAGGAGACTCTGAAAAATCAACAGGTTGGCACCTGTAACTGTACCCAGTGCCCCAACCGGACAACCACAGCTGAAAAAAACAACAAAATTCAACAAAATTCAACAAAATTCAACAAAATTCAACAAAAATCAACAAAAATCAACAAAAAACACCAAAATTCGTGTAAAAATTACCTCTATGAACAAATACGCGCTGAATAAAACCATAAAAAAGTTATAGGCAACTAATGCTTTCCTGAGATTAAGTGATTCCCTATTCTTCATGATCCATGGCCCCAAACTCGTGACCCCGTACACGTAACTTAGACAAAGTAATAAAGTTGGCAGTGGGCTGTCCATCAATATCCACCCGTCGACTCGTTTATCTACAAAAAAAAGAAAAAAACACGTCAAATAACGTCAGATTTAATCATTTTGTATACTTACCTAACGTAATTCCATTTATTTAAGCGATAAAAAGGCGAATTTCGCGAGAAATGGCGAAAAAACGCGAAAAATCGACAAATTTCGAGCGAAAAAACGAAAAATTTAATGAGTTAAATGTTCCGTCCTTGGACCAGACCGATTCATTTCGTAACCCTGACATTTCCTTCGATTAAACACAGCCCACACGAGATTTTAACTCTTCCTTTTCGCATCGATCACACCCAGATTTGTTCACGTTTTCGCGTTAGGCCTAAGCCGGCATTTTGTATCGGTCTCGTTTTCGCATCGTTTTGAAATTTGGATTTTTTTATTTCGTTTTTTTTTTTTTTTTTTTTAGGTTTTTAATTTTTTTTACGGTGGACATATTTTGTAAAATATTTTTTTCGTCACCGAAATAACACGCGACGTTTAATTTACCTCTGAGTTCCATGGTGCGGTTGTAAAATTGCACCACACTGGCGGTTATTTGAGCCATGGCTTCGACAGGGCGGCTGGACGACGAGAGACGTGTGCGGCGAACCTGGTGACAGAAATTGAAAGCTCCGGCTATATCGATTCGTTAGTGCTACACGACGCTCGATACTACGTACTATTTAGAACTTAAAATCACGACAAAACACTCGAAATTTAAAATTTATACATTTTTAATGTTTTTATTATTTTTAAATTAAAAAACCGAACATTTAGTGTCGATTTTGCAATTTTCCCGGCAAATTCACACCCTGTTTCGCACGATCGCCACTAGTAGGCGACACGATAAACAGATTTTTACGAATAAAAACTTTAAAAAAATTAAAAAATACGAACAAATTAAACAAAATAAATTAAATAAACATAATAGGAAGTGTTTGTTACTTACAGGAATGTTAGTCTTGTTAAAAAATAGATGAAAAGCAGGTAGTAGATGTTTGCATGGTGTCGACCTAGTGAGAGAATTATCAACCGAGGATAATGCTCTTGTCTGAGTCGGTTAGTGTCTCGGTTAGTGTGCAAAGCCGATTGGCAAAGCGCATGCGCAAAAGGAGGATAACTCATCACTACATCTAAAACAAAAATTGTTTGATACAAAAAAATAAAATAACGCAAAAAAATAATTATTTTTCGGTATTTGGAAAAAAAAAATAAAAAATAAAAAGGTTGACGTTAAATCTCGCATTCCGCGAGAAAATTGTGGGTCAATGTTGAGGGTCGACGACCTTCCGCGACCTTGAATGGTTTTGGTGCACGGTCAACAGGACGATGAGTCTGCTATCGAGGTTACCTCCTTACTCGGGGAAAGTTCGCAAAATGACGCACCCACCGCACGATCGTCGTGTCCTGTTTGGTTTCGTCGGGGTTGAGATTTTGTGACGTAGTTTGCGAGTGGGCTCGGGTTGGGACGGAGTGATTTTGTTATTTAACCTGGGTGCTTTTTTTTATGGTTAGGCCTATATTTTTGTTTGTTGACAAATTGGTCGGAGTAAAATTTTTGTTTTGATCACTTCCGGTTTTTAAAAAACGAGTTAGGTTGAGTGACCTACATTTGTTTGTCTTTCTTTATTTAAAAGTATCGACATGATTTTTTTTTTGTTTTTTGTTTTGGTGAGTGAATGAAATTGTTTCCTGTTGGGAAATTAATTCGCGAGAATTGGAGGAATTTGAAAAATAATAAATAGGTGTAATAATAAGAGTGGAGGGATCGATGAGAAGTGTTGGGGGAAATGGGAAAATCGTTAAAAGGTGGTGGAAACACTGGAAAGAGCAAAATGTGGAAAAGTTGGGTGGGAAATGAAATGGTTGGGAAATTGGAATTGGGATTGGAAATGGAGTGAAGTTCGGGGGAATTGTTTGGATAAAAGTAAAATAAAAATAAAGAGTTGTTTTTGTTGTTTTTTGTTAAAAAGAAAGAAAATGGAAAAATAAATTAAAAAATTAGGGAAAAAATGGAAAAAATAGAAAAAAAATGGAAAAAAATGGAAAAAACCAAAATGAACTGGAAAGAACTGGAAAGAACTGAAAAGAAAACAAAAAAAAAAGAAAAACTGGAAAAAAAATGGAAAAAAAATGGAAAAAACCAAAATGAACTGGAAAGAACTGGAAAGAATTGAAAAGAAAACAAAAAAAAAGAAAAACTGGAAAAAAAATGGAAAAAAATGGAAAAAAAATGAAAAAAATCAAAATAAACTGGAAAAAACATGAAAAAACTGGAAAGAAAACCAAAAAAATAGAAAAACTGAAAAAAAAACTGAAAAAAATGGAAAAAATGGAAAAAACCAAAATAAACTAGAAAAACTTTTTTAAAAAAAGTGAAAAAAAAATTTTAAAAAAATGAAAAAATGAAAAAAAGAATGGAAAAAACGGGAAAAAACTGGAAAAAACCAAAATAAACTGAAAAAACAATTAAAATACTGGAAAAAAAATGAAAAAAAGAAAAAAAATAAAGTGTCTAATTTAAATAAAATAAACCAAACAAAAAATAATTTAAAAAAGCAAAAAAAATAAAAAAAATAAATAAATGAAACAAACAAAAAAATAAGAAAACACCTAAAAATAATACAGGAAAACCCCAAACACCCCCCTCCCCCCAAAACAAAAAAAAACAAAAAAAAAACTAAAACTAGAAAAACCAACCAAAAAAACAAATAAATGAATTAACAAAACCAAAACAAAAAAATTATAAAAAAAAAAAACCAAAAACAAATATAACATTTATTAAAATAAAATACTCTTAAAATTCAATACTTTTAAAAAAAAATTATATATATATATAAACAATCAATCAAATAAATCAAATACAAAATCATTACAAATCAAACACAAATAATTTCACATAAAACAATCAAAATCAAATCAAAAAAAACAAAAACAGAAAACGGAAAAAGAAGAAGAGAAAAAAAAATGACCTTTTCACAAAAGTCAGAAATGAACCTGAAAATCGAGCTGGGGGTCCACCAAACTGACCCACATCGCATTCCGCGCCCCATTTCGAACCTTTTGCCTTTTTGTGTTTATTTCTGTTATTATTTCTCCTAAATAACGCGTGTGTATATCAAAATAGTCGTCCTGGCAACGCATTTCGATCAGGTAAGAGGGGTAACTCAGCTTTGGGTCACTAAACACCCAGTTCCGGTTTCTTGCCCCATTTTACCAACCAAGTTAACATTTTTCAAAAAAAAAAATTTTTTTTTTCTAAATTAATATTTTTTTAAATTAAAACTCCGTCCGAAGCGGTTTAAGTTGTTTTTCGAGGAAAAATCGATAATCGATTTTTTCGATTTTTTTCGATTTTTTCGACTTTTTTTCACTTTTTTGGTGAAAAAATTTTTTTTCTTGAAAAGTTTTCATTTTTTTTAAGGAAATTTAACACCGTGCGGATATTTGTCGGTTTTCGGAGTTATAAATGTGAATAAATTGTCTTACCTGAGCCGATAGATGCGCGCTAACAGGTGCGTATCAGTCCTGTGTTCTGCAGGTAGGATAGGCGCCACTTCATTTAGCTCGCTTCAGCTATGACCTCATTTAAATGCCCGCGCCAACTGGTGGCGATTATTCGAACCAGAAATGCAAAATTTCCTCTAATTTTAATTATTCATCGATGTAAATATTCATTTAGAAACGAAAAGAAAAGAAAAGAATCAATAATTTGGTATAAAATATAGTTTTTTTAATTTTCTTTTAAATTTTAGATTAAATTTTGTTTTGTCGTTTTTCCGGTTTCGATTTAGGCCTAAGAATTGATGCACCAATTGTGTTGTAAAAAATGATTAATAATCTTTTCCTTTTCATTTAAAACTAGCTCGGGGTTAAAAATGCACGGGAATTCGTGTCATGATGATTCAGTGACGTTTCACACCTATATTTGAATAAACAATCTTTTTTTTTCATTAAAATTTGATGAATATGTACATTTATTTGGCTTTTTGTTTCAATTTCCGCGATCGGAATTCGATAGTAATCCGGTAGTAACAACCACGATTGATCGGTTGGTTTTGATCGATTTTTCTATTTTTCTCGTATTATTTGGCTCGAAAATGATGAATGAATGTCAAAACACGACACTATGTTTAATAAAACGAAAGAATGCGGCCGAGAACGAGACATAATTATGTTTGAAGAAGAAAAAAAAAACATTCACTTCCTCTATAGGTTACCGTAGTCAATTTAAACTCGCATGCAGGAAGTCTCAAGAAACGAATTCTTTGTGATGCGAACGACAAAAAAATTGATAATAAAATTTATTTATTTTCTTCGTGGTTATTTGGATGAAAGAATGGAAGAATAGATGGAAATCAATGAAATTCATAAAAGAAATGACGAAATACGATTTGATTTGGGAGATTTGGGACACTTGGACACACATTGCGAAGAGTTCGGTTGCGGGTTTTTATAAAAGGCGTAAAAAGGAATAAAGCGATTAATGGCTATCAATAAACTTTTATTCGACTTTCCTCGTCTATTATTCTCATTACATGAGGTAAATACAAACGTTTGGACACAAATGATTTTGTTCGAGCTTTTTTTTGTGTTTTCTTTTTTTCTTTTTTTTTCGTTCTTGCGGTTGTGATGTCATCTTTTATTAAGCGCCATGTGTGGGTTCGGTGCAGGTTGGATTTCCTTGATGTCTTTTAGTCTTTTCGTGGGATTTCAGAGGAAATAAAATGTTTTGTGATTGAAAAATAAAGTGGTTGAGGATTTTTTTTAAATATTATTATTTATTTTTTGTCTTTTTCAGTGATTTTTGAACCCATTAAGATTAGGCTTATTAGGTGATGGTCCGATGGGGGAAAAAAGTGACGCCACTCTGGTGATAAAATTGAAAGTTGAATCCGAATTATCTCGATTTTTCGGATTTAATTACACGAATTAAGTGGACTGGGAAAATGTTCAAAAAATAAAATTTTACTTCATTTAATTAATTTAAAAAATAAAAAATTATTAATTTATTAATTTTAATTTTTTTAATTCTATTAATGCGCGGGGATGGGCACGTGTTGTGTAAGTGTTTAATTGCTGGTTAGTGCACGCGAATGTGTAATTATCAAAATGTAAATATATTTACACGGATTAAAGTTGTTATTTATGTGTAGGTTGGATGATGTTTTCCTTCTATTTTGTGTCACGTTTTTCCTTATTTTTTGATAAAACAAACGTATTTTTCCTGAATTATTTAAAGAAATATCGCAATTTCCATTCATTTAGCTTCAATACCGATAAAAAATTAAATTTTTTCCTTAAATTTTATGAAAAATTCATTTTTTCTTTAGTTTTTCTTCCTTTTTAACGCAAAAATTGATTTTTCTTTCAGTTTTTGTTCGTTTTCAATGCAAAATCGCGTTTTTTGTTCGTTTTTATTCATTTTTACGCAAAATCGGACCTTTTCTCGTCTTTTTTAACGCAAAAATTGCATTATTTCCTCGTTTTTTCTTTATTTTCTATACAAAACCGCATTTTTCGTTAGTTTTGTTATCATTTTTAATGCAAAATCAAAGTTTTTCATCATTTTTCAATGTAAAATTGCAGTATTTCTTTCGTTTTTCTTCATTTTATGCAAAATGGGACGTTTTGTCTTCATTTCTAACGCAAAAAGTGCATTATTTCCTCATTATTCCTCATTTTTAATGCAAAATCGCTGTTTTTATTCATTTTTTAATGAAAAATTGCACTTTTTATTCCTGTTTTCTACATTTTTTAATGAAAAATTGCACTTTTTATTCCTGTTTTCTACATTTTTTAATGAAAAATTGCACTTTTTATTCCTTTATTCTTCATTTTTAATGCAAAATTGCACTTTTCATTCGTTTTTTCTTCATTTTTAATGAAAAATTGCACTTTTCATTCGTTTTTTCTTCATTTTTAATGCAAAATTGCACTTTTCATTCGTTTTTTCTCCATTTTTAATGAAAAATTGCACTTTTTATTCCTGTTTTCTACATTTTTTAATGAAAAATTGCACTTTTTATTCCTTTATTCTTCATTTTTAATGCAAAATTGCACTTTTCATTCGTTTTTTCTTCATTTTTAATGAAAAATTGCACTTTTCATTCGTTTTTTCTCCATTTTTAATGAAAAATTGCACTTTTCATCCCTTTTTTCTTCATTTTAAATCAAAAAATGCACTTTTTATTCCTTTTCCATTCATTTAAAATGCCAAATTGCAATTTTCCTTTCCTTTCTTTCATAATTAATGCAAAAATCGCATTTTCTCAACCTTGTAGCCTCATTTTTATCATTTAAATATTCTTTTATTTTTAACCCAAAAAAACCAAAAATTTAATTTTAAAATTTAAAAAAAAAGAAGAAAAAGTAGAAAAAACGCGAGTATTTGATGGAAGACGATTGGACAATTTTTGGACTTTGTTTGTTGTCCGTGTCGAGTAACGGGACGGAGCGAGGGGCGCACGGAGAAAAGTCCGAAAAGGGCCACAACTGAATGCAGCATCGAGCTGACAACACCTCGTGTTTTTGGTGGTCAAAAATTTCGTGAATACTGGCATGATGTCGTGATATCAAAAAGATATTATGCTAGGATTCGCGAGGTTTTTCAGGCACCAACATTCGACATTCGACGTCGCAGCAGCGCCAATCATTCAAGGTGACGAAATTTTTAACTAGAATATTTAAAACGTTCCAAAAAATCAATTTTTTAAATTTTATTTTCATGTTAAAATTCTTCCAACAACCAAGAAACGATTTAAAAAAATATAATTTAATGTATTTTGGTTTTTTTTTTTAAAAAAAATTTAAAAATCTGGTTTTATAAATGCGGAAATTTTCGTTTTTCGTTTCACAATTCAACATCTGGATGAATAATCACCACGACACCTGCACAGAGAAACGAACTTTTTGAGAATAAATATAAAAATCAATTTAATTTCCATGTTTTATTTATTTATTTATTTCAAGAAACAATTTCCATCGATAGCGCGATCATTTCCATCGACAGCGCGATCGTTTCCATTGCCATTTTGAACCGCGGCGTAAAGAAAACCCGATTCACCGAAACGAAAAAACAAAACAAAAAGAAACATTTAAAAACGATCTCCCCGTCACTAACACTATCCATAACCGTGAATCAAGGCTTACCCGAACTAATAACCCGATTAAAATAAATTAAACCCACTTAACTTACTCTTCAAAAACAATTTTTTCCGTTTTGCCTCCGCCCGCGTTACCATTTTCATGCCTCCGCTTCCATTCGGATCAGGAAGTCGCGCGACCTCGAAAACCCGTCACACGCGCCGCGCCGCTCCAAAAATCGCGCAAATGTCACGAAATAACGCAGAAACCACCGAACTTTTTATGTATTTTAATGTCAAAAATCGTATTAACGTCTCGAATTTAATTAAAAACGAAAACTCGAACCAAAAAAACAAAAAAAAACGAAAAAAACAAAAAATAAAGCTATAAAAAACTACCGCCAGAGTACTCGGTTAATACTCAATAAATAAAAAAGGAAATAAAGTGAATAAACGAACCTTTATACATTAAAAATTGTGACCGGTTGCGATTAATAACAAAAATAATAAAAACCATTATTTACAGAGAAGCACAAGAGTTCATTTTCCAACTAATTCCAAAAGAAATCGAAACCAAAACGTCAAATCGTCCACATTTATCCATTTATCCAGTTTGTACATAAAGCGAAACTCAAGAGTCAAACATCGAAACTTACTGCGCAAACGAACTCGCGGCCGACGTTTGCATGAGCGCATCGCCGGAAATGGAATTATTAACACTGGCTATGGACATGTCGATGCTTTTCAAGCTGTTTTTGTGATGAAAATTGTTATGGTGATTTAACTCGGCGCCGAGAGCGTCCTGGTCCAAATTGGCCGACAACTTTTTCGCCAAATCCTCCAGAGAGGGCGCCAGCACGCTGTGCGGCGACTGTTGTTTGGCGCAGTTGTTTCTGCGCACGTGCGCGTCGTCCGGCGCGAATTCTGCGGGCAGGGGGAAGGCCGCGTCGGGCTGCCGGTGGTACGGGTGGTGATGCTGGTGGTGATGGAGGTGATGTTGTCGTTTGTGGTCGCCCGAGATGAGCGAGTGGATGTTCGGGCTGGACGAGCGGTCACGGTGGCTCGACGGCGGCGTGTCGTGTTCGTCGAGGAACCGGTCCATGTAGTCGCTAAAACAATACAATTTCAGTTCAAGTTGCATTTTTATCTACTTTTACCGCACGGCGTCGATTATCCAAACCAATTGGGGGAATTTGTTCGGAAAGGTTCGAATTAACGCCCAGGCTACTATTCAAAGACGGCTGTTATTTGAACCAGTGGCCATTTTCCTTCTTTTTACGTCCATTTTGAATATAGAACAAACATGGGGCTCTTGATTGAGGGACTACTAATTTTTTAGACAAATCACTAATCATTTTTCAGGACCCGGGCGTTAATGTGAAGCTTTACGACACGCGCAGTCGTGGTCGCAAAAATCGTCCCAGTCCAGTTTCGAGCTCGCCCGCAAAATGAAATTTTTCCGTCGTGTCCACCGCGTAGTCCAAAAACTCGCCGACACGTCGTGACAAATTGACATTTAAATGAAGTCACTCAATGACATTTAAACATCAATTTGTCACGACTTATAAGTGAGTTTTTGCACCACTTTGTGGACACGCCGGAAAAAGTACATTCTGCGGGCGAACTTCGAGCTGGACTGGGACGATTTTCACGACCACGACTGTACAGCCGCGTTCAAAAAAACCGGACCCTCACTCTACACTGGCAATTGAACTTGTGAGTAATTTCGTGTTTTGCCACTAGACGAAACGCCAGCCATCAACGAGTGACACCGTATTTTATCGATCAACGATATTTGGATAACCGACATAGCGGTGCAATTGAGTTTATATTTACGTGGTTCCTGGGTGTAGGCTGTATTTTTTCTTCTCGAGCCGGGCTTTGTTGGCAAAGATGTCGTGTCGTTCCGTCTTTTTCCATAAATAGTAGAATTGCACGAGTTCGCCGACAGATCTCGTCCGAACCTTGCAAGGAATGCATTTTCAGTTTAGTTTCGGCTTTCCATCAATTTTTTGTTTAAATTCTCACCCTGTTTTGCTGTATGAGATGAAAATCCTTGCCGTAGGTCCTGAGCCCGTTCTCGAAGCACCTGCACTCGTCCTCGGACCAGAGGCTCATGGTGTCTGAAGCGGCGAGCGCCTGCATGCGTCGCCTGCGCTGCGCCTCGTCCACGTTGTGTCCGCACTGCAGCAGCAGGTAGAGCGCCTGCTCGTCGTCGCGCACGTGCGCCCCGCTCGGGATCGTGCCGACCGTCGCGATCGCCGCGTTCGGCTGCGTCGAGTTGTTGTTGCTCGTGCTGGCCACGAAGCGAAGATAAGAATCCACCTCCGCATCTTCCAGGGGGTACGGATCCCACAGAAGTTTGTCTTCGTTTTCGTAGGCGGGCGCGCCGTCGTACTTGCTCAGACCGTCCGGAATCGCCGCCTGGTAGTCGGATCCCACTTGGATCGTCTGAACAATTAGTTAAATAGAAACATTAAATTACAATCAAACGATTAGAAACGTCCTCAAATTGCTCAAAATAATTCGAAAACGGTTTGAAACGTCTTAAAAATGGTTCAAATCACAATAAAACGGTTCAAAACGTCTTAAAAATGGTTCAAAACGTCTTAAAAACGGTTTAAAACGTCTTAAAACGGTTCAAAACGTCTTAAAACGGTTCAAAACGTCTTAAAAATGGTTCAAAACGTCTTAAAACGGTTCAAAACGTCTTAAAACGGTTCAAAACGTCTTAAAAACGGTTCAAAACATCTTGAAAACGAATAAAATTACAATAAAACGGTTCAAAACGTCTTAAAAACAGTTCAAAACGTCTTAAAAACGGTTCAAAACGTCTTAAAAACGGTTCAAAACGTCTTGAAAACGAATAAAATTACAATAAAACGGTTCAAAACGTCTTGAAAACGACAAAAATAATTTTAAAACGGTTCACAATGTGTGTGAAAAAAATTCCAATAATTATAAAACGGTTCAAAATATGTTAATTTCTATCTATTTCAGAATTTTTACATACTTTTAAGATAAAAAAATCCATTTTTCTTCCCAAAAACACCCAAAAATCTCTTTAAAAATCCCCAAAAGCCCAATTTTCCTCCCAAAAACGCCAAATCTCGGCCAAACTTCAACCTTTTTCCAATCGTCATCATCGGGAACATAATCCTCATCCTCCGACTCCGACTCAGTCTCACTCTGGTGGTGCGGCACCGAAGCTAAAACAAAAACCAAAACCAAATTAAAACCCTCGCCAACACTCAAACCCCTCCTCTCCCACATACACCGCAACAATCGACTGTTAGGCACCGACGACGTGTCCATATTCTCCAATAATTCGTGCACCGACGTGCATTTCCCTTCGTCCGGCAGCAAATCGCGCGCAATCTCCTCTTTATCCAACGTCAAGTCCTGATTGCTCAAAATCTCCTCGGACGAACTCGATTGCATCGTGTCCGCCTGATTCCCGTCCGTGTAGCCCCCGTAGATCGCGAACAAATCCTCCAATGGCATGTCTCCTTCCTAAACGAACGAGAAAAATGCACTTTTTAATTTATTTTCGTCGTTTTTTCGCGCTTTTTTCACTTTTTGCAAGTCGTCCAATTCGTTTTGCACGTCCTCGCCGCTCTCCATCGCCTCTTCTTCCTCCAGAGTGCGTTCGTCGTCGAAATCGTTGACGAGCATTTCGGCGCTGGGGTCAAAATCGCGGTCCGTTTCTGTAGAAAAATTAAAATTTTTATTTTGAATTAAAATTTTTTTTTTTAATATTTTTATTTATTTTTTAAAATCATTTTAAATCACTTACCCGGACTAGATTCGCTGGCACTGGGCTGGAAAAATAAAAAAAACCGATTAATGTCGGGACGAGTTGTTGCGGCCCGTGTTTTCAATGCTAAGCTATGGGAGTTAGGGTTAATTTGAATCGCTGTCAGGCGCGTCAAAACCGCATTTGCGACCCCATTTTTCCGACGAATTAAGAGATAAGGTCGTTAATTTAATTTCGAAACGGTAAAAAATGGAGGTTCGTTACCGAATTTCGTCGCCCCAACACGAAACAACTCGCATTCAGTCCCGTTAACACTCACCTCGGCCATTTTGTCTACTGCCCGACCCGAAGCAACGACCGGTCGAAAACGAGGCTCCGGCGATAGTACGAGCGACGCGATTGGTCTAAAACACCTCGTTTAAAGAGTGCGCCAAACATGACGTCGTTCGAATCGCACCAATGGCGAACCTCGAGAGAAACTTGCTCGAGATGGATCTTCATGGCAACGATATGTACACACAACAAATGCACATGGGGATGGCCGCCGTTGAAAACTGAGCGAATTAGACGAGAAAAATGGCGAGATCTCTCGGCAGAAGTCGGTGGGTCGACGAAAACGAATCGATTGATTTTATTTGGAATTTTTTTTTCAATTTTTAAAAATTAATTCCAGCACTGGGTCCCTCGTACCGAGTACGGGCGGTATGATGCACGTGACGTCATCGCCTCGCACAGGGACCGAAAGTACGTTGAAATTGAAGACCGGTTCGAAGCAAATGGTGGAGAATCGTCTCGACCGGACGAAAGTCAGCTACGCTAAGGTGGCGGAATTTGGAACTAAACTCGATGCGATTTTTGAATTTATTTTTCGTTTTTTTGATCTTTAGCATCCGCCGGTGTTTGACGAAGCGGGCGTTGACGTCACTCCGAGACCTTTGGAGAAAAGGTCTTTTGTTGATGTACCCGTCAAGACGACGAGTGTGCTGATTGGTGCAATGGATGCGCCGGTGAAAAATCGATTTTTAGTCGATTAATTGTGGGGATTTTATTTATTTGTAAATTTCTTTTTTGAAGTCGACTTTGCTGGATCATCCGGGTCGTTCGAAGTTCGTGAGTGTGCAGAGACCGTCGGTTATCTCGATGTTGGATTCGATAATGGATGATGAAGTTTTGCCACCTGTTGGTAGGAATTAGTCGATTTTTTGGGTGGTTTTATTGGGGTTTTAATTTTGATTTGATTTTTTTTTTCGATTTTATTGGATATTTTTAATTTGGTTGATTTTTTGGAGATTTTATTCGACATTTTGTGATTTTATTCGATAATTTGTGAATTTATTCAATAATTTGTGAATTTGTTCGATAATTTGTGAATTTATTCGATAATTTGTGATTTTATTCGATAATTTGTGATTTTGTTCGATAATTTGTGATTTTGTTCGATAATCTGTGAATTTATTCGATAATTTGTGATTTTATTCGATAATTTTGGGTTGATTCGATAATTTGTGATTTTATTCGATAATTTGTGAATTTTTTCGATAATTTGTGATTTTATTCGATAATTTGTGATTTTATTCGATAATTTGTGATTTAATTCGATAATTTTGGGTTTTATTCAATATTTTGTGATTATGATCTGATTTATTTCTTACTTTTTATTATTATCTTGTGGTGTGATTTTATTCTTGCGATTTTATTCGATTTTTGTTATGTAAATTGGATTTTTTCAATTTTTCATGAATTTTTTCGTTTTTTTTCGATTTTTTCATGAATTTTCTTGATTTTTTCGATTTTTTCGTGAATTTTTCGATTTTTTTTTAATTTTTTCGGTTTCTTCATGATTTTTTATAAATGTCTTCTATTTTTTTGCTTTTTGTACTATTTTTGTGACTTGACTCGATATTTTTGTGATTCAATTTGATTTTCAGTGATTACTTGCAGTTCATTCGACGCGGCAAGAGATCCAGGAGGAACCGACGTCGCAGGAGTCGTTAATCCCGTCCAACTTGCCGTCCAACACGTTGATCCAGCTGGTGCTCAACGAGACCGACACGAGTTTTCTGTTCGGCTTGGAAGGACTGGTCATCCAAGCCGACACCGACGATGCGCAACTCATCTCCAAGCGGAACGACGCGTACAAAAAAGTAGAAAGATTGACAATCCCTATTTGTTTGTTATTAATTCTTAACATTTTTGGGCTTAGTTATGTGTTGCCAAGGAGATGAGCGATATGTTCACAGATCGGCCGGCGCAAACTGTCACTTTGCCGCCCAAAAACAAAGCGATTCAGACTATTTCACTTGATTTGAAAGTAAAAACGAATTTTCCGGAAATTTCTGGAAATTTCCGAAATTTTCCGAAATTTTTCGAAATTTCAAGAAATTTTTCGAAATTTTCCAGATTTTCCGAAATTTTCCGAAATTTTCCGAAATTTCAAGAAATTTTTCGAAATTTTCCAGATTTTCCGAAATTTTCCGAAATTTTCCGAAATTTCAAGAAATATTTCGAAATTTTCCAGATTTTCCGAAATTTTCCAAAATTTTCCGAAATTTTCCGAATTTTCCAAAATTTTCAAAAATTTTCCGAAATTTCTGGAATTTTCCTAAATTTCCGAAATTTTTTTTGGTAGGATGTTGGTTCGGAAGTGAATCATTGGTTGATGTACGACACATATATGGAATTCGAGCAGGAAGAGGAAATTGAAGGTTAAATGAAGCCTCCTATTGTTTTCACTACAATAAATCAAATTCGTTTAAATTCTTGTTAATTCAGAGGAAACGAATTCACAACTCAGTGACGCCGGAGACATGCTTATAAAGGAACATTCGGTCGAAAGTGTCATGGGTAACTAGAACGATGGGTCCCATAACCACAGGGACCCCGGCCTTCCATCCCCACCAAGTCGGGCCCCACAAAATTAGGCCCCACAATTACTAAAGCCAGAAATTCTTTCTCTCTTTGGATTTTCAGAAATATTCAAAGATTCCGTCAGCGAAGGTGCCGGGGACTCCGTGCACTCGCCGCAGCACCTTTCGCCGTTGGCCGGACAAGTGTCACGAACAAGTGCCGCGGAAGACTCGCGGATAGCACCGCTGGACCCAAATGCGGCCAAAGTAATGTTTTCAACATCCCAACTGACCGTTGCTGACAGTAGTTAACTTTCAGTCGGAAGCGTTGAAGAAGAATCTCTTCATTATGCAACGAATGATCAATATGAATTTGTTCCAAAAAAAAATAGCAGCCTACAAACATTTTCCAGTTTTGGGTTAGCGCTAAGTTCACACTGTGTTCACAGTCAGGAAAGAAGCATGCACGCTATACTCTGAACCGATACAACGTTGACCTAATTCCAGCCGTATTACGCCTAATTGTGGATTGTGCTCTACTACGCGGAAAAGTAGTTCCGTGTCAAAGTATCACCTTTGACAATGAAACAAGTGTTGGTAATCATCACAATGTCTGGAGTTCGATTTCAATTCTGGTGGTTTGGACTACTTTTTTGTGCCCCTACACCAGTGATACGGCTGGAAATAAGGACAACGTTGTTTCTAGTTCCTACTTCCTACTAGTTGCTGCATGTGGCCATAGCCCCTAAATTCTTAAGCAGGTTTCCAGGCCAGGATCTTTGGCGGGCCCCCTACTTAGCTGGTCGACTCACCAGCCATGCTGGGCCCCTGATCCCGACCCCCAAGGCCTGTCAGCCTCTTTTGCAAGGGGCCCTTCTCCTGCAAGAACTTAGAAATCCACTCCCGAACACAGTGTGAACTGGACTTCGTCGAAGGTAGAATCCTTAATGATGTTTTCTAGATGAACCGGTTTACTCGCCGCGGAAAATCGAAGATTCTCTGTTTTTCGACGAGGAGGAAGTGGTAGAGGAACGGCCGCCAGAAATGCCGGAAATTCCGGAAACCATCACCCTTAAAAGAACCTTGTCGGTTGTGCATTGGGATATCAAAGATGCATACACCTTGGTCAACTTGTTTTCCCTTTACACACCCATCCTGGCCGGTTACGCTGTCAACTGCATCGATGTGGTACCGGACTACCCCGTAAGATATGCACTGTCCGTCTCCGTTTCAGCAAATCGCCAAAAGTGCACATTTAGGTCAAATGGGGGCCCAGGTCAAAAATAAGGCAAAATAATAAGAACTATACCCTAACTCTCACCAGTTCCCTAATGCTTCTTCTAAAAAAGAAACTGTTCAGGAACCTTTCTGCATCAGTGTACCAGCAGGAGTTGTTGCGAGAAGCTGGCGTGCTGTTGGGTTCCTAGAACCCAACAGCGAACGTAGCGTTTGAGCTGGTAGACTGATATGGATAGGTTCCTAGAACACTCACTAAAAGGGGCCTGTCCTCTAGAAGAGAATTTCGGTTACTTTTGGGTACCTGTAATAGGTCTATCTCTGCTTTTATGGGACTTTAGGCAGTTCACTTTGGACCCTAAAAGGCCGCGTTGTTATTGACAAACTAAAGTCTACAGTTTTAAATGTTTATGAGACTTTAGGATCTGATTGGCATTGGTTATGGCGACACTGATTTTACGTCGATGCGCAAAGGGTATGCCGCATGTTGGAGTCTGAAAAATCTAAGGGTATCTATATGTGGAATTGAAATGTAGCGGCATCTAATCTTGCGCGATTTAGTTTCCGGAGCGGTTGTTCGAGTGCAAACTGGGAGTAACGGCAATCAGTTTTTCGAGGAACAATCCAGCGCTTTTAGCGGTAGGACTGCACGACGGCACCATCATGCTGGGACTGGTCAGAGAACAAAGCAACCGATGGATCATGGACAGCTCGGACGCCAACGAGTTGCACATTGGCCCCATATGGAAATTGTTATGGGTCAAGAGGACGCAGGGATTAGCCGAGGAGAAAAAGGAGTTTCTTCTGTCCGCGTGTGAAGACGCGCACGTATGCCAATGGTTCCTCCGTAAAGGAATGGAGTCGGTCAGTAAGTAGCGATGCCGGCAAAACGTTTAAAACTGTTTCAATTTGGGTCATTTGAAGCGTTGATGAGGGTCAAGCAAATCACATTGCAGTCGGAGAAGAAGGAATCAAAGAAAGCTGACATCTCCGTAGCGAAGTATGCAACCGTGTTTTGCATAGCCTTTCATCCTATCAGGGAAAACATGTGAGTATACTCCGTTCCGGTATAACGTTGTCCTATTTCCGAGCCGAATTACTCCTAACTTTCGACTGTGCTCTACTAAGCGGAAAAGTAGTTCCGTGTCAAAGCATCACTTTTGTGTTGGTAGTAGATCACAATGTCTGGAGTTCGATTACAATTCTGGTGTTTTGAACAACTTTTTTGCGCCACTTCACCAGTGATAAGGCTGGAATTAGGTCAACGTTATACTGGAACGGAGTATAGTAGTTGGTTTGACAAACCAATAATTCTTATTGGTCAGTAGGCAAATTACATCAGAATAAAGTCCTGATAACTTAATTGAGTGGCCAGGTTAGTTGCTGAGACCAGGACGACTTTAAACAGTGGTTAAAAAGGCTACAGTCCCAGGGTGCCAGGGAGGTTTTGAACGAACCGTTCTACCATGAACCAAAGAAAACATGGAGACGTATCCACATGTTTAGTGTGTTTTACTACTGATGGCACCACATAATACATAGCTGCACTGTATTCTGGGATGGCAACAGGTAACAAACATGCTTAGTTGGCAAGCATGTGATTGCTGTCATCCAATCAGTGCACAGAACAATAGGAAATAACATACGGATTCATGTCCTTGTTATCCTTGGTTCTTGGTTCCATGATATCTGACAAGGGGCAAGGGGCGGATGATATTTTTAGCCCAGGCTGCTTATTTGTACAGGACGACCCGGATTGAGGTGTGATTAACCGAGATGTTCATCTGATTATTTCCTTTGTGTCGGCACTGGCAAAGCAGCCAGCCAATAAGAATTAGTGGATTCTCCGGCAGCATATTATACGTAGCATTTATTAAGAAAGGTCCAAACAGATTAAAATCAATTCCAGATACTTAGTTGGTACCGGCGAAGGCTGCATCCAACAATGTTCCAGCACAAACAGCGATCACTTCATTGCCACCTACATAGGGCACACTGTAAAAACCTAGAAAGGATTAATACAGGACTTTGCATCTGGCAGTTTAAAATGTAAACAATCTTGTCTGGTGATGGTGCCTACATCACATTTGTACAGACAACATTGTTGACACAAAAATGGCAGATGGGGAGTCTAACTAAAAACAAAAGAGCAATCAAATTATTTAATTTCTCAACCAGGCACCCGTTTACCAAGTGTGTTGGTCGCCGTTTGTTGACGACCTTTTCCTCAGCTGCAGCGCTGACTGGACCATTCGGCTGTGGTCTACGTCCGACAGCAGCAACGCTGTTCTCTTCCACGCCACCCCGTCCATTGTTATCACTGTCTGCTGGTCACCCATACATGCCACCATATTTGCCGCGCTGCACGCTATGGAAGTGGAAGTGTGGGACCTCTGTTTCTCCACGTAGGGAATTTAACTTTCGGTTTCGAAATGAACAATTAAAAGCGAAACTGATTGTTTAGGATGGATCCGGTGGCCATTTACAAGCTGGACATGACGATGGAGACGGAGTTCCGGATGCTGTCATTCAATCAGGCTGGAGATGTGAGGATTGCAGGGGTTACGACAATCAGAATCTGCGTGTCAGAGATTTGAATCTTTCGTAGGATTCAGATGGGATTCGGATGGGATTCAGTTGGGATTCGGCAATTTTTAGATGATTATTTTAATAAAAAAGTCGAAAATATTTTAACTTTTGTCCAATTTTCGACAAAAATGTAAAGATTTGGGATTTGGAGATTTGGGGATTTGGAACGTGATTCGAAAGATTTGGTTGAGTGTCGTACCCCCTGGAGGATTGGATAATTTTTGAGGATTTGTGACGTCACGAGGTTGATCTTTCAGGCGCTGTTTGTCGGGGATAAGACTGGGCGGTTGACGGCGTTAGGATTGGCGAATTTTCCCTCACCGCCGGCGAATCAAAAAGAGACGCTGTCGTGTTTGGTCGCCACGAGTATCGTAAGTGAGAAAAAGGTCGTGGTGGTGGACGAAGACGCGGAGGAAGATGCTGTTTAATTTTTTTTTGTAAAGTTTTATTTTTATTCAATAAAATTTGGTGAAATTTTATTTTTGGCGTGAGTTACTATTATTACAATAGTAGGAAGTCGTAAACGACTAAAATGTAAAACTTTTTTCAAGCCAGACTTTTTAAATTTTTTTTTTATAAAACAACCACTCGGCCTTAACCAGGACCAACAAGTACAGGGAAAAAGTGTCGAGTTTATTACTAGTTGTTCTCATCAGATGGCGCTCTTAACAGTATTTCTGCGTCGGAGTCATCGGAGTACTAGATGTCTCATCAATCTGAGACGGTAATCACGGCCGTAATTAACCATCGATTGCAAGATTAAATTTCCAACTCATCTTCCATCAGCTCAGTGATCATCCGTCTGCAGAAAATAAAGTAAGTTTCTAATAACACGGGACACAATAAACGATTATTATCAATTGGTGTTCATCCCGTGCAACAAGCGTCGTTTGGGCCGCCATCTTGGGCGCCGCATTTTCTCGGAAATGTTTATTATTTATTAATTAAAATATAGTAAATACGACTTTAATAAACAAATACGGTTCAATTTTATTTTTTCGTGTTTGTTTTTAGGTGAAACGTGCAAATGGAATACATAAAGGATTCTGTAATTCTTTGGCCACACCGAATAACTCGTTCAACCTTGATTTGCTGTGGCAGCAGTTCGAAGTCGGCGGCAACATTGCTAATAAAAACACCAGATCGAGATTGGTATGGCTGCAAGGAGTTATTACCGTTGTAAGATCAAGCGTTTTTGGGTTTGGGAAAATTCGGTAAATTGAAATAAATCGATATCTGCAGGTGAATCTGCCGCAAGATGAAACCATCATGGCGGACGAAACGTGAACGAATCAAACTCGTGGCTGGGCCGGAATAAATTGAAAAAGGTAAATGAATGACCGATTTGTGGACCAAACATGTGGATAAACAAATACGGTCGAAACTCTTAATTCATCGAGTAAAACAGGAAATTTTCCAATGAAATGAGATTTTTTCTTTTTATTTCACTTCTGAGTTTAATATCGCGACGGGATGCTCAAAGTGTTCTGCTTTCTTGACAAGAAAATCGAATCAATTCGTGAAAAAAATCGATAAAAAGTAGAAACGTAGCGAATTAATGCAATCAACATTTACAATTCGATCATAAATTTTAGGACATTAAATCTTTAGTCAGGAATTACGTAATTCTGAATTGTACAAGTAAATACAGTCAAGCAAAGAGGTAGTTCACTTTTTCCCATTGATGGCAATCTAACAACAGGACAAATTTTGGGTAAGTTAATGTTTCCTGCATTTAAGGTTAATAAGGTGTGTTTCATAAATACATCTGGTAGCCACCCTCACAAATTGGCTTCCGAGAAAAACGATTAAAACAATAACAAAAATGTTTGTTGCATGTGAATATTCATCAAATTTTACACCTTTTACACCTTTTACACCTTTTCAAAATAATTTATCGTATCATTTTGTATCATTTCGTCGCCCTTCATTTCGTCGCCGTGTAAAATATTCCTGCCCGCCTACACAGGGAAAAGATTTTTACAAATCATTTACCGTCGAAACGAATCGCGATATAACAAATGTCTTGTTGTTATAGCAAATAGTTAAAAATGGCTTGGATGGTTGGTCATATAACACCATGTTAAAAATGTTCATATAACGAACAGATTTCTCGGGTGCCTTGCAATTCGTTATAATGACGCTCGATCGTATGTTTGTTAAGGCTACAAGTTCACAATCTCACCGTTTTATGTATTATTTCGTGCAACAATTAGCGAACAAAAACTGCATTGAAAAATATGCTTCGTTTTGCACATGGTTGCGCCAGCTATTCGGATATCTCTCCATTTGTGCTTATTGTGACTAATTAAATTATCTGCTTTAGGATTCGACATAGTGGGTTCTATGTTTGCCCATCTAACTTTGGCTTCTCTTTAATTGTCATGTCGACTGTCCCCGCCAAAAATACCACTAATTCATTAACCTTGATTGTATTTTCCGTAGTTTTTAGTATAAAATGATCGATTGTTTGATCGATTGTTTTATCTCTGTGAATGCGGACCCCGCAATTTTGGACATTTTTTAATTATTAAAAATTAATAGAGCTACAAAATTTTTAGTCTTACTCTGAAAAGTATAACAGTTGACTTGCACGTGACTAATGCTTAACTGTGTGTGCTGTTTGTATCTCTGAAAGCTGTATGTAAATGGAACACTTTCCCCAACGTTGTAGCTTCACTAACTAGACTTATCGCTTGAAAATGTGCAAGGAAATGAAGACGTGATAGATTCGTTTTAAAATTTTATTCTACATTTGTAAATGAGAAAATTACAACACAGTTATACAATATTGTAAGCTTTGTACAATATTAAGGAACATACAAATAATGCGATAATGTCTTCCATTTCAGACATTGTCAATACAAGGCCCCACACAAGCGCCGTTGGGATCCGAGGCTACTTCCCACGGTACGCACTAAACTCACGTGACGCTTGAATGAATTTAAAACGACATTTATTCATGTCGGTATTGTACAATGAAAAGCGAAAAAACAGTTAGAAGTTAAAGACAATTTAAGCATTTTGTGGCTAAAAATAAATTTAGTAAATACAACAAAAAGTATAGTAACGGCAATAAGAAATATGGTAAAGTGAACAACACAGGCAACAACAAGTATAGTAAAGGGTTAGTTAGTTCTACTAAATTGTTTAGTGGGCTCTGAACCAACCAAACGTATTTAGAGTGTACTGGTGTTTAGAAAGATAGCCTTTGAGATAGAGGGTTAGCGTAAACTAAGAGGCCTTGACAAAATCGTGTGACAATGCCATCTTTTTGTAATTGATGACAAATATGTAAATGTGTGAGTAGTGTGGCAGTTAGCACGGTCATGACCCTGCAAGTGGAGTGCTTATCCGGGGATTTAGACTATGCAATCTGCGATCTGCGGGACAACTTTCGTACGACCCAACCTTCTATTCCAATCTAGACCTGGGAAACTACAGAAAAACCAGTTGGCAAATGTTCTAGTCATCATTATGATTGTTAGAAAGATTAATTACAATTATTATTTCATAACAATTAAATTTCTATATTGTGCAGCCTTTAAAGAAACATTGGTTTGTGTTTGAAGTGAATGATCATTTTTTGTGTACAAAAATACATCCAGATGTGGTAAATTTGTATTGCACGGTGGTAAAGGGCTCGTGTGCCGATATATTTCATCTTAAATACACATTGAACAAATAGTTAAAGAGCATGAGTGAAGGAATAAAGAATTGGTTTGTTTCCGTTGCAATCTATTGAACATTTTCTATTAGAGCAAATATTGAGAGACCGGTCCAAATGGAAATAATGGCTCCAATTTGACACACCAATTTGACGAGGGAAATTATTCTCTCTTCCTCAATTATTTCTCGAATGAGGCTGTCAATTTTAAAATTATAGGAGTATTTTTTTTTCTCAATTTTTTCGTCTTGTACTAATGAAGGTATGAAGATTGTCTCATTGCAGTGTTTAGGACAAGAACAGTCTTTCTGTGGATCCGTTTTGAAATGTGTCTCCAAATACATCTTGTGAGTGAGTTTAGCGGTTTGTTGAGTCAAGCAAAGAGGTAGTTCACTTTTTTCCATTGATGGCAATCTAACAACAGGACAGATTTTGGATAAGTTAATGTTTCTGTATTTACGGTTAGTATCTATAAGGAAAACTGTTATAATTGTGAAAGAACAGCAACTCAAACAACGCATTAATCCATATTATATTGTGGAGTAAAATCAGGCGTGCTGATACAACGAACGCAAAAGCAAGAGTGAAACTAAAAAGCTCTAACAAGGGGAGAGCACCAATAAGCTATCACAGATTGTTGTAATATTAAACAAGAAGGATTGTTATATCATGCTGAATGAGACCCTAAAATAATTTCATTCCATGAACAGCCAACAATGCAAACAATGAGCTGAAAGTTGGCACTATTTTGTCTGTGTATACATCAAATCTGAGCAATCAGGCCTAGTGTATGAATACTGTAAACAACAGTTGCTAGGTAAAAAATAGTTCCAAGATCCAAGTTCAATTTTACCATTTGAGATTCAATGATGTCATTTCCTCTTTTGATATCACATGACATATGACATCAGAACTTTGTTCAACAACATGACTGTCTTCATGAAGACAATAATAGTTTGTAGTGGTGGTTCAGTGGTTAAGGCAATGGACCAGGAATCTTTCCACACAGGTTCAAATCCTGTTGGGTGTGAAAATTTTTACATTTATTTTTTGTTAAATTTTAGCAGTTATTTTAATGTTTGTAATTTTATATTTGTTAAAAAATTAAAATTAACCAAATTAAAATTTTCTGGAAACAAATATAAAATTACAAACATTAAAATAACTGCTAAAATTTAACAAAAAATAAATGTAAATATATTCACACCCAACAGGATTTGAACCTGTGTGGAAAGATTCCTGGTCCATTGCCTTAACCACTGAACCACCACTACAAACTATTATTGTCTTCATGAAGACAGTCATGTTGTTGAACAAAGTTCTGATGTCATATGTCATGTGATATCAAAAGAGGAAATGACATCATTGAATCTCAAATGATAAAATTGAACTTGGATCTTGGAACTATTTTTTACCTAGCAACTGTTGTTTACAGTATTCATACACTAGGCCTGATTGCTCAGATTTGATGTATACACAGACAAAATAGTGCCAACTTTCAGCTCATTGTTTGCATTGTTGGCTGTTCATGGAATGAAATTATTTTAGGGTCTCATTCAGCATGATATAACAATCCTTCTTGTTTAATATTACAACAATCTGTGATAGCTTATTGGTGCTCTCCCCTTGTAAGATTACAAGGAGGGGTGGTTGCTATGCAACGACCACACAAACATAACAAGCATCAAATATCAAAACTAAACTAACAAAAACAATACAGGGAAGAGATTTTTACAAATTATTTACAGTCGAATCTTATCATAACGAATCACGATATAACAAATCTCTTGTTGTTATCACAAATACGGAGTAGCTAATGGCTTGGTTGGTCATAGAAAACCATGTTTAAAAATGTTGATATAACGAACAGATTTCTCGGGTTCCTTGCAATTCGTTATAATGACGCTCGATCGTATGTTTGTGAAAGTCACAAGTTCACAATCTCACCGTTGTACTTGTATGCATTATTTTGCACAATAATTAGCGAACAAAAACTGCATCAAAAAATATGAATTTTGAATATGCTTTGTTTTGCGCATGTTTGCGTCAGCTATTCGGCTATCTCTCTAAATTATCTGCTTTAGGATTCGACATGGTGGGTTCTATGTTTGTCCATCTAACTTTGGCTCCTCTTTAATTGCCAGCATGTTTAGTTATCATTCTGTTCAATTGTCATTGTTTAATTATTTTCAAATCGCCCAGACAGCTCTTCTGTGGGTAATGTACTCTACAAAGTCTGTTACATTACTTTTTTTTAGTTTTCTGCACCATATGGTAAATGAAACCCCATAGTATTGTGAACACACTTACTTGCATTTGTATGGTTGTTGCTCTAGTTTATCTGCGTAACATTTGTCTTCGCATTCTAAAACTCGATCGTTTGCAGCACATGGGCTTTTCGGAGTATTTACTCGAATCAACTAAAAAGAAGAAACTTGTCAATACCAGTTGGTTTTGTAACTGCTACAAACATCACCGTTTGACGAGAAATGCCGATAATAATTTCACGCCCGGTGGATAGGTAAAAAATGTATTTCGGATGAAAGGTTTGATTCTGCGGTTGAATGAAGCTCTGGAATAAATTTAATTGAATTAATCAACAGCGATGAAAACTGAAAACACAAAAATCCTACTGCTTGATACACTGTCTTTTTTCCCTCGATGGCTCTTTTACGACGAAACCAGGAATCTACAAAATCTGGAATCGCTAAGAAGTGACCTGTACTAGATGAATCATCTGTAACAATTAAGAAATGAGGGAGAAATAATAATTATGTTTAGTATTTGTTTCTACCTCTTTTATATCCAGTGCAGATTCCAAATACTGTTGAGACACGTGTGTTTTTGTTCTTTCTCAATAACTGCTGGAAGTGAAAGTACATTGAAAAGCAATCTTAAACTTATATCAATCAACGTCTAAAAAGAGTAGACCAAAATGAAATGGGGATAAGTTTTAATTTGTCATCATATTGCAATTATGTGATTGCCCACATGGTTCAAAAATACATTGAAATTATATTAAAACAACATGCAATGTATTTTAAATTGCATTAGGTTTCAAAATGCCCTTCAGAATGATTTTTGTAGTACATTTTCGTCTGCTTTTGGTTTGTAAACAATAATACATTTTGTAAATGTTTTGTAATATTTTTGAAATATGAATGGTCGAAAATGTATATTTTTGGTATTATTTCCAGTGTGGCATTATTAAAATGCATTGTGTGAAATGTAATTCAAATTTGTGCGCCTATGTATACAGGTTTTCAATCACGTCCAGTTGCGTCCATTTTGCGTTTCTGCAATCGCCTAATTTAAATTTCGCTGTCACGTTCGGGCTTGACCGGAAAATTTAAGTTTGCGGTTAATCAATTTAGCCTTTGGTACTATAGTATGTTTTATAATCGGAAAAGCATTGTCAGATTACATTTTTCAGTTGTATTGTTAATGCATTATTTAAATCTAAATATATATTGTACAATATATTCTTTGACGATTGTTTGAATTCCAATTGTCATGTCAAGATGTGCGCAGTAGGATTCAGACGGGGAATGAGGCCAATACCATGTATTACATTACTTGAAATACAGTATATGGATCAAATTGACTTAAAACTTTACTTGCACTTACTCCGAAAAGGGTTTCCTTACATGTTGAAGAAGCATTCCATAATTTGAGTGGATCGTTTGCAAATTTAGTTGACGAATGGAGTAAATCAACGAGCTGGTAATGACGAGGATGAATTTGCTGCTGTTCAGCTAACTCCTCTTTGGCTATTCTTATTTCGTCAGTATCTTCACAAAAGATAACGAATGGGAAATTAATTTTTTTGTCTCTCACGAGAGTAATCGTTTGGACGAGTGGATAATCGAAATAAGAATTAATCGAAATGTAAATTTCGTGAATTGAGATGAAGGTTAGAATTAGTAACACAGCATTTTTCAATTTATTCCTTTTCTTTGTCGGTTTCTGCTTTTTTTCCAGCATTGCTCCAATTTTGTCTCGCAACTTGGAATGTTTGTTTTTCATGATTTTGTACTTAATGAAAGGCATTTTGCAGTAGTGTACAAATAATTCGATGAGCATTAAACAAGACATTCCGAAGTAGAATCCGATGTTTCCTCCAATGTCACACAGCAGAGAAATGATGTCGTAAGTAAGTCGTTCTTGCAATGTCCGAACGTAATTATTTCCAATAGAAATTTCGAAAACACCCTCAGAATCACGTGATTGCTCACTGTAGATGCTAAGTTGTGTTTCTTCACATACTTCATGACATTTGCACGTCTTCGAACCAGAATACCATATGCTCCGTTGTTTTAGTAGATAAGTGTTATTGCATTCCGGTAGGCTTCTTGCGTCATAAAATGGATATCTGAAATCAACATGAAGTCTCAGTGCAGTGTGTTAATTAACTGTTGTAATAAAAGAATAAGACAACTATTTTGACGTAGAATTACGTCCTAAGAGGAAATATAAACCAGTTCAAGTATTGGAAATTGAACTCCAATTGTTAGCAAATCTCACAACCCAAACCTAACCACAAGCTCACAAATAAATCTCAGAAACATTTCTCATCAAGAGATGGCGCTCAAACAACAATTTATCAACAACATAACCAATGGGCACAGACATATTTCTTATTTTTTTCACCACAGACCAATACTAACAGCAAATAAGCAAACGAACAACAACCCCTAGCGCCACTCCTCCCGGGCTGTAGTTCTACGTTGTGGCATAGTAACTACTCTGCAATTTTTTTTAGCTTTATCGAATGCCTTTTTAAGATTTAAGAGCAATCGTTTAAAATGTTTGTGATTTTTTAAAAAATTAAAACTGTACCGGCAATTAATTCTTTTCAGCATACATGGAAGCCAACAGCTATGTAAATTGTTATCGCAAGGACTTCGCTTAGTATTGATGAAACGATACTGCAAGACAAAGTGCTAAAATTAAATTATTGTAGATACGTAGACTATTACACGTTAGATTTAATTTAATTCAATTTAATTTGATTTAACTTGTTATGAAATGCAAATCTTTGACAAAGAAAGAAAGATAAATTTTTTATAAATAGTTTTGCTTGGCTGGTATAAAAATTGTCCTAAGCATCTTATCGCCAAAAAAATATTTTTTCTAAACTTTAACTGATAACTTTGGGGGTTCCTTTCATTGTTTGAAGCATCTTATGGTCTGCAAATTACTGTAGTTCAATGGAGTAAAAGTCTGATCAAAATAATTGCTTCTTCCTAGCCCAAGGAAACTATGTAGATTAGTTTGAACAATAAGGGGTTTCATTAAATGAGTGATTAGTTGATTACTTTGATTACGGTATTGCAATAATCATAATCACTCAATTATTGAGGGCGCAACAAAAAATCTGATTATGTGATTATTGGTATGTGTGATTATGTGAAGGTCACATGACTTTCTGTGTTGGTCACATGGGCAACCTGAAAAGCTGATGCGAGCAACCGTAACATGTAGATTGTTCCGATGGGCGGAATTGTTTAAACTATAACTAGATACGTAGCAATTGTTTAAAAAAAGTTGCTACAAGTAAACACGTTCATGCGAAGCATCAATCTCTCAAAATGAGAGTAAATGCTGAATTGTTCAAATGCGGGACCCACAACCACAATTTGTCAGTTGAATGGAAAAAAAGTATTTTTCTGCACCACGTGAGAACGTGATCGAGACGCAAAAACGACACAACAAAAGGGGCAAAAAAGCAACACATTCATGGTTAGGACCGTTTTTGCATACTGTTTTGACTGTTTATGTAAACGGTATAAACAGAAACATAGGTGCACTCAAATTTGAAAATCTTTCTTACTTGTTGAACATAAATGTTAAATATCGTTTTAAATCTCGGATTTAATTGAATGCGAGTTGCGGTGAATAAATGATAAATGACTGGTGAAGGATGTATAATTATCTGAAAAATAAGAGAACATGTGCACCAAATATTTATAAACATTTTACGTAGCTTATGCCAGCCACAAGCATTGTGGCTGCTCAAAATGAAACAATTGTCAGTTGGAGCGCTCTAATGTCATTAGCGGTTAGGTTCGCGGGGGGTCAAGGGAGGCTGCGCCCCCCCTTGTTAGCCCTTCTTAGGAATTAAACCTAAACTATATGGTTAGGTTAATATTGGTGTTAGTATTAGTGCCGTTTTAGCGACCATCACTTTAGCGAACATGTCATTTTAGTGATGGTGTGTCGCTAAAATGAAATCGCTAAAATGAAATCGCTAAAATGTAGTACATCCATATTGGCACCCCGGTATTAAGTGAAACATGCCAGTGTAAAGGATAGTTATTGCTTTTTTTTAATTAAAAGAGCCCGTATGAAAAATTTTATTGGAATTTGGGCCTGAAATGTGAGTTTTCATGATATTCTAAAGGATATTATCGAAATTTGATAATTTTTACTTGTTTCTAAATTTACGTTTTTAGGTATAAAATTTGAAAATGCAACTGCTGGACAGTAATAAAATATATTTGTCGAATTTTTGTAACGTTATATATTTTTAAAATTGATATTTTTGTTGAGAATATTGCAGCAAGGCCCGTTCCACTCCATTGTTCATTTCGCGCTAACCATAAAGGCGCCATTGGTCAAAGGTTAATTAATTAATCGCGGGTTGGGTCGAGAGTACAATGGCGGCGATTGGGAAATTCGTTAGGTTTTGTGTTTATGATTTTTGACGATTTTGAGCTCTTGATTTGATTAATTTCTCTCGATTAGGATTTGATGAAACACTTTGTGGTCGATCGTGACGGGCTGGCGACGTTTCAACCGCGAAGGAAGGAAATTTACTCACTTGCAATTCACTCGTGTCTCATCGTCACTTGCTCTAACATATTTTGTGTTAAGGTTTGTTCAAACGTCCTAGTTTTGTTTTATATTACATTTTTAACCCTCAATTACAACTTCCTGAATCGCTCAGATGCGTTTCTCCGTAAGCCAGAGAGACATGACAATTTTTCTACGCTTATTTCTCAGCCACCATTTCGACTAGAGTAGTAATTGTTTGGAAAAGCAATATGTATAACTCAACTATTGCCGTGCCGATCCATGAGGCAAAATGGCGGCCGCCGTAGGGTGGCATAGTGAACTGGGGCGTCAATTTTGGGAAGAAAAAATTGTGGGCATAAATTGCCAATCTACGGCATTTTATGCTTAATTTTTGTGTCTTGAAACGATTGATTTCTTTACTGGCTGCCACTGAACCGAATTTCGCAAAAAACACACACATAGTATTTTTGAAATATTGCCAATCAAACTGTTCATAACTAATATTTTACTGATTCGCTGGTCTCATGAAAATAAAACATGCTTTGGTGGCCAAGAACAAGTTTATTGTAATATTTTAGTGGTTCTCAGATATAAAAACATTGTTTTCCAAATGCTTGCCAGGCATTCGGTATATTAGCATTACCATTGGGACTAAGAATCCTTGGTTGCAATACATCATTCTACTGTCTTTGGGATTGTTATCATAAAATAGCACTTTTAGTACAGTATTTTTGTTGCTTACCTCAATGGCTGGAATCGAGCTGCCTGTGCACCGGGTGTTCTGAGAGAACAAGAAGAACAGTCACAGTAGAAACAAGGCGTCTGGAATGTCGATAACAAGTAGCGGAGAGCTAGCATTTGTTACTACAACAAGAAACGATGTGATTAAAAATTGCTTTTACATTAGAAATTTGAAACAGAAATTAATTTACTTGCAAACCTTTTACTTTTAATATCCAATTTGGTTAAATGAGTTATTGACTAATTGATCAAGTATGACGTTCTTTGCTGCGCAGTACCTGAGAATCTCACGTGCTGGTGGGATTCAACGTTACTACTGGCTGCCACTGAACCGAACTTAGTCAACAAACATTCACTTACTGTTGTGTTCTTATTCGTGATGGTGATAATGATTGTTGGATGAAGCAAGGAAGATGCGTGTCAAGCGGCCATATTTGCATAAGTGAATTTATTAAGTCAAAAGTTAACACAGGTGGCGCTGCACAAAGGTAGCGTCACAAATCAACAGGAAATGACAATTAAAGAATGGAGTACAGACACTCCACTTACGATTTCTATTTTTCATTTAATGTTAAATGCATTGTGGAATACAACGCGATAAACTGTAATAAAATGTACAGAATGTATCTTTCAATTTTGCTTTCTACTTACTCGTTAATATTCTCGAGTCACTGGAATCGAGCTGCGTGTCCACTGGTTGTTCTGAGAGAACAAGAAGCACGGTCGCAGTAGAAACAAGTGGGTCATAAATGTCGATAATAAGTCGGGGAGGGTGAGCATTCGTTATTTCAAGGCGGGATATGATTAAAATTGCTTTTAGATGAATAATTTGGAACAGAAAGTAATTTACTTGCAAACCTCTTACTTTTAATGGAGTTAGTTTAATGAGTTATTGACTAATTGATCAATTATGACGTCCCTTGCTATTAATAAACCACATAAGCTTAAAGGTTTTATTTTTTATTTTTTGCTTTGTATACTTTTTTTTAGTAAATGAAATATAGTGTTGAACCAGAGCAAATATTAAGAGACCATCCCTAAAGGAAATAAAATAATACAACAACAAAAAAATCACAGAATGAAGTAAAAATTATATTTTTACTTTAAAACACAATTTTTGATGGAAAAAGAAGATTTTTGAATTTAAAAGGTTCATTTTGGAGTTTAAAAAAATCTTTTGCCGAAAATACCTTTCCTGTCTAATTTTGCATTCGCCTACCAGTGGTGTTTTTCTTTTTGTTGAGAATATTGCAGCCAGGCCCGTTCCACTCCATTGTTCATTTTGCACTAACCATAAGGGCGCCACTGGTTAAAGGTTACTTAATTAATCGGGGTTGGGTCGAGAGTAGCGCGCTTTCTGGTGCCCGGATGGACGCATTGCGCTTGCGCACCATCTTGAGCAATGGCGGCGATTGGGAAATTCGTTAGGTTTTGTGTTTATGATTTTTGACGATTTTGAGCTTTTGATTTGATTAATTTTTCTCGATTAGGATTTGATGAAACATTTCGTGGTCGATCGTGACGGGCTGGCGACGTTACAACCGCGAAGGAAGGAAATCTACTCACTTGCAAGTCACTCGTGTTCCATCGTCACTCGCTCTAACATATTTCGTGTTAAGGTTTGTTCATACGTCCTAGTTTTGTTATTTGTCACATTTTTAATTAATCGAGTGCTTTTGCCGGTTCGGTAGTGTGTGCCCATTCGATCGGGAAGAAATGTGGAATTTTTAGGGAAAAAATTGAATTTTTAATTGTGTAAATATTTATTCGTGAATTAATTCAGAGATGTGAGTACATTATGACACAGAGATTTTTCTGTGCTTAGGAAACATGATTAATTGCTGTTAACTTATTAGTGATTGAACGTGTAAATAAGAAATTGGGCTTAAATTTTCAGCAAAGACATAAGTGTATCAATCAATCAATTTTGTTTCTTTTAAATTGCTTAGTTCAAATTGGTGTGAAATGAAGATAACGTCGGGTTCAATTTCTGTGCACATACAACACTGAGTAGAATTTACAAAAATGTTTGCAACATTAATCGTTTTATCTCTTTACTAATTTGGTAAACCCGAGTTATTACACCGCATTATAACACGAATTAATGCATTAATATCAGAACGGCTCAATAACAATTAAAATTTTATAGTAATCAAGTGGTAATTGGAAAAAGACCAATTTAAGTTTTTGTGCATTCAATACAATATAAAATCTTTCCGTCAGGAAACGTGTGCTTTTTTAAGTATGATTTACGAATTTGTTAACAAGTTGGGTGTGGCAGCAAAAAGATTACAAATGCGGCACCGATAAAAATACACCGAGATGTAGTAAATTTGAATTACAAAGTGGTAAAATGCAAAATTGTCTACGAGTCAAATTGAACAATAATCCATAGACGTGAAATGAAAATCATTTTTTTTTTTACTAAAACAATACAATTTTTGATGGAAAAAGAAGATTTTTGAATATAAAAAGGTCCATTTTGGGGTCTAAAAATAAATTTTGTGATTAAATTACATAATAACGTGTCTAAAAATACAATTTCTGAATTTTACATTTGCATTGAGAACTGGTAAAACATCAGAACACACTGTTGAAAGCGGGCGACAGTTATTCGACGCATATTTTTAGCAAAGACTTAACTGTATCCATCATTTTTTATAAATTACTTAGTTTAAATCATGTGTGAAATGAAGAAAACGTTGGGTTACACTCATATATACACACATTTCTCTCTAAAAACCATTTAGAGAAGAAGAAATAAATAAGAACACATTTCGTTGACCAAAGCAAGTTTAGGCTAAAGTCATTTTAAACACAATCAAGTTGGCAATACAACACAGAAGAATTTAGAAAAATGTGTGTGCCATTAAAATATACTCGCAGCAACTCCAATGTTCTAGCAATCTTTTATTTAGAGAATGAATGAGGATGAATTTTCTTTAGTTGAGTCCCTGTCTTGTTTGATGTGAAGGATGCGTCCTTCTCGCTGTGGTAAATCCCCATACCATGGCGGGTAAGACCATGCCGTAGTCACAATATAGTGGACATACCCCTGGTGTTTTTTCTTTAAAGGTACTAACTTATAGACAAACCTTAAGTTAACAACATTTATTTGCCTAGTATAATTTTAATTTTGCTTTATAATTACTAGCAAAATTTGTAATTTAGGCTTAGTATACCATTTTTATCAATTTAGATACAGTGTTGAACCAGAGCAAACGTTAAGAGACCATTCCAAAAGAAAATAAAATGATGTTCCCATTAGAACACAGCAGTACTTGGATGGGTGACCTGCTGCAAACCCTAGTTGCTTTTCTCATCCTTGTTTGATTAAGATACTGTTTCTATTTCCATGGCAAGAACATCTATCTGCTTCCAATTAGGTTTTCTGTGGTTTTCCCAGTGCTTGTTGCAAATGCAAGGGTGGGCCCTTAAGAAAGTTGTCTCAGAAATCACAGCTTGCATACAAGAAATCTCAAACAGGCATTCTGCCTAAGGGCTATGCCAATTTGTCACATAACATTAGTGAGTTTTTGCACTACCTGGTGGAAACAGCCGAAAACGCTCATGCTGCAGGTGAACATTCATGCTGAACTGGGACGATTTTTATGACCACGATGATAAGATATTGATTCAATAGAAAAGCACTGAAAATACTTACGTGTTAAACAAGTGCTAATTGGACATTTTGGACCTAGTCTTCTCCAAGATCAGACTCCGCTAATCTTTAAAATGACCTGCGGATCTGTGGATTCTAGTGTCTGATTGGCTGCCACTAATCCCTATTGTTCTTCAAATACATATAAGATTTGGATTTTAACCAGATCATAGCTTTTTGTATCTTTGATCTTGAAACACATTAAGTCCGATAGAGGACATCCTTTCTGTCGTAGTCAATAACTTATATCGCTTATACCCAGGCTGATGCGGGAAGTAAACCCGTGCAATAAATACCGGTCCTTGATTAGCGCGATCGATCCGACCGTTACGGCTCTGAGGTGGATGGAGGCCTGAAAAACCTTCCGCAATGATCATGGATCATTGTCGACTGTCCCCGCCAAAAATACCACTAATTTACTAACCATGATTTTATTGTCCGTAGTATTTATTATTGTTTCTCCCTCAAATGATCGATTGTTTGATCGATTGTTTTATCTCGGTGAAAGCTGAGAATTCACGCATTGTTGCTATAGTGGCCGTTTGGCCACGTAATATTGTTGTGACGATGCCGCAAAGCCAACTCTATTTCTTAGCATGCGGACACTCAACCAGTAGATTCGACGCGTTTACACAAGAATAGACACGGAATCCTAGTTATTTAACTAATAAATGTAACCACGTAATATTTGTCCTAAGTCTAATTCTGTAAGCTGTAACAATTCATTTAGCACACGGACTTTGCCTATCTCGCATAGGTTATTGTTCAGCAAAAATGTGTTTTATCTCTATAGGTAATTTAAATGTTACCATAAAAGTAGAATAGAACTTTTCTATTTATTGGAAATTAATACAGCTACAAAATTTTTATGATAGATTTGTTTTAAAATTTTATTCTACATATTGATGTGAATTCGTTGTTCTTGAGTGTTCTGCTACAGAATTAGTGGATCGAGATAACTAAGGCAACCGTAATTAAAAATTGATCGCAGTATTTTCTCAATTATAAACTCTATTGTTCATGGGAAAGGAAAATTATGGTTATAAAATATTAATGTTGATTTACGACTATTAGGTGAGTAATTTGGAACAGAAAGTAATTTACTTGCAATCGTCTTACTTTTAACATCCATCTTGTTGGAATGAGTTATTGACTAATTGATCTACTCTGACGTCTCTTCCTGCGTATTACTTATAGTATATCAGAATTGAGTTCCTTTACACCTGCTTGGTGCTGGATCAATGTTGCTACTGGCTGCCACTTGCCAGAACAAAAAGAAGAGTTGTTCACTGTTTCACCCTACTAACAGAACTGAAACGTTTTGTTGTTCTGTAACCTGGCCAACCATTGCTAGGGGAAAGTATGGAAGCTGCATGATGCCTCATACACTATATTGCTAACAATACCATGTAACTTTTTATCATCACTAAAACTTAACAATTTCTAATATCTCGGGACTGGAAACTAAAATTACAAAAAGTTTAACTCGATCATTTAAGTTTGTATGTGTACAAAAAGACATTCGGATTGATTAAATATGAGTTAGTGTGGTAAAGGGCTGAAACGTCAAACTGTCTACATTACAAATTGAAGAAAAATGGGTTTACAGAGCAAAGGTAAAGATATATTTTTTTAATGATTGCTTTGTTTACTTTGCAATCAATTGAGATATCGAACCAGAACAAATATTGAGATATCGGTCCAAATGGAAATAATACAACAAACAAAGGCACTGAAGTGCACACACGTTTTTCATGTCTAAGGCTGCACATTACCCCATACATCATATATCAATACAACAATATTTTGTAACTTATAGATATAAGTGTATAATCTGAACACATATTTTCAGCAAGGATTTAACTTTTATCAATTACTTCCTTTTTAAATTTTTAACTTTTCTAAGTTTTCGAATTTTTAGAGATGTTAAATGGGGGAAAAACTTCGTTTTATAATCGAAGAAATACTTATGTTTAAAAAAAATACAATAGGAAGTGGGGAATGAATAAAAGGAACGAGTGACTGGTGTATTTATATTTTTGTAAATACAGATTGAACAAATAGGGTTAAACTGCAAAGAAAAAAGCTTTTTTGTTTACAAATTGTTTCAATTGCTTTACAATCCGATGAAGTGTTCAACAAGAGCAAATATTGAGAGACCGGTCCAAATAGCAATAATTGATCAGCTTTTGGCAGTTAAAAAGGCCGCTTTCATCATTTTCATGACAGATGTTAATACTTATGGCATCTCATGTTTAATTACAACTTGTGTTGATTGATTTCTGTGTTTAAATGGTCCAGTGTGTAACCAACATTTAGAATATGATAATGAATTTTTGAACATTACATTTTTATTCGTGAATTAATTACTACATACAGAATTCGTAATTACACAAAATAATTTGAAGTTTGAATCACTTGTTTTCAGCAAGCATTAAATTGTATACTGTAACTAGTAATTTATTTTTTAAATTTATTAGTTTAATTTAGTGTCAAATTAAAATTCATTTTGAGAAGAAGGAATAAATTTGAATACATTTGCTTGACATAAACAAGTGTGAGGAATAAGAAGGGTGACCTGCTTCACTCCACACACTGTCCAGTGGCCCTAAGGTCTTTCCTCCTTGTGGCGTGGTATGATCCAGTATAGAGAAGGAGGGAACTGAGTGGTGTGGTGGAATAGAGGGTGTGAGAGAGAAGAGTGCTGGGTCTCAACCAAGATGGACGGATGCGAACGAGGTCCTGGAGCCAGCTAGAGTAGTCGCACTCTGAGCTGATTCTGCTCTTTCCCATTCACTACTGCGACGCTCAGTAGTAAGATGATGGATCCACTACAGCCCCCATGAGTGGCTGCATGGTTCGTACAGGTAAGTATGACAGGATGGTTATGTCTGACCGGCCACATCACCGATGGGGAACCCTTACTGTATGTGACGCGTCGGTTGCTGTTGTGGCATGCTTTCGCCACACGGGCAACATGGGTAGTGTTGGGAGACTCCGACAACAACCCAACAATATGGAGCCCCTTGTCTTTATTTAAGTGAGAATACGTCCACTCCATGGTATTCTTTCCCCAGGTAATCCTGGAAAAGACCATGCAGGTTCACAGTAGTTTTAAACGTGAGATTATTAATGAATAAGAAATACAATGTGCCATACTGGTATACATTTTTTCTAATGATTGCTCGTTTATTCATTCAGTGTTTTGTAAGTGCATTAGGAAACATCAAAAAATTTATAAGTTACAAGTTAGTGATTTAATTTAATTTAATGAATAATTTGAATGCATAATTTAAAAAAAAATTAAAATTCTTTTGTGTACATTCATGTGAAATGTAGAAAACATTGGGTTAAATTGATGTGCCTATTACTGACAAATCTATTTAGAAAAGAAGGAATAGATTTAAACTAATTTACTTGACGAAAAGAATCAAGTATGAGTTAAAGTCTGTTTAGAATGTTAAATATTAAATGTTTAGCGTTACGGTAAGTGCAGCCTTGGTTATAAAAATCGTTCATTCCAGCTTGAAGCTCATTGACATTTGAATGATATCACTCAATCACCTTCACATCTTGGGTTTAGATGATTGTGCGACATTAAATGTCAATTTGTCACAACCTACCAGTTAGTTTTTGCACTACCTGGTGGATACAGATGAAAACACTCATTCTGCAGCTGTACTGAGACGATTTTTATGTCCAACCTGAATTAATAAAGTAGTACAATACTAGAAAGCTTAATTAAAATTATTATTTCATAGTAATCAATTTCCCATATTGTGGAGCCTTTAAAAAGAAGCATTGGTTTATGTTTGTTTTTGGGATACAAAAATACATTCAAATGTGGTAAATTTGTATTGCACAGTGGTAAAGAGCTCATGTGAAACTGCATAGAAGTCAGTGGTGATATATTTTTTCTTAAATACGCATTGAACAAATATGGTTCAAGAGCAAGAGTGAAGGTATAAAGAATTTGGTTTGTTTACGTTGCAATCTATTGAAAATGTTGTATCAGAGCAAATATTGAGAGACCGGTCCAAATGGAAATAATGCCTCCAATTTGACACAGCAATTTGACAAGGGAAATTATTCTCTCTTCCTCAATTATTTCTCGAATGAGGGTGTCAAGTGTAAAAATATACAGGTATTTATTGTTGCCAATATCTCTGTCTCGTCTTAATGAAGGTAAGAAGATTGTCTCATTGCAGTGTTTAGGACAGGAACAGTCTTTCTGTGGATCCGTTTTGAATTGTGTCTCCAAATACATCTTGTGAGTGAGTTTAGCGGATTCTTGAGTCAAGCAAAGAGGTAGCTTACTCTCTTCCATAAATGGCAATCTAAAGATTGGATAAATTTTAGATAAGCTAATGTTTGCTGCATTTAAGGTTAGTATCAAAAAAGAATAAAATACAGTCCTGCCTGGCTACACAGGGAAGAGATTTTTACAAATCATTTACAGTCGAATCTTATTGTAACGAATCGCGATATAACAAATTTCTTGTTGTTATGACAAACAGTTAAAAATGGATTGGTTAGTTGGTCATAGAACACCATGTTAAAAAAAATTTGCTATAACGAACAGATTTCTCGGGTCCCTTGCAATTCGTTATTATGTTTGTTAAGGCTACAAGTTCACAATCTCGCGGTTGCCGTAACAAAAATCGAACAAAAACTGCATTGAAAAATTTGGATTTTGAATTTGCTTCGTTTATGTCTTAAGGTTGGTTCACACTTGTGTTCACACTAGGAAGTAACGCAACGCAATGTTGCTGCGCATTGCATTGTTGGATTGTTTTTGCAGTAAAGTAAGCAAAAAGCTACTTCAAATTTGTTTTGAAGTAGGAAGTAACGCAACGCAGCAAGCTTACTTCCAGCCAATCACGAGCAATCTTAATCTCGCGAGAAGTTTAAATTAAACGAGACTGAACGAGACTAAATTCGCCGCCATTATTAGCAACGTATTTATTCCGTTATTCGCGACGGTTTCACAATGTTTTCGCGAAATATTCGCGATGTATCTGTATTCGTTATTCACGACGTGTTCGCGACGTTTTCGAGAGGTATTTTTATTCATTATTCGCGACGTTTTTGCGACGTTTTAGCGAAATGTTCGCCAAACATCGCCCGTATTCGATTGCACAAATGCGGTCGATGTTCGGCCGCATTCGATCGCTCAAATGCGGCTGAACATCGGCTGCATTCGATCGCGGAAATGTGGCGGAACATCGGCCGCATTTGTGCAATTGAATGCGGCTAAACATTGCTTTGACGAGGCGCGCAGGGAGGTAGAAAAAAAAACACAAACACCCACACAAGAAATAAAAATTTAAAAACACTTTTAGTTTTTATATGTTTTTATATGGTGATCCAACAATTTGGATGTTGTTCTGGATTGAGATCTTGGCATTCCATTGTGATTGGTTCATTTTTACTTCAACTCAAAACAAGTGTGAACACACTTGCGTTACCTTACTTCTACTTTATCTGAGGTTACTTTATTTTCCCTTACTTTACTTCCAAGTGTGAACCCACCTTTATTGTTTATGCTTGTGCCACTTCACATTTTCTACCAATCAAATAGATTCTTCACCTACAACAAGGCCCACTCCATCTTGGATTGAACAATGGGCAGCTGTTGTGCGCATGTTTGCGTCAGCTATTCGGATCTTACTCTATTTGTGCTTATTATAACTATCTGCTTATACTAGTAAATTATCTGCTTTAGGATTTGACATGGTGGGTTCTATGTTCTAACTTTGGCCTCCCTTTAATTGCAAGCTGGTTTAGTTGTCCATCTGTTCAATTGTCATTGTTTTATTATTGTCAAACCGCCCAGACAGCTCTTCTGTGAGTAATGTACTCTGCAAAGTCTGTTACATTACATTTTTTTAGTGTTCTTTCTCATATGGTAAATTAAACCCACGATTGATAACCAATGTTCTCTGTATTGTGAACACACTTACTTGCATTTGTATGGTTGTTGCTGTAGTTTATCTGTGTAACATTTGTCTTCGCATTCTAAAACTTGATCATTTGCGGCACATGGGCTTTTCGGAGTATTTACTCGAATCAACTAAAAAGAAGAAACATGTCAATGCCAGTTGGTTTTGTAACTTCTACAAACATTACTGTTTGACGAGAAATGCTGACAACAATTCCACGCCCGGTGGATAGGTAAAAAATGTATTTCGGGTGAAAGGTCTGATTCTGCGGTTGAATGAAGCTCTGGAATAAATTTAATTTAATTAATCAACTGCGATGAAAACTGAAAACACAGAAATCCTACTGCTTGATACACTCTCCGTTTACGCTTGATGGCTCTTTTACCCCGCCCAAATAATTTATATGGTGGAAGCTGTAAGAAGGGATAATCTGTACGATATCCCGGTATACGAGCTGTAACAATTTAGAAATGAGAGAAAAATAATAATTGTGCTTGATATTTGTTTCTACCTGGTTTATACCCCTTGCAGATTCCAAATGCAGTTGAGAGACATTTTACAAGGTTCTAAAATTTAAAATTTAAAATTATAAATATAATTTTAAATAAAGTTTAAAATTTTACTTGCACTTACATAATCATAGGTTTCTTTCTTACACGCCGAAGAAGCATTCCATAATTTGAGTGGATCGTTTGCAAATTTAGTTGACGTATGGAGTAAATCAACGAGCTGGTAATGACGAGGATGAATTTGCTGCTGTTTAGCTAACTCCTCTTTGGCTGTTCTTATTTCGTCAGTATCTTCGCAAAAGGTGACGAATGGGAAATTAATTATTTTGTCTCTCACGAGAGTAATCGTTTTGACGGATGGATAGTCGAAATAAGAATTAATCGAAATGTAAACTTGGTGAATTGAGATGGTAAGGAGAATTAGTAACACTGCGATTTTCAATTTATTCCTTTTCTCCGTCGGTTTCTGCTTTTTTTCTAGCATTGCTTCAATTTTGTCTTGCAACTTGGAATGTTCGTTTTTCATGTATTTGTACTTGATGAAAGGCATTTTGCAGTAGTGGACAAATAATTCAATGAGCGTTAAACAAGACATTCCGAAGTAGAGTCCGATGTTTCCGCCAATGTCACACAGCAGAGAAATGATGTCGTAAGAAAGTCGTTCTAGCATCGTACGAACGTAATTATTTGCGATAGAAATGTCGATAACACCCTCAGAATCATGTGATTGATGCATGTAGATGCTGAGTTGTGTTTCTTCACACACGTCATGACATTTGCACGTTTCGGAGTCAAGATACCATCTTTTTCGTTGTTCTATTAGATAAGTGTTATTATTGCATTCCGGTAGGCTTTTTGCGTCATAAAATGGATATCTGAAATCGAAATGAAGTCTCACTACAGTGTGTTAATTTCAGCAACAACAATGCACCAGGAGTAACTAAAGATTCAATAACTTGAAAATCATAATTCTGCTTTGAAAGAAGTCTGAATTTATTGTCTGATTACTTCTTAGTTTGATTTGTTTTGCTGTGTTTTGCTTGTAGGACTCGGTATTAGCTTAGGTTAGGTTAGGTTAGATTTTGTTAGTTAGGTTAGGTTGGATGGTTATTTTCAAGTTATTGAGTCATTACTCACTCTTCGCCACTGTTGTTGCCAAAATCGGGTACGTTTTGCCAATATGCTGCTGGGATATAGTTCTACGTTGCAGTAATTCAATTGTTACCATGGTTGTACGATGGTTGTACGATGTCGTATGGCAATATGGCATGTGGCACCGTCTTGTGAAACCACATATTGGCCACATCAATATAATCCAATTTCGGCAGATAAAACCCTAAACTTTCAGCTGTCAAATTGTTGTTGTTTCAGGGTTGCCAACAATTTACTGCACAAATGGCGGCTAATTCAAATCTTGCGTTATTTTTGGGACACCCTTTACATTAATCATTAGCTGTGGGCAGTGTTGTCTAATTAACATTTCTAGTGCAGTTTTTTCCGCTCTTTCGTTTGGTGTTTAGAATTTGAAGTTTCGAGCTTTCGTTCTCGAGATACTTACATTTTTCATCAATTTTTGTCCGAATTTTCCATGTTTGATGGCACTAGTCAGCTTGAATTTAATATTTTGTGATAATTTTGTGGATTTCTTCTGCAGTACCGGTAACGGTAAAGGTATACAGTACTTTTCAAAAAATACCGCAATTTGTGGGGCTGGTACAGTACCTGTAACACTTTTTGGGTAGGTTCAATACGATACTTTACTTTCGCAAAATCTGAAAAATGTAGCACAATCTCACAAAATCAAGCACAACTTACAAAATCTCACAAAAGCAAGCACAATCTTACAAAACCTCACAAAATCAAGCAAAATCAAGCAAAATCAAGCAAAATCTCACAAAATCAAGCAAAATCTCACAAAATCAAGCAAAATCTCACAAAATCAAGCAAAATCTCACAAAATCAAGCAAAATCTCACAAAATCAAGCAAAATCTCACAAAATCAAGCAAAATCTCACAAAATCAAGCAAAATTAAGCAAAATCTCGTACTGGTACATCTGAAGAAATACACAAAAGTACCATTGAAGAGATTCAAAAAGTACCATTGAAGAGATTCAAAAAGTACCATTGAAGAGATTCAAAAAGTACCATTGAAGAGATTCAAAAAGTACAATTGAAGAGATTCAAAAAGTACCATTGAAGAGATTCAAAAAGTACCACAAAATTGAGGAATGACTAGTGCAATCAAACTTGCATTCGGACAATGATTGATTAAAATCGCAAATATCTCAACAACAACTGCTAGCGCCACTCCTGCCGGGCTGTAGTTCTACATTGTGGCATAGGAACAACTATGCCCCTCTGTAAATTTTTTAGAAAATTTATATCGAATGCCTAAATAAACAGTCATTGTGGATCTTTTTAGAAATTAAGAGCTATTGTTTATAAAATATTTGTGATTCTTTTCAAATTAAAACTGTACCGGCAATTAATTAATTTCAGCATACAAGGAAGCATACAGCCATGTAAATTGTTATCGCAAGGATTTTTCTTAGTATTGATGAAACGATACTGCAAGACAAAGTGCTAAAATTAAATTATTGTAGATACGTATAAATTACACGTTAGATTTAATTTAATTTAATTTGATTTATTTTGTTATAATAATGCAAATGTTTTAAAAAGTATGAAAGATTATTTTTTTTAAAATGGTTATGCTTGGACTACATGTTTTTATTCGCTTCACTGTTACTAAAATTGTCTCTGTGGATCTTTGGGTCTTAAGCGTTTTAGGCTGTTTATGTAAACGGTATAAACAGAAACGTAGGTACATTTAAATTTGAACACACCTATTGTGATATTTGCTAAAGGTCTTGAAAATCTTTCTTACTTGTTGAACATAAATGATAAATGTTTGTTTTAATCTCAGATCCAAATTAAATTCAGTAGCGCTGAATGAGAAGTAATAAGTGACTGGTGAAGGATGTATCTTTATCTGAAAAATGAGAGAACATGTGCACCAATTATTTAGACTAAGCTCAATTTATAAACATTTAACCTAGCAGTTGCTTTGCCAATGGTTTGAAACAAATGCAATTATCCACAACCGAAAATTCAGTTTTCGAACCGAAAATTCAGTTTTCGAACCGAAAATTCAGTTTTCGAACCGAAAATTCAGTTTTTGAACCGAAAATTCAGTTTTCGAACCGAAAATTCAGTTTTCGAACCGAAAATTCAGTTTTCGAACCGAAAATTCAGTTTTCGAACCGAAAATTCAGTTTTCGAACCGAAAATTCAGTTTTCGAACCGAAAATTCAGTTTTCGAACCGAAAATTCAGTTTTCGAACCGAAAATTCAGTTTTCGAACCGAAAATTCAGTTTTCGAACCGAAAATTCAGTTTTCGAACCGAAAATTCAGTTTTCGAACCGAAAATTCAGTTTTCGAACCGAAAATTCAGTTTTCGAACCGAAAATTCAGTTTTCGAACCGAAAATTCAGTTTTCGAACCGAAAATTCAGTTTTCGAACCGAAAATTCAGTTTTCGAACCGAAAATTCAGTTTTCGAACCGAAAATTCAGTTTTCGAACCGAAAATTCAGTTTTTTATCCAAAAGTTTGTGACGGTTGTAAAATCATATTAATCTTTATTTACCGCCAGATGGTGCTATTTGGTTAAAAGCGCATCAGATTCGAATGAATTACGATAATTGTAATTAATTCCAAGTATGAGATATTAAATACTCCGTATATTTTATTGAGTTGAATAACTTGAAATACTTATTAATAATTGATATTGATTCTATTGAATCAATATCCCAATAATAACTGCCATATTACTTACTTGTTGAAGAGAACCAATTGGGCTCTTCTGGATCCAGTCCTCTTCCAGATTTGTACTCCCTAATCCCTAAAGTGACCTGGGAATCCATGGATTCTGGTGTCCAATTGGCTGCCTCTAATTCTTCTGTTATCAAGAACTATATGAGCTCTGGTTTTTCACCAGACCTTGGGCTTTATTTTGTTTTTCTTGTTTATTGTTCTCTGATCACTCTTGTGATCACATGGCCGAATATGGCCACGTAACGTTATTTGTGACGATGTCGCAAAGCCAGCCCTATCCCTTGACCAGCCCAGACATCCAAACTAGACTACAGAGTATGCCGCCTGTTTACACGTGCCCAGAACCCGGAACCCGGTTTCCTATTGTTAGTAAACATAATCATGTTCTTTGTATTGTATGTTTGTATTATTCAGTTATTTATTCACTTAGCACACACAGTTTAGCTTATCTCGCGTAGGTTAAGTTTATCCTTAAGGATAATAATATTCAGCCAAAGATGGAATTGTCACAAGTTTGAAAGTTTATACTGTTCATTTTGCACAGGTTCCGGGCCCAATTAGCCCAAGGTCACCAGGCTAGAGCCCTTCCTTGTCAGCTCTCTACTTGTGGGGGGGCCATGCAATTATCCAGAGGTCACACAGGAAAAAAAGGTAAATTTCAAAACATTTCCAAGTTGGAAATTAATATGGAAAATTTGAATTTCCTATTATGAGATAATTTGTTGGAAATGTGTTGTAAATATTTATATTGTCATGAACCGGTTGTTTCTGGTCTTTGAAACCGCGTTTGAAAGGCGCGCCAGTTACGATACAAGAGAGCCTGGTCCCGAATAAGGGCCCGGCAACGTTAAGCAGCCTGAAGGGTGGCGGCAAGCTTAACCCCCTATTCGATCATGTTACGAATTATTACCGAGTTTGTTGGAGCCTTAAAAATGGAAGAAGTAATGCTCACGTGCGGAATTAACAACGCAAACGTGGCTTAGGCTAATCTGGCAGGGACCCCTAATGGCGGAGCGGCCAGACCGAGCAAGCGCGCACTAATCGCGCGCAAAAGACGAAATAAACAACTCATTAGCTACTTGAATCTAATTTCTAGTCCAGAGGCACGTCAGCGGCATAAAACGTCGTGTAAACACAAAGGAACATCGAAAGGAAAGGAATCAAAGATGACACGCGGAATTTAGACACGCGATATGATAATGTATATACTCAAACATGCACAATTACGTGGCATGGAGTTACTGCGAATTAACACAGGAAAAGTCGCCAAATGCACAACGGCCAGTTAAGGCACTTACGATAGCTCATGGTCTTACGCCTTCTGATCGGACTTGGCTGAAACAGCTCAGAAGTGAACTTGGGCCAAGTCCATCACAGAAAACGAGGGGAAAACCATGAGTCAAGCACGCGTAAGCCAATCAGGCGCGCTCGTGAATAATCATCGCGATGAGTCAGTCGCGAGTGACTAAACATTTAAATTAGGTAGGATAAACTAAACGAAATCAGGAGGGGTAACAGTGGGAAATACCTGACCTAGACTAGTCTGATGTGGCCAAATTGAGCCACACCAGGCCAGGTCAAGGGATAAACATGAATAGGAAATGAGGACAAATCAAAACTCAAATTCAAACACAAATAGGTTTAGGGATTTATTGGGAGTTTTAACAATGGTGGAAAACACACGGAATAACGCGCACAACACAACAATTAGGTGAGGATTACAAGCGCGTAAATGCCGGGCCGTGACACACCCCTCGGACCAGAGTGTTTTAATCTCTGTTCAAAATCTGAAAACGAAAGTAAAATGCGATACAAGAAATCAAATCAAATGACACTGTTGGAATGATCAAAAACAAAAATCAAACACTAATGAGGCGCGAGACTCATCGCGTAGACTCAACAATACAAGCGTTAAGCGCCGAAAACAAAAACTAAACTACTAGCCCGAGCGCCAGGCACAAATGCACTAATTGCATCAATCACTCGCATAGAGCTCTCAACGCTCGCGACTACTACTCACTACAGAGACAAATAAACACTAAATTCAAGTTAATGAAAACAAAGTCGCGTAAACATCCCGACAGGAAAAGAATGGAGTTTGAACTCCGCATCTCCCTCGAAACGCTGACAAACGACAACAATCAGCAAAAAATATTCTAAAACTAAATATTAGTGCAAAATACATCAAAAAACCAACGAACACACTCATTCCAATGTAAACAAAAATCAACACGAACACCAAAACTCTTATAAAAATTGAAACAATGCTAAAAACGAATAAATATTAATAAACACTTTAAAAACATAAAAAGAAGGCTGTTATGGCGGATCCTCTTCCTGTTCACAATCATTATACCGAATATTGTTCTCGGCATAATATTTTATGCAAATCTCACGTGATTCCGCACTAAATTTGTCCACTCGGGCGTGTATATCGTCCATATCCACCCGGGAAATAAAACTAGCGCCGCAACCGTATCCAACAGCACTCAGCACCTCCAGCGGGTCCGGAACATCCTCCGAGTCCTTCGCGTCTTCATCCGGGTCGCGATACCAATGTCGGAGGTCCACGATGTGGTAAGGTTGTGTAACACTTCCGTCCTCCTTCATCAGCAGCACGGTATTCGGTCCGATGATCCGGTGGATGATGTAAATCCCTTCGGTACGCTGCTGGAAACCCGCTGAAACCTGCTTGTCCGCTGACGACAAGATTCTGCTTTTCAGTGTCACCCAGTCGCCAGGTTTGAAGTCGTGGGGCCGCCGTTTCCGATCGTACCATCGCTTATGTCGCAGGTTCGCTATCTCCAAGTTCTTCCGCGCCTCGGCTCCGACGCGTAGCATGTAACGATGTAAATACCTCGCCTCATCCGGCGGGAGAGGATCCCCGTCGTCGGTGTCGCTGTCGAGGTCGCCTGGATAACGCGCTTCCTGTCCAACGATCATCATATACGGTGAGAACTTCAGCGATGTTTGATAGCTGGCGTTAATGGCCAAAATGAAGTAGCCAATATGACGGTCCCAATTCACGTGCTCGTCGATGTACGCAAGAATGCAGGTCTTCAGCGACTGGTTCAGGCGCTCCGCCAAGTTCCCTTGCGGATGATACACAGATATGTACTTATTTACAATGCCCATTCCCGCACAGTGCGCTTGAAAACGCGCAGAACGAAAAGTAGGCGCATTGTCACTAATTAAAGTCTTTGGGAAGGCCCAACGTTGCACAAATGCCTCAATTTGCGCAATTGTAGTTGGAACATCCGCTGCTTCGGTGAGACGGACATCAACCCATCTGCTGGCCGCATCCACCATCACAAACGCGTAGCAATTACCCTGGCTAGACTTCAACTTTTTCCCAAAGTAGTCGACGTAAATGGTTCTGAAACGACGGCGTGGTTTTGCTGTTTCCATTTCTCCCATCGGCAAACGTCGTTCAACTTTCGCTCTCTGGCATGGCCCACATACTTTAATCCAATCAGCCACATCTCGCTTCATTCCTGGCCAAAAAACACGCGTCTTTAAACGCATCATGGTCTTTTCAATTCCGAGGTGGCCAGAAGTTGGCGGGAAGTGAAGACAGTGAAAATAAATTCGTCTCAAAGGCTCTGGCAAGTAAATACGACGCGATTGAGCGCGTTGGCCAATTGTTACTGGCGGGTACCTACACAGAAGCCCATGATACAAAGCCATGTCAACAGATTGCTTTTTAATTTTCTCAGCCTCGTCTTCGTCAGGCGGCAAATGTTGTGATTCTAAATACAACATAATGCCTTTTGCCCAAGCGTCAGCCAACTGAACTTCCCTCATTCTTTTCTGAGTTGGCAAAAGCTCGTAAGCCGGATGCTCAGCCGGTCGATCCTCATCCAAATCTTCGGATTCGTATGGCGAGACTTGGCCGTCCACCAAAGGTTGTTGAGTCTGCCTCGAACGCGTATTTGGTCGCGTCGGCAAAGGTGGCACCGTAGTCCGATATTCGTCGGAACTATGGTCACTCAGCAATTTGTCACTACCAGACTGTTCTTTATCCGATATTGGTGACGACGAAAACGAGCGCTCACTTCTTGCAGGTGAAACAACCTTTCTAGGTCTTCCCACTTTACGTTTGGGTTTTGGTGGTCTCCCTCTTTTCCTTTTTGGTACAGGATCAGTAGGAGCCACAATGACCTTTCTTGGCCTTCCAACATGCCTCTTCAATGGTAAGTCAGTCGGCGGCGCAATTACCTTACGCGGCCTCCCAACACACCTCTTTGGTGGCAAGGCAGCTGGAGGCGTAGTTACACCGGAGAGCTGGTGTGCATCGAACACGACATTTTCCATGTCGGCCGGCACACTACCCCCCCTTGAGGGGCCGGGGGGTTTGGGGGGTCGGGTGTCAGAATCCCCAAACAACTCGAGCGGTTCCAACTCCTCAAACTCACGCTTCTTTTGGAGAATCCGCAATTTCTTACGAAGTTTAGCCGCATTAACGATCTTTGAGCCAGATGGTTTTGGCACGAAATGCTCGTCGAGCTCCACCATCTCAATGGTCGGCCAACTCGCGAAATCATCAAAGAACGCACAATACGTCGCATCATCAACGAGCGGACAATCGTCATCGCCAATTTCAATGGCCGGATCTACGGGAGCTCTGCTCAACGCGTCAGCGACACGATTGCTAGTGCCACTACAATGCAGAAATGTAAATCGAAAGTCTGACATTGACAGAATCCATCGAGCCAATCTGCCCTTCGGTTCGCGTTGAGCAAAAAGCCATTTTAAACACTTGTGATCGCTCTCAAGGTAAAAATCCATAAGTTCTAAGTAACTGCGGAAACGCTTAACTGCCCAAACAGCAGCTAGACACTCGATCTCCGTAACATTATAATTCTTTTCCGCACTATTTAAAGCGCGTGAAGCAAATGCAATTGGCACACGAATGCCGTTACTATCCAATTGCATCAACGCAGCACCCAAGCCTGAGTAGCTCGCGTCTGTCTGCAGAATATACGGCTTCGACCAGTCAGGAAACCTCCGCTGCAAAGTTGATGTTGCAACTTGGTCCCGCAGATACTCGAACGCTGCTTGACAGCCATCCGTCCAATTCCATGGCGCGTTCTTCTTCATCAAGGGCCTGAAAACTTCACAAGTCTTCGAGTACCCCGGAAAAAACGAAGAATAGTACCCAATCATGCCCTTAAAGCGCTGCAACTCTTTTACGTTAGTTGGCGCGGGAAATAATTGGATCGCGCTGGTCTTTTTCGGATTAGGACGAATCTTTCCTTCTTCAACAATATGACCCAACACTTCAAGGCTACGCTTACACAACTCTGTCTTGCCGGCATTCATCGTGAATCCTGCCGCGTCAAGAAGTGTCAAAACTTGCTTCAGATGTTCTACATGTTCTTCAAATGTTTTACTAAAGACAATAATGTCGTCGATGTAAACAAAGACGCATTTGTACAAAAATTCCGCAAGCGTAAGATTCATAGCGCGTTGCAGTGTTGCGGGGCCATTTATTGGTCCAAAAGGCATGCGGACATACTCGTAGAGTCCGCGATGCGTGATAAAAGCGAGAAAACGTTCATCTCCTGGCCTAACGCCGATCTGATGAAACGCTTCACGTCCATCTATTATGGAAAACCACTTAGCCCCGCCCAAATATGAAAAGATGTTATCAATATCTGGGAGGGGATACACATCAGGCATCGTTTGCGCGTTGATAGGGCGAAAGTCCATGGCACACCTCCATCTGCCATCCTTCTTGGGGACGACGACAGGGGCCACGGCACAATCACTCTTCGAGCGACGAATAATTCCCTGCGCCAGCTTTTGATCGATGTATTGATCAATTATAGCTTTCTTGGCTGGGTTCACCGGCCTAACAGGCACGTGTATCGGCCTAAAGTCAGGTTTGAGATCAACCTCAAAAAGAGTGTTATTGCACAACCCCACTTCTTCTCTGAAGATGTTCGAAACGGGTTTTAACGCGTCAATCAAATGAGTGATGCGTTTTGGTGATAATTGATTTGATAACTGCCCATAAATCCAGTCCAACTTAGTCGGATCGGGACAAGGCAGATATTCAACAAAATTGGTCGTAGGAGAAAACTGTCCACCAGCGGAACCAACTTTCCCTTCCACATCCGAAATAACCGAATCGGAAGGAACTGACGGAACAGACGACTCCGCAGACTGTGACAATCTCTTCCGAGCCCTGCGCACCCGTTTAGAACGTCGGAGCTGGCTAAAACACATGGGCCTCCGGTAGACACGTGTCGTATCGCGGAATTTAGTTCTGCGCGACTTTTCGCGTCGCGGAGGTGACCAAAGAAATGTCCAACTCCTATTTTCCGCGGTCTTACGCGAAACCACCACCTTAACTCTGAATGGCGCATCGTCATGCGGTAACTCAAAAGTTTCGGCGGGCAATGTGCGATGATTCAACAAAACACAATTTACATCACTAATCGGGGCAGGAACTGCCATCTTAGGGGCGGCGGGGATTAGTGGCAACAAAAGTACCGGATCGGAGGCCAGCGCCTGTCTCATAGTCATGAAACTACGCCGTTCCTCCGAACCTCTTATGAACCAGCAATTAAGTTCATGGTCCGTACATAACCCAACCGCTCGACAGAAATCTCGTCCGAGCAGCAAGTCCGCTGATGAGTCCTCTATTACCAAGCACACAAAAGAGATCAGGGTTTGAGGTGCACGCACGGTTATTTCCACGCTTCCCAAAACCTCAACTAATTGATTATTGGCAACGCGAATGGTCTCGTGCAACACAACCATCTCCACCCCCATCTTCTCATGCAGCTTCTCATACAGATCTTGCGCCATAATGCAGGTCTGCGCACCAGAGTCAAATTGCGCAATAAATTGGATGTCATTCCAGACGATCTTCACGTATTGGGAATCACGTCGTACTCTCTCTCCAATCCCGATCTCAATTTTTGGCTCCTCGGACACATCTTTCTCTTTAGGAGAAATCATCACGAACGAAGTCAACTTCGGAAGTATTGGGTCAGTATTAGGCGCGGTCAACACAGATTTTGGTGGCAACACGCGCTTCACTTCCGGTGGTTCCGACACAGCTTTAGGTGTTAAACCTACTTCTTCTTTGGGTCCACCACTTTGGCGTCGGACTTCAGTGGGGGCCCTCTCTCGTTTCCCGGAACGACCCAGGGTTTGTAACAGTGCGGGCATAGCGGAGCGTTCAATTTAATGTCACGCATATACCACCGATCGCGCCGGTTTTTGGCCCACTCCGCTCCGGGCGGCAACTTAATGTCCTTAGGTGGGCCGGAGCCCTGAGCGAAAGAGTTGTTTTGACTGCAGACATGAGGTTCTCCAGTCTCTACCGGTGGCTCTGTTCCAACAATAGGCACAGTTTTCGTAGCCATGATACTACGGACTGTCTGTGCCATTACGCTTTGATTGTCATCATCAAACATGCCACCTTCCTCTAATTCACCCAAGACTTCTATCACGGCCGCAACCTTATTGCGCGTGAAAAAATGTCGAGTCGAGTTCTTAACCATCTCAACCGGTTTCTTCACGGCGGCTTCTTGCTTAGTCTGAGCTGCATGCTGGGGAACCGGCATTTGGCCTCGCTTAACCCCGTGCAGGTCGAAATCTTTTTTATGGAGAGATCGTAGTTGCAGCTCGCTATCTGCTTGCTGTCCCCTAACAATGGCTTGCGACAAGGTTAACACGCCCATTTGACGCATGACTTCCGCAACGTCAGGTTGCAGTCGTCGCTGGGCTATATCCCATTTTTGGCTGTCCCCAACTATCCCTGTTTTCTGTAGGAATCGGTTAGTCTCGCGCAAAAATTTCGCAGTTGGCTCCCCCATCGCCTGTCGCTTTTCCGCCAAATTGACAGTAGCTTCAGCAACGGTGAGAGAGAACGCGTCTTTAAACAGATGCGCGAACTCATCCCAAAACTCAGGCTTCGGAAGCAAATCAATGTACCAGTCCAGAGCCTCGCCTTTTAAAGCTTGAGGCACATAATACTCAAGATACACCGACTCCGCCATTCCCGAAGTAAAGAAATGGGCCCGCAGTTGAGTTAGAAACAAATCCACTGCGTTATAGGCGCCCTTGCTAACATCGAACTCCGGTAACTTCCCCATCCTCATACCGGAAGTTCGAGCAAACTGCTGTGGTTGCTGCCGCCATTGTTGTTGCGGTAATTGCCCTGTCTGTTGAAATACAGGTATTTGTGGAACAGCACCAGTTTGAAGCGGAACATTAGGCCTTGGCCGCTGCCCACTTTGAGAATTTCTTTCTCTTTCCAGCTGGCTCAACGGTATGGATGGCGGTGCACCCACTACCGATGCCTTACTGCGAATTATTGATCGCATTATTTCGCTGTTAACTTGGACAACGGCTGGATCCACTTCACGAGACTGCACATGGATTCTCCCCTGCACACTGGGTGTTGCACGGGCCCCACCCAAAATTATCTCACTTGGCGTTAGAATTGTTGGGTTGCAAACCCATTTTGTGGTGCCTAAACATTTGTTTCTGTGTTGCGTGATTTGTTAGTTACACACTTTCTGAATATGTGTAACAAGCATGCTATAATGTAATGTCCCGATGTTGTTTTTCAACCGATTCCGATTTTTATCAATGCCTGTTACGTACCGCGGTTGAATACTTTATTCTTTATAGCATGCGCCCACGATATCGTCTGCTCGAAAGAGTGAGTCTTGTTTTATCATTATCGCTTGTTTATCGATTATAAATGCCGGTGTTTTATTTACCTTTTGAATGTAAAGGACAAATCATTGATAATGTAACAATGATTTATCCTATGTTGAGATGGAGGGCAAATAGCCTCCAACCGTGTACTGTCTCTTACGATTCTCACGAATAAAAGATGGCGGACGCATTGTCGGCATCCCGCTCATTTTTAACCCGTTTGGCAGTTATTTCCCATGGATTCTGGCCAGGAAATTCTCCACAAGTCTCTTCAAGTGGTAGCAGAGGGTCAAAACGATCCTGTTAGGAAGTTTTGAAGAGTTGCACGACCATTTTTCAACGGTGTGAAGTCGCGAAGGTCGCGCCCGCCCAGTTCGTCGCAAAAACGAATTTTTCGGTGCGGTAATCGTCGTTGGAACGTGTGCGGAGAACTGTACGGGTACTTTCGAACTATTATTTGTGTCTTTCAACGCGAAAATAAGCGTTGTCAACGTTTTGGCGTATTACGATCAAACGACGGTCATTCTCGTGCATTACGAGTTGCGGCGAAGCCGAATTGCCGTGTGTGTGCTTCGAGACATTGTAGGATCATTTCGGGACGGTTGTGTGCTCAAATAAGCAACAACCGAGATACCAAGGACGGTAGGAACAATTGTCGATTTTATTTTTGGCGAAATAAGTCATTTTTTCAAACGAATCCACGCCCGATGAAATCCAAGATGGCGGCGGCCATCATTCATCGTGTCTGCGCTTGAACACTGACGTTTTCAAGCAGTTTTGGGATATCCAGCGCTGGAAATTAACAACGTTGGATACCATTACGATCGCGGGAAGGATAACCGACAATCGGCGGAATTTTCGAAGCGTTATTTACGTCGCTACGACGAATTTCGAGCGACGAGCGAACGTTTATCAAACGAGACGAGTTTGCCGACAATTTCAAGAGGAAACCCTGGTTTTGCACATAGGGTGCACCAGTTGAGAGGGATTCTCCTCACATTAGCACCCCGGCGTGCGTGTGAGTTACTTCGACGGCGACGAGGTGAAATACCGTCATTTTTCCCTCGTTTTGTGCGACGTGCGCATACGAGAAGGCACGTCAGCCCATTTCCGTGCTGGATCAACGTTTTGCGACGTGGGATCTCATCACGGAAGCCACCTTCACACCGACAGTGTACATTTATTTATTATTTTGTCGTGAAACTTTGTATAGTTTTAAGGTTTTTGTTTTTTCCCTTGTTAGAATCGGTGCCACCCTACGTCCAGTCGGGCACGTGGCACTGTATTCTTTGCTGGGCTTATTCACGGCCACCCAACCATCCCGCGAGCCTAGGTGCTACGATCGGAAGAGTTGGGGAATTGCCAGCAAAGGTTATCCAATCTCACTTATTGAGATTCCCCGGGTTGTTGCGTATATTTCGCCTTCACTTTTGGGGGTGACATTTGACCAAGTGTTGTGAATTTCAGTGAAGTGTTTGTGCGGAATAATTTCCGAAATTGTGATTTCTCCGCGCAATTTTCACCGGAATAGCATTTTTGTGTCTCTGCGATGGCTTCTAATAGGCATGATGACTATAAAGATGTCAAGAAACTCGACGGCACGAACTATGCAACATGGGCGGTGCAGATTCAACTTCTGCTCAAATACAACGGTGTCTGGGGCCACGTGAACGGCACAGAGCCGAAATTGCCGGACACAGCGACGGCAAAGGAAAAAAGAGAATTTAATGTCCGGGAAGACAAAGCCATGTCTACGTTGTGCATGAGTTGCGCCGAACCGCAACAGGTTATAGCCGTTGCCTGCCCCACTGCTGCAAAAGTATGGGAGGCGTTGAAAGCGGCTTACCAGCCGACAACGAGAGCACGTCGGGCTCGTCTTCGCCGCGAATTTCTCAATTTGAAACTGCTAGAGAATGAAGAAATGTTGGTTTTCACCGGAAGAGTGGATCGGAAAGTCACAGAATTAAAAGATGTGAAGATTGACGTCTCCGATGAGTTCCTGGCATTTCAATACTTGGACCTTTTGCCCCCACAATACGAAGCTGTGAAGCAAACTGCATATCACTGGGGCGATGCAGAGTTCACAGCCCAAAATGTCAAAGACAGGTTGCTTGGCGAATACAATCGCCTTTATGAGCAAAACAACGAGTTTGGCGTCGTACAAAGTGCAGTAGACAACGCAAATGCATTTTTTGGGAAAAGCAACTGGAAACCTCGAGGGAAAACTTCGAATTCGGCAGGGTTTCAGCGTGGCACGTGTTTTACTTGTGGCGGAACAGGCCACTTCGCCCGCGAATGCCCCTCGCCGCCGAAACAAGGGACAGTTGCCTCTAATGTCAGCTCACCTGCCCAATCGAAACGTGGGGGTGGTCGTGGCAAAGGACGAGGAAAGAGCCAGCAAAGGGCCAATCTTACCCAAATACACACGTTTGAAGACGAACCGCTTACGTTGTATTCTGCAGTTTTGGACGAGGCCCCGGCACAACCGTTGTCTCTTGTGTCGCACGGACAATTTGACTCGCAGTGGTACGTGGACACAGGAGCAACGGACCACTTTTCCTTCAACCGGAACTGGTTCTCCGAGTATAAGCCTTTGTCCAACTTCAGTGTGATACAAGGAGAAGGCAAATCGAAGATCGAAGGGGTCGGCAACATTATTCTTACCTCACTTTATGGAAACAAACAAAGGAAAATAACTTTGGAAAATGTTTATTATGCGCCGAAATTCCGCAAGAATCTAATCTCGCTAGGGCGCACCGACGAAGCGGGGTTGTGCACATTTGTCAAGAATGGGAAAATGTCGATTTATATGAACAAGATCGAGGAGCCATCGATCACGGCAGTTAGAACAAGCGATAGGCTGTATAAAGTCAGCTGCCGTATCGAGGCTAAGAATGTAAACACGGCTGCATTAACTGCGCAACAGAATGCAGCTGCTGTCCTCGACTTGATCAAGTCATCTGTAAAGGATGAAAAATTTGTACAACCGTTACTAACCATGCTTAACTATAAGTCCGCTTTACTAAACAGTTCGAGTAAGTCGGATAAGGGAAAATCCGCACCAAATTTGATTGCGCAAGTGAGCGAAACAACTAAGACAAACGCGCCTACGGCGATTACTTTGACAAAGACGGGAAATGAGGTTCAAATACCTCCTGCGAATTCTCCCCAAGCAAATGCGAATGCGAAAGTTAATGGGAATTTGACCAAAGTAACAGTGAAAAACAAAGAGCAGCCTCAGACCATGGACACATGGCACTCGAGAATGGGGCATCTGAATGCTAAGGGCATCTCCCACTTGGAGAAATTGGAAGATGTGTTCGGGATTAGCATTTCAGACAGAAATTTGTCAACATGCGACGCATGTGCATGTGCGAAGAGCACGAGGGCAAGTTTTCCCCCTATTATTGCTATCTCTACGAAAGAGATTTTGTCCCTCGTACACATGGACGTGTGGGGCGCGTCACAGGAACCGTCCCTGGGTGGAGCCAATTTTTACTTCATCCTAGTTGATGACTATTCACGTTATATGTGGATAATTACGATGAAGACCAAGGGGGAAGTTTTGGGCCATTTCAAACGTTGGTTGACGGAAATAGAACGAACAACGGGAAAGAAAGTGAAATGTATCAAAACAGACAATGGCGGGGAGTTCATTTCCAGGAATTGGGACGATTATGCGTCGAAAATTGGATTGAAGTGCATTCGCACGAACGCATACTCTCCGGAAATGAATTCCGTGGCCGAAAGGGCCAACCGTACCATTGTTAGCGGGGTTAGGGCTTTAATGATCGAGAACAGTTTCCCCTATCCCCTTTGGGCTGAATTGGCGACGACAGTCGTATACTTGAAAAACAGGTTTCCACATGCGGGGATTGAGGGGAAAACCCCTTACACGGTATTTTTCGACAAGAAATTGTCCCTACGCCATATTAAATGTATTGGATCGAAAACTTTCGTCCACATCCCATCCCAAGTCCGCAAAGGCAAATTACAAGGAAGGGCATGGGCGGGAGCTTTGATTGGATATGCAATATCCACAAGGGGCTACAGGATCTGGGATCCCATACGGAATCAAGTGTTTGCGTCTAAACATGTCCGCATTTTTGAGGATTCTTTTTGGTATGAAGTGGGCAAGAGATTGCATCATCCACAAAGTGGACATAAGGAACCTGAATATTTTGGGGGTTCTCCTTCTGAAACCGAAGACGACGATGATGATTCCATTGCCCCTGCCGAAGAAGCTGAAGAAGAGGTTCAGGAAGTGGTTGTTG